>OY986996.1:15653410-16244539 GCA_963920545.1 Lepidium didymum
GATTGCAGCAGAGTTACCAGGAAGAACAGATAACGATATAAAGATCTATTGGAACACTCATATAAAGAGGAAGCTTATAAGAATGGGTATTGATCCAAACACACATCGTCCGTTTGACCAGAAAAAAGGCAACGAGGAGGATAAGATATCAAACATCATCTTTGTGATCAGTCAGAGATACCTCCAGTTATACGGAATGACACGTCAGCAGTGTTATCAGGGAACGGTGACGATCAGCCATGGAGCTTTTTGATGGAAAATGATGGAAGAGGAAGTGGCGCCGGAGAGCTTACGATGCTATTGTCCGGCTACATTACGTCAGCATGTTCATCTTCTTCGTCATCGTTGTGGTTAAAGTATGAAGATTTGCGATATGAAGATTTCGAACTTGGATGTTTCGATGAGTAGAGATTATAGCATGTAATCATTGATTTCATCTATATATCCATGGATTCGTATAGTTAGCGTTGGACCAAAGTAACGAATAAAACACATAAAAGTTTTCTATTTATACAATAACACATATTTCATCACTATATTATTATGTTATTACAAATTTGTAACGATTTGTAAATGATTATTATACAGCTGTTACAAATGTATATTGGTATTAAAAAACCGTCACAATATACTTATAATAAATGAAACTAATAACAATTTTTTCACAAATTATTACGAATCATGGTCACAATAATTTGTTTAAATTAGTAACAAATAAAATTTGTAACAAAATTTATATAAAAATTCATAATATCAACTCAAATTTTTTTTGTACATTGTGATTTTCAAATTTTTCTAATCAATAATAGAACATGCTTAACACTTTTTCATGTCTCGCATAATTAGCTTAACGGGTCTTTGATTATCATTTTGTAGACTATAAAAAAAAATGGTTGTTACTTTTGTATACATACATATGTGAAGACTGTGGGAGAGAGTACTGATGTTGAAGATTTGTTTGGGAGGAGGTTTAAGGTTTCACTGAAACTGTACTTCGGAGATGGAATCTCTATAGATGTATTGCTTCCTAGCTAATGCTATGCTTCCAAAGCTAACCATGCCTTCTTGAGGTTAAGTATGATGATCTATTTATACATATTGTTGATCAGGTTTCGGATCGAGGGCCTGATGGGTTCGAATCTTCTGGTGATTCTTTTGCGTTCTTTAAAACAAGGTCGTAGTTTATCGAAGCCAGCTGTGAGAGGTTCTGGTGGCACAAAGGAAAAACAATGACAAAGAATTTCAAATGAATATATATTTCATTCACAACAAATTAATCTTCCTGAGAGGTTAACAAACTTACCTTGAAAGAGAAATTGCTGAAAGAGTACTTCACAGCAAGACTGGGTCCATTTCCAAATTCTGCTAAGCTACCACACTCATCACCCTATTTTAGAACATCAAACATTTGTTAAGTCTGTGAGCTTTAAGATGATAACACTAAATCTGACTCCAAGCAATGCAAAAGAAAAGGAAGTAAAGAAAAAAAGAAGACGTACATCTTCATCCTGTGAATTGAAAGAGCTGCTGCTGCATGTGTCTGTAAGGTCATCAAAATCGCTGCCTCCATTAACATTTTCTTCTTCCGGGTTCCATATATATCGGCTCATGAAATAACTGGTGTCTTGTGGTTCAGCTGATGGTACAAACATAGCCTGTAACAACAGATGAAATCAAAGTTATTAAGTGATTTAATTTTCTCTAGGAACTTTACTTATCTTGCGTTCAGAATATAGAAAGAACCTTTTGCCGGGCAAGCGTGTCCCAGTTAATATCTTTGAAAAAATGATGTTGTTTAACCTGCAAGATGATTTCAGCGACCAAGGATTTTTTAAAATTGAGCTTCAAGATGAACTATTAGAGCTTTACCTCTCCGGCTCCTGTTGTCCCTAGTCTTTGGACAGGATTTTCAGTTAACAGCCTGTAACAAGTACATCAGTAGATAATGTTACCACAATCAAAAGTTCTTGTTTCACTTTGAACGTTCGAGCCATATAAATATACATATTACCCAGCAATGCATGGATATGGAAAAAGTAAATGAAATGAAGTTTCTGGGATTTATACTCAGAAGGTGTGTGTTCTTACTTGTTGATCAGATCATATGCTTCATAAGATATCTCCTCGGGCACATTAGGCCATGGTATATCTCTGTTGATTATATTTTCAAAAATTTGCTGCAAACCCATGAATCAAAGAATTGTATAAGCCTTAGAATGATGTCCGGATATCTGATGAATATAGCTTGAAAATATACCTGTGGGGTTTCTGCATTGAAAGGAGGAATACCAACGAGAAGCTCAAAGAGAATAACACCGACTGACCACCAATCAGCGGTTTTACCTGCAATGAGTAGTGATAATAATTAAGTACATGAACAGATATATAAAAAGGCAGACCCAACTTGTGATCTATACTAACCATGACCCATTCCAAGAAGTATTTCAGGTGCAAGATAATCTGGAGTTCCAACAACTGCATGTTTTTTACGACTATCTTTGCCTTGTGAATGTTCAGATTTTGTTCCATCTTCTGCGAAAAATCCACTATTTCCCAGTGATGCATCACCTGATAAGTCATCTGTGCTATTGATAAGACCAACCTTGGAAAGTCCAAAATCTGTCAGCTGTAATTACATGAGATAATAATTTTGTGAGAAGTGTGGTCCATCTATCAATTCATGATGCATAACGCAAACCTTTAACATTGATATTATATATATATATATATATATATATATATATATATTGACCTTGATATGACCATCCTGATTGATCAACAGATTGTCTGGCTTTAAGTCTCTGTGAATAATATTTACAGAATGCAAATACTCCAAAGCAAGAACCTGAAAAGGCATTTGATTGAGTTCTATCTTGTGGAGAGTAAATTCCTAATCAAATTTTGGGGTGTTAACGGCCTTACAATTTCTGCAATATAAATGCGGGCCATGTCTTCATCCAAGCAACCAAGATTTCGCAATAAGGAAAAGAGATCTCCGCCATTCAAGTACTCCATAACCAGATAAAGATTTTCCCGGCATGTGAAAGAATAGAAAAACCGGACCTGAACAGCTAAAAAAAGCATTAGAGAAAGCACCACGGATTTTCACAAATGCTTTTATGAGGGCAGTTACACATTGCTGGCATTACATACCACGAATGGATTACGAATGGATATAAGGATGTTACGCTCAGCTAAAATACTCTCAACAGCATTCTTACGGATCATATCAGCCTTCTTTAAAACCTGTACGGTGGTTTAGACAACATTGAGTTATGCTAAGAACTAACACATTTCTAGAGCCAAGCTTAAAGAAAATTATGTCACTAACTCCAACCTTTATGGCGAACAAATCACCCGTAGCTCTCTTTTTTGCAAGAAATACTCTTCCAAATGCACCGCGGCTAATTGGTTTTATAATTTCAAAATCTTCTATTGATGTTCGATGCTTAGCATGTGGATTCAGTGGGCTTGTCCGTAAGCTTCGCACTGTATCCTCATCTGCTGAGCTTTCTTCATCCGCCATGACATTAGATGAGTCTACTTTTTCATCATTTATCAGTCCACAAAGTTCAACGTACTTCTCCCTGATTTAAGAAACAATAAATTAGCCTGAATGAATTCGCACTTAAATAGTAGTGACCAGCAAAACGCAAGAGATGTGAAAATGATTACTGCAGTAGCTTCTCTATGCGTCTTCCAAACGTTTCTACCACGAGGGCATCTGCCTTCCTATCCTGAATGACATACTTTAGCTCATCCAACTGCTCAATCATGAAGTTTAACGAACTGTATCCACATACATTAGCATTTGCCACAGAGCGAGAAATCTTTAGCAACTTGTTTATCTGTCAACTCAAAGCAAAAAATAAGGGTAAACGACAAGTTGAATACGCAGCAGAATAAAGAACGAAGTAAATAAGAGTTTCAGCTGAATTAAATATGATGAGTCCTTAGATATAGTTAGATGAGTATTGGCAGATGGTTTCTTCATTGGTTTATCTTGTTGTTATGGAACTTGCTAGGCACGAAAGTCTACTTCCGCTAATTAAATCAATGGCCAACGTGAAGCAGAATCAGAAGTGAATAGTAGAAAGACGAATAGAAGGTAGACATTTACCTGCTGACAATTCTCAAGCTCTGTAATTGTTTTCCGACTACTTAGTAGTAAATCTACTTGGCTTGTCCTTGGTGTTGCAGGTGATGGTGGAGTCAAGCTTCCTGCTGACGAGGTCTTTATCCCATTGGCCATAGCCACTTCATTCAAGACATTTTTTAGTTCATCGAAGGAGACTGTATTCTCTGAACGAGGAACACAATCAAGCATGTCAACTGATGTTCTCTGAGAGATTTCATCCAGAATTTCATGTTTACTCGATGTCGATGATATTGCACTATCAACAACTTCTTTCGGGGTTCCTCTGCTCTTTGGCGTCCATGACTCCAGAATTTTCTCTAGACTTTCAGCTACTCTTTCAAGTCTTAGGTTTACATTTATTCCCTTCAAGTCACATCTATCAGCGATTGTGCATATTCGAGAGTGCTCTTCTACATGTACAACTGGTATTTCAACTTCACAGATACGACAAATCATGGAATTATCGTATGTCATACATTCATGATCTGCCCAGAAACCCCACAAAGCACTTCTGCCAGCGGATGCAGGCTGGCCTGATGGGCTGTGCAAGTTTTCAGCATCATCCGCATAAACTTTTGGTTGGATTTTGCTCTCCCCCTTAGCCTTGGGAGTTGAATTAAGACTACGGTTTTTCTCGGCAGCAGATGGAAGCTTCTTCCAGGATGACATCCGGACATTGCTCGAAGCTGAATCAGTACTTCTAGCAGTATTTACTTCCAACCCATCAGCTTCACTGCTCGCATTCTGATCTAGATTTTGCTTTTCTTTAATCTTCTCGATTTCCTTATCTTGAAGAAGGTCCAGTTGTCGGGCGATCTCTAACATCTGTTCTGGATAAACACCCAGATCACTTAGCTGGTGCATTCCCAGAACGTGTTCTTCAACATACCAACTCTCTTTACGAAATTGCACAAGCCTATTGCAACGAGTAAGGATAAAAAGAAGACGGCTATGAGCTTGTTTGAGTCCTCCCATCGGTAGCTCCTGACGTTTATCATCTAGCTTCTGAACAATACCTTCACATTTCACCCAAAACTCACTAGCTGGCATGGTTGCACATTGTCGAGCCTCAACTAAAAGATCCTCTAGACCCACTCTTAGTTCTTTGTTAGATTCTGGTGTGCTTTCTAGAGTGCTCACTAAGTAGCCAGCAAAAACTCCTAAATCAGCATCAACATCTTCCTTTTGTTTATCAAATTTCGTTCTGATCGCCGCCATAACCTCCTAATAAATCATTTAACAGTTGCATCAATCAAATGAAGCAGAAGAACACAAACTCATCAGAACTGAAAAGAATCAATAATACTAACCTCCATGTGACCAACTGCTCGAGATCTCCACATAGGGAAAGGCCTTACACCTTTAGAATTAAGTTCATGAGAGAAGCTCTTGATGTCATGAGCTTTCTTCCTCCGCCCACTTGTGACACGTGATATCGCCTGAAACCGCGGAGACTGCTGTGTCTCCTTAGGAATACCCACACGAGGACTCTGCATTTGAAAACGAATTAGCAATATGAATTTCTCCACGACATTAAAAATCCATACCAAGAAGATATCATTCACCTCTAAACCTGAATTGGGATTTGAAGGCACTCGTAGAGATTTTGATTGGCTCCACTGAACTTTTCTCCCTAAGAGAAAAATCAGCAAATAAAGTCATCATCATTAGGATCCTGATCGTCTCTCTGATTTAATCCAAATGTATCAGAGAAAGGCTGAGCAAGTTTCCAATTAAATGGAATTTCGAATTCGATATTTCAAAATTCATAAAATCTTAAGTCGAGCCAACGAGATAATACCCTGATCAGGTTGATGAGGAGGAGTAGGCCATCTCGCCCGAGCATCAGCACGAGCATCAAACCTAGTTTTCTCTATCGCGACGTCGTCATCACCCTGAGCCGACGAAAACCTTAAAGGAGACAGCGCCGGAGACGATTTCGTCTTTATATGGTTCAGACCTAATAAAGAAGGAGCAAGAATTTCTGGGGAATCGTGGCTCGTTGAACCTTCCGCAGCTAATCCTCGCGTCGCCTCCTCCGCCTTCCTCGGTTCATCTTCTTTCTGCGTCGCCGGATGGCTGACAGGAATCGCAGCGATCTTCTTCAGGTCTTTCCCGTTGGTGGAGGTCGGGGTAGAGACGGTGGTCGGTTGATGATCCCGATCATTCACAGGCAACGGTTCCGTCGAAGATTTCTGCGACATTTGTTAAAGACAGAAATCTCTGATTACCTCTCACAGAATTTCTAGAGCATCAATTGAATTTTCATATTTAAATTCTTATTTTTGTTTTGCTTTTGTTTCTGATTTTATCAAACCATAATATCATTACACAGAAGCGGTTGCGAAAGAGATAGAAATAGAGAAGAGAGAGAGAGAGAGAGAGTGAGGTTTTCGCGGGAAGGGAGGGACTCTTTTTTTTTTGGGTTTTTTAACTTCGTGATGCAAATTCGCTTGATGCCTGAGATTATTTTTTTTTTTTTCTTACAATTCATATCCAAAAATACGTGCTTCCAACAAATGCATGTCTTTCCCATTTCTTCTTTCTAGAAACCAAAAGAACCCAATCTTTCACTGTGGTTGACAATATGACTCGGTCTTGAGACTTTTTTGGTTTGAAACATCTTGAAAATTTACAATTTGTCTTCCAACACGTTTATACTTCACTAAACTCAAAACTTATAAAATGCAGATGAAAAATGCCATAGTAAAAAAAAAAAAAAAAAAAAAAACCGGAAATTATGTACTCATCAATAATTAAAAATTATATCTTGTGGCAAAAAAACAAATTTGTGATATGGGGTAAAAAGACAATCTACCCCTGAAACTTGGTAAAAATAATAGTGGACATATGGGTTAGATGTCTATGGTGGACACTAATGTGAAAAAAGTATAAATGTAGACGTCCAGGAGATAAGTGCGTTAGAGAATCAGAATAAACTTACGTTTTGTTTTGAGTGATTGACACGTGTTAGTAATCTATTTAAGCAACATGTGTGTATGATGTTGGGTATGGACATTTTGTCTATGCTAGACATAGACAAATGTCCGCAAATGTCTTTTATGTACGTATATATTTAATTTCTTAAGATTATGAAAATTTTACATTATTGAAAACTTACAAAGGGGTTATTTTCATATTTCCGATAATATAAAATTTTCACATTGATGTTCATCATTGACGTATAATCCATATGTCCGTCACTTTTTTACCAAGCTTCAAGGGCAAAATGGACTTTTCAATCTCAAAAAGCTGGCAAGTTGATAGTAGATTCGGAGTTGTCTCGCTGCGGCTATCATCAGTGATGGGAGGATGTGATTATGGTCTCTAGCCATCAAGTGGTTATTGCGTTGCGTTTGGTCCTTTGTGCAGTGGATTTGGGTTTTCTCCCTTTTTTTGTCCAAGGCCTATGTTTGAGTCTGATTAACCGATGCTCTTTTGCCTCTTTGAATTGTTTTTTCTTCTGCTTTTATATTGTAGAATTTTAAAGATTAGGTTTTATTTGATAACTTTGGTTGATTTAGTAATTTGTCTAGGTATATCCTTTTCTTTTAGAATATTTGTCTATGAGTGGATTGAGTTTTGGTTTGGAAATATCTGTTTGGAATGTAGAATTGTTTGTGTGATGCAGACAAAAATTATCTATTGATCTTTGAGTAGCTTTCTAGAAGTTTGTTTATTTAGGATATCTTTGATATAGACATTCTTAAACTAAGCTGCATAGAACCAGAAGTGGGTACTAGATATTAGGAATCGAGTTTTTTATAAAATTTAACGAAGTATATACATGTTGGAAGCGTGTAGACATATTATATATATATATACCATAAGTCACTAAACTTAAATATATTAAAATAATTTTTTAAACAAAATGTAATTTGTAATTTAAATATTATAAATCAATTTAAAATAAAAATAATTCTCGAAGTTTTATATTGTTTAAATTTTAATATTTTTATTAAAATTGACTAAATTAAAACGCATAGTAAATTAGAAGTCAAAGAATTAGTTATTGGTTTGTTTAATTTTTTTATAGATTTTCATATGATATGAACAATTTTGAGTTTCTAAACCTTCATTTTTGGAATCGTGATTCTAAAGTAATTTTGAAAGATTCCAAGTGTTTCCGATTCCGTTTCTGATTCTGAAACGAGAAGTACATCATCTTTGAAGTACATCATCTTAAAAAAGAAAATCATTAATTTTAAAGAAAACTAGACTTTTATTTTTCAAAATATCGTATTTTGATTTAAAGTCTGTCTTCCGAACATTATGCAGAAAACTTTTATGATAATCGTTGCAAAGTTTAAATAAGTTGTGAATGGTGGTGTTATCAGTGGATTACCAAAATCTCACATTCACATTTTCCTCTGGTAGGATAGAGGGTATTATATTTTCTGCTCTTTATGTGCAACTCCTCAAAAAAAACAAAAAACAAAAAAAAAAAACTGTATGAAATGCTATTTTTCACTTCGCTGTCAAATGCTAATGACTTATCGGATTTATCCGAAAAATAAATCCGATTTTTTTTTCTCCGATTTCAGTTTATGTAAACAAGTTATTGGACCATGCTACTATGGGGTTTGTCTAATTAAAACTAATTGGGCTTCAAAGCCCATAAGATATCTGTTTATATTTTAGGGTTTTTGTGGTTTCCTTCCTTTCACTTAAACGCATCCGCCGCGCCCAAGAGTAGCTGAGCTTCGTTCGTCTCCCAGGTTTTTTTCACTTGATTTTTGATGTTTCTGTAAATTGTCTTCGGAAATTATCGTTGTTGTAATCGATCTATTGTTTTGTTTGTGATTTTAGAGAAGAAGAATAGAAAGAGGTGGAAAATATGGCTTATCAAGCAATGAAGCCTGCTAAAGCTGGTTTAGAAGAGCCACTCGAGCAAATTCATAAGATCAGGATCACTCTTTCCTCAAAGAACGTGAAAAACCTCGAGAAAGGTTTTTGATTTATTCCTACTGAATTTGATGATCTGATCTTTTCATTTCAGAATTCACTTTTGAGCTGCTTTCCATATCCTAGAGAGAAAATTTTGAGGATTTAGTGTTTCACTAGTTTTCAAGTAACTTATATAATTTTGAATGTTCAGTATATCACTAGGAAATGTATCAATTCATCGTGTATATATTATTCTGATTAAGTTTTATGCTTTGTTTCGACGATGATTATTCGATTGGATTCAAAGAGAAATCTTGTGATTTTGTTTAAATTCAGATACTAATCACTGTTTGTTTTGTTCTGTTGCTTCAAATAATATGTAGTGTGCACTGATTTGGTTCGTGGTGCCAAGGACAAGAGGCTCAGAGTGAAGGGACCAGTGAGAATGCCCACCAAGGTTCTTAACATCACTACCCGCAAGGCTCCTTGTGGTGAAGGTATAGTATAGATATCTCAACTTTATTTTGCAATTGTGTGTACATGTTTCCGTTAGCTTTATCAGTTTCTGGAACATTCATTCAACCTACATTAGCTTGATTAAACTAGATATTTAGGTCTTATTACCTAGAATGATGCTAAATGCTTATCTTCAACCCGAAAAGCTGTCTCTACTCTATTGGCTGGGTTTGGATCATGCCTTAATTCTTTAGTTTTTGGAATGAAAAGACTCGTTCTTCACACTTTCATGATTGAACCTGACACAGAGTTAGACTACGGGTCTAGATCTTTATGACTTGTGTGCTGTTTTGTACTTTGGATTCTTCACGTGGCTGAAACTTCTAATTATGGTTTCGAAACAGGAACCAATACGTGGGACAGATTCGAACTCAGGGTCCACAAGCGAGTGATTGATCTCTTCAGTTCGCCTGATGTTGTCAAGCAAATCACTTCCATCACCATTGAACCTGGTGTTGAGGTTGAGGTCACCATCGCCGACTCTTAGATTTCAAAATGTCTTCGGTTTTGCTTCTTTTTTTCTTGCCCGCAAAATTCTCTTTTAAGACTGGATTCGAGCCCACACTTGTGTGCCTCTTCAATTAAGTTCTATCAACCTATGTTTTATTGTGTATGAAACGAAAATTTAGTTTTCTTGGTTGAAGAGATTTTGAAAATTGAATTTATAATCACATGTTCTACAATCAAATGAAGATTATTCGTTATGATATATTTGACTAAGTAGCATTTAGAAAAGATTACATTTGGAGATGTTATCGAAGCTTTGGGAAGTTTAAAATTGCAAAAACTTTTTGAAAAGTGCTCGTTAATTCTCAAGGGCCATTAGACTCGTTTATCGCTTCACAAGACACAACAACTCTTTCATCGTTTAACATGACACACAAGTCTGTTTCAAAGTGCATATGTGAACAACTCTAGTGGTCCTTGGTCTTACTATCATGAACCATCTCTTCAGCATCCTCAAACCTCTGATCATTGATTTGGAGCTACAATATGAATACAAGTGATATGAAACCACAGATATTACAAAAAAAAAAAAAAAAAAAAAGAGTAATGTACATATGTTTTTGTTACCTCAAGCATAGGCTGAGTGAGACCTTCATCTCCAGTGGAATGACCAATTACACTCGTCGGACTCTCAGATATTTGCCATTCTGCATCTTCATCTGCTGTAAACACACAGAAAACAATCAAGTTTCTTCGCATCATTCGAGATGAACATTCATTGATCGCATACGCATAAAAACATTTACCTCCTCCACGAACATCCATTTGATCAGCAGTGAACACCCAATTATGTCCGTTTTCTTCCTCTTCTTCTGAAAGTAACAGTTAAACAAGAATGTAAATGGCTAGGGAACCAAAAATAATGCATTGAACGCTGCGGTTTTATGTTTACCTTCAATTGGTTCTGGATTCAGCTCGGCACACTCACAAAATACATCAAACAGAGTATCCACTTTCACAAGACAATACAAAAAGATGTGTGGGTTTTAGTATCCGAGACACTCTTATGTAATGAAACAAGAAAATACGTCCTAGCACTATCAGATAGCTCTAAAGATTGATATATAAAAACTCACATTGGCTAGGGTCTGAAAGAACAAGCCGCATCTCTCTGATCTTTGATAAGTCCAAAACTTCGGTGGATTCTGAATCAGAGTCATCATCTTCATCTTCTGCAACTTCAATCTTCAAAATAAAACAAAAAATTTAAGAGAAGAAAAAAAGGAACAAAGATTGGAAACACACAGCAGTAAGAATACCTTAATCACGCACATTTCAAATCCAATCAGAGTATGTAAGTCATTTTCTAAAATTACAGCAATAACAACATATCACAAGCACTGAAAAACATCAAACTCTTTTTTTAGTATTTTTTTTGCCTAAAACCTAACTACAATCAACAAGAACAACCTAAGTCTACATATTACCTAGTAATTCTAGCAAAATTCAAAAAAATTCCATTTGTTTTAAAGAAGATTTTGACCAGTACTCAATTCGTTTTCACACAAATCTTTCAAGTATCCAAATACCTGAGTATATATACAAGGAGATGAATATGCCTCAGGGTCTCTACAAACAGCATGAAGCGATATTGATAAGAAATCAACGGCGTAACCTTTTGCCATGTCTACATCGCTCAGCCAAATTAATTTCCTGAAATGATAACATCAAAATCATATCTCCGCAAGTTATTGCACTTGTCTCAATTGGGACGGAGTAAATTTGAGTACAATTCTCACCTGGAAGTAATGTAGAGAGTTCCGGGAGACTCAGCAGAACGGTTTCCAAGAACGACGGCAACGGAAGACTGAACTTGCATAAGCTCCTCGCCGTTAGGTTCATCCAGAACCGGTTTTCCAGAGCCATCTCCAGCTCTAAGCGTAAACTCTCTTAGACCAGTCACCATGTTTTCCGATCACAAAGAAACAGTTAGTTCGTCAAAAACAGAGATTCCTGAGCAGGGTTTTGCTTAGGGTTTTCTCAAAGAAAATCAATTGTTCTGTTTACTGATGAAGAACAGTACTGGGCTTTTGAAAACATGGGCTTCATTTAAAAATTAGTAAATGGGCTATAAGTCTCTTTTTGAGAACGTAAGGTCTCGTGGTTTTTGTCGACGAGGAATTATTTTTCTTAATATCACTGAATATTAATCTTTCATGTATAATTTTTTATTCACTGTAGTCGTTTTAATGTTTGATTTGATTACTATTCTTTCGAATAAATTTATATAAAATATATTTGAAAAAATGCAATTTTCTTCAAGAGTGATATGAGGTGTGGAGATGATTACGATGGATGATAAAGAAGCCATGGGGTGATGATCATGGGGATAGGGGATGGTTATGGGTCATTTCCAGATTGTGACAATGCATAACATTTTCATAATGATATATACTTGGAAAAAAACAAAAACTTCAAATTGAATTGAATTTTAGTGCCTCTTATACGTGTACATGTTTTTTGAGAATATTGTATACAAGACAGCTAAATACGTACGTTAGCATTACTGTATAGATACACCTTATTTAAAACAATTAATATATTTATTTTAAATATTTCTGATGCCATCTTCATATCATGCATGTGCATTTTTGAATATTTTGTTTGGTAAACATTCAAAACCTAAAGAATAACATTGTACATATGCACAAAAAACAAAGACAAAAAGTATAATCCAAAACCAAAGAGAAATTTAAAACAAAACACATCTTTTTTTTCTCAACTGGATCGACAAAATCCGATCTATAGCCTAACACAACCCTTAAAATTCCTATTTAATCTAACAACTTGTAGAGAGAATGAATCGAACCTTGGATACATAGTCATTAGCTGGATATATCCAAACAATTAGAAAAAAAACAAAACACATCTTTTAATATTTACATTTACATTAAAAAGTCATTTACTTAAAACAAAAGACTTTCTTCACTCTTCTCACCACACATGAACCAATCAAAACTTCTTTAATTACTTATACAAAGTAACTAATCTTCTTCTTACTCTTTCACTCATCTGAAAACCATATTACAGAGGTGACTTTTGCTCTAATAATAAATAGGATAATTGATTTAAGCTTCAATAATGGTTTCTCCTCGTGGAACCCTAACCCTAAACACATGTTCCTCTCCAGTACACTTATCAACCTTCACAACCCAACGACTCTTCCTCACACGTTGATCATGTTGATGATTGTTCATTATCATCTTCTGATTATCGTTGACTCTCGTTACAAGCAACCCTTCTCCTATTGGCAAAAACTGCGTTTTCCTCCCATCGCTAAACCTCCAGGAACCTCTAGAAAACGCGTTATAACCAACCACTACGGCCAAACCGCTTCCACCGCCGGCTATTGCGTTTTCTTCATGGTGATTAAGGATCTTTTTAACGATCTCTTGGTGGTTCTCGAGGTCACAATCTACGAGGACGAAATCAGCTTCTCCGAAATGATCATTGACTAGAGTATCGTCGTTAGGTTCTCCAACTAAGAACTGTATTTGATGAATCTCTGACGGTTCTAGCATTTTCTTTGATATGATTAGTTCTTCGATGCCACGTAAAACGCATACAACTTGACCTCGCGTTTGGTTAGCCGCTGCGATTAGGGCAACGAGAATATCGGCGTTTGCTGCTCCGGCGCAAGCCACGGCGATCTTTCTAGCGTTATTGCCGGCGGCTAGAGCTGAGATGAATTCAGCCACGTTTGGTTCTTTTGTCCTTTGATCCTGAAAATTCATATAGAAATATGTCAAAAATGTGAATTTAATTCAAGACAAATAAATTAATCTTTTAGCTTTGATCCACAAAACAAAAGAACCGGTTAAATTTGTTTCAGACAGTAATTTATTCGGACATATGTAAAAATATTATGAATTATAAACTCTTACCATTTTTAATGTAGTAAGATAGGCTTTAGTAGCATTCTCAGCAGACCAAAACGCCATTTTTTCTTATAAAATAGTTTGATTTGTTAGAAAGGAAATTGGATTCTCTGATTCTCGATCTTGCTCTTTTGAGATGATGGTTTCGGGTTTTGAGACGAAGGGTCTTTATTTATATATGAAGAGATTTGCGAGTGGGACAAGATTCAAACAGGCTGGTCCAGTTTTATGAATATTTTGTTTATTGAATATAAAGAAACAAAGAAAAGTAAACAAAATTTGGTCAAGTTGTAACAGTATTCTACATACGTATGTATATAAATTATATTTGTTTTTCAAAATGTGAATTGTCCCACTGTCGAGAGACTTAGCTATTGTCATTGTTCGTGTTCTTTTGCCTTAAAATTATCTTTCAATTGAATTATAGACTATGTTCAAGGGTTCTTCATAATTGCCACTTTGAATGAGAAGAGTAACAATCTGTAATTAATTTACTAATAATTTCAAGAACTTTGTCGTTATATAAGTGAGATCAAAACATTCATTGGTTTGTGGAAATGTTACCGGTTTTCTAAACATGTATTACCAATTTTGTAAACATGTATATGTAACAAAGAAATACAAACATAAGCAACATCTTTGCTTAGATGTTGGTCATTAATATAGATGTTAGAACTTGTATAATACATACATACTTAGGAACACATACATTAACTAATATAATAGATTTTTCTTTTCATAGTAATATGCTTAGATAGTTTGAAAGCTAACTAAATAAATATGATTAATTTAAACTAATTAAAAAGAAAACGAGAATATGAATTATAAGAACAAAAAATGAGCTGTAGTGTCTAGTGCAGCAGAGGCAATGGAGATCTCAATGAGACTAAAAATATTTAAAAAATAGTGACACAAAGAAGAAAACTGAGATTGATACACATCTTAGGGACATGGAGAACATGGGTCCATGTTTGTTCTGACAACAAGCCTACAGTTTTTCTTTCAAGATTAGATTCTCGATTTCATAATACTAATTAGCTTGAACGTACGGTTTAGATTAATGGATATATGTTTATAGAGCTCTTGATTGTACAATCTAGTGACCGTCCTCTATTGTACGGGTTTCCGTGAAGCTTCATATAAACTTAAATCTAATTATGCATTAATCATTGTGTTAACCAAGACATGATAATTTAAGTAATGTTAAGCTCAATTATATATTTATAATTATAAGTAATGTATCTTAGTTTCGGCCAAGCGTCAACGAACCAAATAAATTTTACAGATATAGAATTCCGTCGATACTTACATTATTAGATAATATATACTAGAAAAGAATTCTCGTTATTTACAATGTGAGATATTCTTAAATACCTTATTGAGATATCATATATGGGTGGGTGTTAGTTCAACAACTACAATTTTGGAGATACCACAAATAGACCGTTTGAATCTGTTATGTATGCCCAACTAGACGTGTTAGAATATGTGCGATTAACCTGACTCTGACACTATATTAGATTATAGACTTTCATCTCAAAACCAATTAGTAATAAGTAGATAGGCTCATATATTATATATACTAGACAATAATCTTTTTATTTCCAATACGGGATATTCTTACATACAAATCATATTAAATATATGATGAGATTTCTTACAACATAATAGTAGATACATCACGTCATCCAAACAAATATATACAGTTGGCTAAGAGCAGTGTTCCAAGTTTCAGGTGGGAATCAACTCCATTCATTTTCTTGTTGAAAACATTAGTGGATATTAGCAGGATAAAAGATAGATACTTCAAAGTGTTAATTGATATTAATGAGATGCAGTTTACAAAAAAATATTTGTGAAGGATGCGTTGAATGTAAAGGCAGAAAGAGCCATAGTGTCCTATGCTGATAGATATGATTCATAAGAACATGTTAGATGAGTTTGGTGTTTATTGAGACATAATTTTGCAGTTGATGAAGATATATCATTGCACGATGTTTCCTGCATCTGTCATTATAATTGCTTTATAAATCCTATCAAGATAAGGCTATTGAAGCTTAAGTCGGCCAGACCCAACTGGTCCTAAGGTCACAAAAGATTTTGATCTGGTTCAAATTTTAATTTAATGTTAAGATATTGTGGTCCAACTACAACTCCAAACCATTTCTATTGGTTGATTTCGAAGATGTCGATCATGAGAACAAATTGAAATATATCAAATCTTTACCAAAAATATTTAAATACAATCTGACGAAAAATAATGGCTAAAAATATTTCATAAACATCGTAGAAATAATATTAAGATGGTGAAAAACCTAGATGTTTAAATTAAAATAGCATAAATTTTGAAATACGTGTACGTGTAATTGGACTTGGATGGACACTAGTAAAAAAAGATATATACCCGCAAAAAATTCGTGGATAAATATATAATAATTTTGGAGTTATTTGTGGCTTCATTACCTACCAAAAACTACGGAAAATTTCATGGGTATCTTATCCACTAAAACCCACGAAAGATTTTGTGGGTATATTACCCATGAAAACCCACCGAAAATTTGGTGGGTAATTATTTATTCTTTTTTTTGTATCCGCGGGGGTTCGAACCCATAAGTGACCCAAGTTCGAATCTCCGCAGAAGCAAAAAAAAAGAATAAATAATTACCCATAAAATTTTATGTGGGTCTTCGTGGGTATTATTTTACTTATGAAAACTCACAAAAATTTTCGTGAATAAGAAATAGTTGTTCATCGTGGGTTTTCGTGAGGTTCTGTGGCTTTTGGACTATACTCACAAAATTTTTTGTGACTTTTTCGTGGGTATGACCCTTGGCATGCACTATACAAGACAATTTACATACAACTAAAAGTATATTAAAACCATAGACTCAACATTGCGACGATATATTTTTTAAAATGTGTACTTGTAATCAAATATTGAAATGATTCAAAGATTCGGATACAAAAATGGAGTATTAAATGAATTTTGATTGATAAAAAAGAGAAATATCAAAATTAAAATAAAGCGAACGTGGGACTGGGATAACATTGAGGACAATGAGGAGACAACGATAGAGAACAGTGAGTGGCTGGAGATTCTGCTTCGACCATTCCAGGAGACATCATCTTTTATTAGTGTTTTTAAAAATTATGGGTGGTTCTTTGTCCTTTTATTTTATTTGTTTCATGGGTGTATTATATGAAATGAATATAGACGTAAAAGTTAATATAATATTAAACCCAATAAATTGTATAAAAACAGACCATACTTTTAGTTTTTTTTTTTTCAATATTGGGCCATAACTGATTCGATTCTTGGATATGCAAGTGCGCATGCCTTTACTAAATTTACCACCTACTACTAGATTAAAAGCCACCTGCGAGCATACTTTAAGTTTAGTTTTACATATGTTTTTAAAACCACAATACTAGTTCATCTTTTGGTTAGAATGTAATCCACCTAATAATTCTGTTATTAGGTTTAATCTCTTCCATTATAGACCGGGTCTTATCTATCTAATTCTTAGATTGAACAACAATCCTTAAATAAGTTTTGAATTTCTTTGCAAATGAACAAGGAACCTTCTTAACACTTTTGGGTATTAACCAGCATTAATCTTAGACATAATATCTTCATTCTTTTGGTGAATAGATATAATATGCAAGTACATAAAATATAAATCATGAAAATTTGTAGACGAGGATTATGTAAAAAGATTGTTGGGTCTTAAAATTATTTCAACCTCAATAGGTTGGGCCATTGCTAAAAAGTTTAAGAGCAAAAAAACAAAACAAAAAGCCTACATATCTTACTATTCAATCAAACAAAAGCATAGTACCAGCTTTGACACTCTCCAAGTAGAATCACAGGAGACAAAACAAACAATCCCATCTTGATATTATCATTGACGGAATCTGGTCCTTGTAAAATCTAAGGGAGGATCTTACGGCGACGACGTGGGGTTTCGCGTTTAACATACATCTTCTCCATATCGTTGAGTGGTCGACTTGATCCATCTGGAAGACTCATAAACTTCCAGCCACCTCCTGATCCACGTTTGCCCTTTGCACCTAATTTCTCAACCGTTATTTTCCATCCTTCTGATGAACGTCTTCTACTGTATTTGTGGCATTTCACTTCTCCTCTCCACTGGTTTAGATAGAGACCAAAAGGGAGAATGATTACTTTTAACATCACCAATGAGAAATTACCCAAAGAATGGTCTAACAACTGAACAAGAACACACACAGGAAAGCTCATACTATATAGTATACTGATAAATGGACTACATTTATCAAACCGAAGAATGTAGCCATTTTCGCTTTCATTCTTTCTAAGGGAAATTCCAGAGAAATTTAAGGATCTGGCGTTCAATGTTGACTTCACATACTATCATAGTGCTTAGATACCTCAATCGACCAATCAGGAACCTATGAAGTTTTAGGTCTTGAATAGTCGGGGATTTTAGGAGAGCTTTTAGTTTTTGTTTCTCAGATGATTACTAACTTCAAAAACTAAAATTCAGTTTTTAGAGTTTTTGGAAACCAAATCTATTGACAAAATGAAAAACTAAAAAATCTCCTAAACCCATTAACTATTCAACACCTAAATTAAAAACTGAAAATCAAACACGAAAAACAACTTCACCATTCTTTCTAAGTAGCAAGCAGGCACTTGATGATTAACGCATGGAGTGGCAAATGACTTGACAGACCAGCTATGGTATAGTTTGCTAAGTCAATGCATACTCAAGGGGGTAAAAGAAGGGACTTACTTTCATTTTATTGAACTCAAACCTTCGGACAAATTCTTCGTACAGCATGTCATCCTCTTTTTTTGAAATCTCATAATGGACTTCATCCATATCTTTGATTGTACCATCCCATCCTTCTGGCATGACTTTGAAGTCAGGCTTGTAATTAAGTGAGGCCACATGAAATTCCCGGTCATGCGAAATGAAAAACCTGCACAAGGTACAAATATTAGATGAGAGTCTGCGAAAGACGAGACCACATATTCAGCAACCTGTCCTAGTTTGTGTAATGATTCTTCACTAGCAGTGCTTTTGGCATAACTAACTACCTTAATATTGAAAAAACGGCAAAAGCGAACAAATTAATTGGCTAAAGAGAAGGCTAAAGAAAAGTGAGCACACATAGACAATCTATTTGAATACAAGCAAAATTTAAGTAGGACTATACCAATATAGGAGCAGACAAAAAAAAACTAGTTTTCATATTAAGTAGCTTACTCAGGGCACTCATCAAGTAAACGCTCAACAGAATCATCCAAGGGACGACCAAGCTTTCTCTCTTCTTCTTCTTCATCTTCTTTAAGAAAAAGAATGGCGTGAACACGCTGCCTCATGATCCTATAATCCTTAGCAAGCCTCTCGACAGTATACACCTCAGGATTCTCTTTGTGCAATCTGTACATCTCAGTCTTCTCGGAGTCCTTGAGATACGACCCTCTAGCACCAGGCTCTTTCACTTGCTTCAGCAACACACTCATCTCTATCATTTTCTGTTTAATCCCATCAACAAAAGCCTTGCTATGCCTATTATCTTGCTCAATCTCTTTGATCAGATCATCATACTCATTCATTTGATTAACCAAAGCTACTTCCTTTGGACTCAATTTGCTCATTACATCACCGGAATCAGAAGCGGCACTATCAAAAGAAGGATTCCCAGCGTTCTTTTGACGACCAACGGAGACACCATCAAAATGCTCTTTAGTTAAACCAGTCGACCACATTGTTTTATTGGGATCCCAATCAAGCTCATTAGATCCTGTACCACCAAACGATCCTCCCGTAGCAATATCCCAGCCACTATCGTCCCCTCCAACTCCATCAGATCCTGATATTCCAGATAAAGCTCGATTCATCGAGGGATGGATGATTTTCGATGAAGCGGGAACGTTTTCAATCAGAACCCCAGACACTCTCGTGCTAGGGTTAAGGGAAACCGAGGACAAACGAGAAATGATCCTACTAAGGTTATACATTTCTAGCGACTCTACAGTTACGGATCAATCGAGCTTCGAATCGCACGAACGCTGAAACAAAATCAACCCAGAAGATCTATTAATTAATCAGTTAAAAACTGAAACACAAACACACAGAAAAAATTTAATTTTTTGGAACCTGTAGATTGAAGAGATAGCGGTTTCCTAGGTTCCGATGGAGATGAGGAGTCGAAACTCCGATTAATCGGAATCAATGCCGGGAAGAGTGTCACGATTAAGACCAACGGAGGCCACTAGCGACTGCGCTAAGGAAAAGGAAAGGGTTTTAGAATTAGCAAGAGTTTATATTTATGATTGAGCTCCCTGTATTCCCTTTTTTATTACAAATATCGCCTAATAGTTTTATCTCTTGTCTATGCTCCACTTCCTCCGTACACGTTTTATATGTTGACAATTTAAACCCTGAAAGATTGAAACTTTTATAGATGCAGTGTATTTGAAACAAATGACAAAATACACTTTTGCAATCGAACAAGATATTTGACTTGAAGCAAAAACTTTTCGAGAATATAACAATTTGACAATATTGTTTGTAGTGAATCTAATAATTATACTGATATCATGCCTGAATACGAGTCATATAGCCGAAGTCATAGTAAAAATTTAATCCCAATAACCTCAACAACAAGAACATCATTTAATCTATATTGTTTCGACGTTATTAAATCTAAACCGATCACAAAATCAAATATCCTAGAAATTAGAAAACACAAACAGAAATTGGAAAAATTAAACTCACAAAACTAAAACAAACCTCTAGCAACCTTTTCCACTTTAAATTCCCTTACTTTCTACACAAGAAAACTTTGTGACCTTTTGACCCGAGAGTTGCTCAACCACTATGAGATTGGCTTCTAGTATCGCCGGAATCATCATCAACACCATCGTCGTCTTCATCATCTTCTTTGTTAGAGCCGGTGTTCATATTCCCGTATCCCTGAAAGGTCGTTGCGAAATTGTTCATAGCTGAATTGTTGTTAGGGAAAGAAGGCGGCATTTGGGCCATCGGTCTCACTAAACCACCACCGTAATGCTGTTGTTTCGGCTCCTCAACGGCGGCTACCACTGGAGGAGTGGAATTCACGGCGGTTATAGTGAAAGTAGGGGGTTGTTGTTGCGGTTGTGGTGGTGAAAAAGTCTCCATGACTCGAGGTTTCTTCTTTTGATTTTGTTCTGCTTGATGCATCACAATGAAACTTCCCATTATCACCTGTCAAATTTTAAGACCTTTTAGAGTTTTTCAGAAAAAAGATATTTCAACTCTTTTTAAATGACAGGACTTCATTGTGCACCTGGACAGGACCAGCTGCTATGAGCATACCGGCAAGACCACCGCCGATGATTTTACCATTAGGTCCTGCTAAAGAGATACTCATACCACCAGAACGACCTTTTGTTCCTCCGTTTTCCGTAGGCATAAAGGAACCGGTTAGCGACAGTATCTCAAATCGACCCTAACAAAAGATAAAAAATATTTGACTTCAGAAACCCAAATATATAAAGATAGCTTCAAAGTTATTTGATTAAATGTTAATTTGGTTACCTCATATGTAAGAGTACCACCTGAAGTGGTAGGCTGACGCAGAGTGACATTAGAGATCGAACCAGTTGCAGAGAGAATGCAGATAGCTCGAGATCCTTGTTGTGAATACGGCATAACCTTCATTGTTACATCCTGATAACAATAAAAATAAAAGGTCAAAATCCAGACAAAGACAGTCAAAATCCAATATGAGAAGCTTCAATTACAAGAAGGCTTATCCTCTTTAGGGAATTCATTACCTCACCGGCATTGACAGTAAATTGATGGGTTGTAAAATTTGCACCCATATAGTATGAGAGTCCAGGAGGAGCTGCTAAAAGAGATAAACAAACAGAATTAGACTAAGCAACTAGCTCAATGATTCATAACAAGAGTTTAAGCTCTAAGACCATAAACAGTCAGTGTTTAATGTGATGAAAGGTCGAAACTTGCCAGAACATCTACACCACTTTTTATACACACAGTAATTATAACAGAATTAAACCAGTTAATAAGAAATTTGCTAACAACTTAATCTAGAAAGGAGCTCCAAAATTAAAGGACGAGACAGAATCTGTGTCTCCTTTTTTTTTTTTTTTTTTTGAAATCTCCTTTTTATGTCCGTATTGTTTGGTCAGCATCATCAGATTCCCTTTCCCTGTCTCTAACTGGTCTGATAAGTGTAGCTTCTTCAGACAAAAGGGGTACCCAGCAATATCCAGTTCTGTTGGTCCCACTTCCCAACATCTCAAAAAAATCCACATAAAAATCACTCTAAAAATTAACAGATAACCCAAAACCCAGATCAGATCTGATTTGTCTCACTGAAACCAATGCAACAGTCAAAGATTTACCTGGGCTTTCATACTCAAGTTTTTGAGATTTTTTGATGAATCCAACAGGCTGTGGCTGATGCTGAGCTTTGCCTCGTTTCCAATTGGAATGATGATAATTTCCAGACAATGGAATCGAAGATGAGATCGGAGTTGGAGATAGAGCTGGTCTCGAAGCCCTAAGGTTTAGACTTCCATCTGGAGCGTATTTCCTCGGCCTTCCTCTCTTCTTTTTCGTCGGATCTGATCCCGTTGCTGCGGCTGAGGCTGCGGCTGAGGCTGCGTCTGAGCCAGGAGTCACAGTTGCAGGAGCCGGAGGAAGAGGCGGAGGAGACACAACGGTCGTTGGTCCCACGAATTGGAGAAAGTTAGGGTTTTGTTGAACCTCTGTTCTTGAAACCAAAGCTTCATTCTCCTTACCTGTGATGACCCCACTTGGACTCATACCACCTTTCTCCTCCATTTTCTTATACCCACAAAATTCTCAAAATTGTTTGACTCCTGAATTCACCAAAATCTGATCCGAAAGAGAAAAAAAAAATTGAACTTTTTTTAATTTGATGAAATAGATGAAGAAGAAGAAGAAGCAAAGGTTTCACTTTTATTTTGTATCAACTAAGAACCAAAAACAAAAAAATATTTCAAGTTGGATTAGAGATAAAAGAGCTCAAGAGGATCAAAGATCAAAGCAGAGAAATTTGATTACAGTGTTTAGATTTGCTTTTCTTACTTTTTGTTCAACAATTCTGCAGCTGAAAACCACCAACACTGTAGCAGAGAAATGCCAAGCTCTTTCAATGGAGATTAAAACTTAATCTCAACGGATATTAGCAAGTAAAAATCCCCTAACAAATTACATGCAATATCCCCAATTTTTCCCACAAGAGAAAGAAGATAAATTTTTCTCCTAGAAGAATGAATATAGGGTTTTTGCAAAGGAACCTAAATAAAATAAATGGAAAATTTTCAGGAAAAGAAATGATAATATATCAAATAAAATATCATGTAGACAGTTGTATTATTTAATACAAATATTAAGGATTTAATTAGTTCAAAATCGATATAATAATTACAAAAATCAAAGTATTGATTTTGGTTTAGGAAAAGATCCACGTCCGTCTTGGAAATTTAATATTTCTAATTAAATAAAGGAAATAATGAGAAAAAAATTTAAAGTGAAATTTCAAAAAGAGAAGACAAAAATAAAAGAATACCAACTTCTGACAATCTCCTTTGTCTTTTTCCAGTTAATCACTTTTGAAGTAACGTTGACCAATTAATTTCCAAGCTTAGCTAAAATTTATATTAATTACTTGAAGAACTGAAATTAACTAAGCGTCAAAGTTGATATATGAAATCTTTATAAAAAAAAAGTCTAATTACTTTAGATTATGATGACTCCAAAAAATTTAAAAAGTTGATAGGAAAAAATTGACATTGATTTTTGGGGCAAGTGCATTGGTCGGTCAAAGTCATACTATTCTTTCCGCAACATAATCAGTGTACACACTTAGATCCTGAGTTTGACAGATCATAAATACTACAAATGATGCAAAAATCATTGGATAATTCAGATTCGTTCCTTCTAAGAGACTACCTCACTCAATAAGCAGGTTTTAGCATTTGAAGAAACTGTCTCTCTCTCTCTCATATCTTGTTTCTATGGCTGCAAAACCCAAGTAAACCCCATTGAAGAAGAACAATACTTATAAAGGTGAAGAAAACAATTAGTAGCTGATAAAGGTGAAGTAAATACACTGTTTTTTTCTAAGTCATCTTTGCTCAATCTTCAGCCATAGCGTGATTGAGGAGTAATAGATTTTGCTGAGCGAGGCGAATCAGTTCGAGGAGATGTTGCAAATCTCTTGTTAGTTAATACTTTAAGACCCTTTTTTGCGCTTTGAGGCTTTGTAACACTTGCTTTCTCTTGCTCTGATGTTGTCACTTGACCCTGAAGTTTCTTCAGATCCTAAAAAAACACCAAGTGTTTAACAATCTTAGTTCTTCGTGATTATAATTGAAGATTGATGTAAAAGAGTTATAGCTTATTAATTACCCTTTTTCTACGACGTTCTTGTTCTTTCTCTTCTCTCAGTTCTATATATTCTTCAAGCATCGAACTCAAACGATTCTGAATCAAGGAAATGGACAAAAAAGATCAGTGAAGTATGATAACAGAAACCAGAAGAGAGAGTTTTGTTTGAGGGAAGAAGATCATACACCATCAAAGAGAAACTCAGATTCTTTCTCTGATTCCCAAATTGTAATCTTGGTAAGTAATGATTCAACCATAGCTACGAAGAATGAGCGAAAGTTTCAGTCTGAGACAAAATTACACAAACATAACAATCTCAGAACTTTTTGAGATCCTCTATATGAAACCTGGAAGTTTATTAACGAGTGAGCGAGCTTTCTCTGCACGTTTGAGGATCAAATGAGATCCTTTTCCAGCGTTGTATCGATTCTCATCCTATTCCAAAAAATTGATAAAAACCTGTAACCACAAAATGTAAAAACTGAATCTTTAATGGACAAACCTGATTATACTCTTCAAGCCAATTCTCTTCCTCACAAGCATTTAACCATTTCTCAGTCTTTTCAAGGATCTCTTTTCTGCTTAAAGCTTCCTCTTTCACTTTCCCAGCTCGGTACTCGATCTGTTCTAGTATGTATTCAGGGTTCACATCTCCTGATTCAATGGCTTTAATTACATTCTCAACCACGATATCTTGCTCTTCAAGAACAATGTGTGTTCTTCTGCAGATCTCTTCAAGCTCTAACCTTTTCTTTATAACAAGTTCTCTCATTTTGCTCCACTTCAACTCCTCCAACCGAGACAGCTCAGATTTAACCTTTAAACATTAAGAAATTCATCAGCTAACATAAGTCTTAGAGAAATAATTGATTTAAAGCTGTTGTGAATGTACCTCTTGAAGCAAATCTAAAGAAAGACTATTGGGTTTAGTTATTTCAGAATCAGTAGCAGCTATATTACATGAAACATCCAAGAACTTTTGTTGTTCTTCTGCTGGTGTATCCATTAGATTCCAATACTCAAGCATCGTCGTAGCAAGATCTTGAAGCTGCAATCAGTAGAAGACCTTATATATAATAGAACAAAGAGCAGATTTTTTGGAGATTACGAAATAGTTTAGAAGATTGAACTGACTTCTTGCATTCTCTGTATCTTTGTCTCATGCCATTGTTTAACTGATGAAGATAACTTATTAAGTGTATCATTACTTATATTCCTCGACCCTTCAGATTCTACTAAACTTGGGTGAATCTTCATAACAGTTTCTCGAAAATTCAAACCGAGAACAGAACAGAACGACTCGAGTGTCTGTAGATGATCATGAATCTGTTTCATCCGGCTTCTCTGAGCCAAAACCAGTAAGAAATTATTAGCTGACTTATTGATCAAGAAATGAAATCAAATGTAAGGTAATTTGTAAAGTTTGAAGAAAACCTTCTGTTCTTGAAGTGTGTAAAGCTCTCTGTGTAATTGTTCAAGCTTTCTAAGAGATAGATCAGATTCATCATTCGAGAAATCTGAAGAACAAGGCTCTGCAGATTCTCCATTGATCTCATCTCTTACACATCTTATATCTTCAATCACTTGAATAAACTGATTCTTCCTCTCTGACTTTCTCTTTTCCATATCTTCAAGTTTCTGAAGTATTTTCCCTAACTCTTCTTTTAAGCTTTTCCCACTTTGTTGATCAGATTGATGTCGTCTTCCAAGAATCGGTGGCTCTTCCATTGCAGAACATATAGCACCAACTCTTGCTTCTGAATCAGCAATCTCTTGTCGTAACTGAATCCCCTCTTCTTTAACCTTGTTTATTTTTTTACCATACACTTCTCGACATTCGTCTTCGATCTCAATCAAAATGTGCTCTCTTTCGGTTTCCGTTTTTCCAACCTCGTCCCATATAATCTGCAAATAAAAACCACACCAATTTGAAAACCGTATTTTTTTTCTGTTAAATACCCTTTGCTTGGAGTTGAAGCAAACACAAACCTCAAGTTCTTGCCGAAGAGATGCACAAGTTGATTCGATTTGAGTTTTAGACATTTTTCTATCTCCAAACTCTGCAAATACATTCAGAATTCTTCCACATCGTTATCTTGTTCAATCTATGGTCGATTTTCACAATATATTTTTGTTGTTGTCTCCCGTTATATTCTCAAGCGATAACAAATTCTGAAACTTTCAATCTTAAGAAACACACATAAATTTAAAAACTTTAGGGCAAGATACATTGAATTGATTAAACTCAAAACCTTAATAATGGATGAGATTTACCTCGGATTAAAGGATACAGAAGTTGATTATTCCTAGAAACAAAATTTGGATAGAAATTAAGAAATAGAAAAAAATATCTAGTCAAAAAAAAAATTACAGGTAAGTCGTTAAAGAAAAAAAGAAATCCAGGCAAGAGAGAAACAACGACCATTGAGAGAATATTTCTTTTTCGACCCCTTATCTTTTTAATCTAATATAAGAGCTCTTTCATGTTTTAGTTAATACATTTAGTACAATGGTCAAACTAACATATAGGCCTGGGCAAAATACCCGGATCCGAAAACCCGAACCGGAATCGAACCAAAATTTCGGGTCCGGGTATAATTCGGATAATTGCCTAAGTAACCATCGGATCCTAAGTTTACTACCCACGGTTATCGGGTCGGTTCCGGGTATTACCCGATAACCGAATGGGTACCCGAAATTGTATATGGGTGAATTAAATTTTTTAACTCTTCTTTTCCAATTTCGACATTGTCTCTTCGTACTCTGAGTCCTCTCTAAACCACGATTCCACTACATTTTGATCTAGATTCAAGACCCCATTATACAAACTGGAATCAATCACTTCTCGTCGGTCACGTTCATCATCTCTGCCGCCGGTGTTGCCTCTTCCATCGGCATCATCGCAAGCTCAATCACAGGTAAGAGTTTTGACAAAACTCGAGTTTTGTTATCGCTTTTATTATGAAATTAGGGTTTTGATTTGGATAAGTGATGATTATATGATAGTTTTCAGTCCAGTTCATCTATGATTTCGAGTTTTTTCTTGAATATTTGACAGATTTGGAACTAATTTAGGGTTTTGATTTTCAATTTTAATTTTTTTGGGGCTTTTTGATTCTACCTGTATAATTGTATAAGTCGTTTGAGTTGGAATGTTTGTGGACTGAAGGTGTTTTAATGGCCGATTCTGTGAGAGTTTAAATGGTTGATGCTTCCATTTAGCCTCATAAAAATTTAGAAATTAGAATTGTGTTAGACCTTTAGCCGCTTGATCTATGCTGAATGTGTTTAGCTATGGTGAAAACGTAAACTCCAAATTACGATGATGTCAATTGTTTTGTTTTGTTTCTGTTGTTTTGTTTCTGTTTCTGTGTTTAGAATTGTTTCTGTTGGAGTTTAGAATGGAGTTTAGAATTACGTTGAATGTGTTTAGAATTGTTTTGTTTTGTTTCTGTTGTGTAGATGGCATCTTCAAATCTTCCACCAACTAATCCAGCTGACGATATTGCTAATACTCCTAATTCTGGGAGTGGGAATAAACGGAAAGAGCATACAATTGAAGGTGATGAGAATCAAGGAAAGAAAAAACAAAGGAGTAAAGTATGGGACCATTTCACAAGACTAAAAGACAATTACAACAAAGCTACATGCAACTACTGCAGTAAAGAGCTCGTTTGTCCAACCTCTTCAGGTACATCAAACATGAAAAAACATCTAAACTCATGTAAGCAGTACAATGTATGGCTTACTAAACATAATCAAATGGTTTTTAGTGATAATGTTGTGCTGCAATTAGGAAAACTATCTGATAAGGAGTTTAGAGAGGCAACAAATGAATTATTAGTAACTGCTCAGCTGCCTTTAGCATTTATAGAGTCTCAATCGTGGAAAACCTTTTGCAGTAGGCTTAGGTTACCTAGACCACACTCACGTAGAACTGCAACCAGAGACATATATGAGTTGCATGCTCAGAAAAAAACTGAAATCAGAAAGCTTCTAGGTGATAATAAGCAGAGGTTGTCATTGACAACGGATATATGGGTTGCTCATTGTACAAGAATTAGTTATATGGTTATAACAGCCCATTATGTTGATATAAACTGGAAATTGCAGAAGCTGATTATAGGTTTTAAGAATGTTCCTGATCATAGAGGGGTTACAATCTGTAATTGCTTGATGGACTGTTTGGCTGAATGGGGTATTAAAAGGTTGTTTAGCATAACAATGGATAATGCAACAGCCAACACTAATGCAATTGTGAAGTTTAAAGACCAATTTTGTCATGTAGGAAATGATGCTTTGGTGTTGGATGGTGATTACAAGCATATGAGGTGTGCAACTCATATACTGAATTTAATTGTTAAAGATGGTTTGTCAGAGATAGATGATAGTGTCTGTGGAATTAGAAATGCAATTCAGTATGTGAGGTCTTCGGGAAATAGACAGAAATCATTTGAGCTGCGTGTTGCTACTGGAAAAATACATAGGGGCAGTCTTCCTTTAGATGTAGGAACTAGATGGAACTCAACATACTTAATGCTTAATCAAGCACTGAAGTTCAGGCTGGCTTTTGATAAGATGGAGAAGGAAGATGTGCCTTACAGAACTTATTTTTTGGAAACTATTGATGGAAAAAAAAGAGTAGGACCTCCGGTTTCTGCTGATTGGGAAGCAGCAGATGCTTTGATGAAGATTTTGGTTCTATTTTACAATAGTACCATGGTGTTGTCAGCTTCAACTACTGCAGTTTCATACAAGTGTTACAATGAAATTGTAACAATTATAACAAATTTGAAGTTTTGTAGTAGGAGTGTGAATGCATCTTTGAAGAGTAAAGCAATTGCTATGATTGAGAAGCTTGACAAGTATTGGAGTCCATCTGAGATTAACAAGATGATCATAGTTGCTAGTGTGTTTGATCCATCCAAGAAGATAAAGTTTGCACAATTGTGTTTTGAAACACTTTATGGTAAAGACAGCAGAGAAGTGGCTCAGCTAAACAGTGTTGTAATGGACATATTGGAGAGATTGTTCAATGAATACAACATTAGGCGTAAGGAAAATGTTGCAGTGAGTAATGTGATATTTCCATCACAACAATCGAATAGCAATTCAGCTTACTCACAAGATCAGTATAGCTCGGAGAGAATGGAACCCATTCAAGTGGAAAATGATTATGGGTATCATACATACCATTTAAATGGTCAACATAGACATAAAAATCGTAAAATTTATTTTATATCTAAAATATAAATTTTAATTTGTGTTTTTTTTTTTTATATCGATTCTTGAAAAGACTATAAATTTTTAATCGTTAGTTACCATAACTTTGCAAAAATATTTTTTTACGATGACTTTTCGAATATTTTATATCTATCGACGAAAAAGATCATAGTAAAAGTTTGGTAATGAATACATATACTGTTAAATATAGAAATGGGTGTTGTGGTAAGAAAATAAAAGTCCGGTATATTTTGTGCATATCCAAAACTAAAGAACCAAATTGAAAATACAAAAAACAAAATTGTGATCTGTATCACATCCGCGCCAACTGAATTCGGGCCGTTACTTTTCTCTCCCTCTCTCTTCTTCATTCTTAATTTTCTGGAGAAATTTTCCAGAGATTTGATTTGTGGAGGAGGAGAGAGGGAGAGAAAAGGAGATCACCGTATCGGTTGATGCTTAACTCCCCCACTCGATTCCTTCATCTGAGATTGGACTTCTCGTGGAATCGATAATGATCCTGGAATCAATTGTTGGGGAAGAATCTTTCCAATTCGATATTGATTTTGAATTCGACGCACCTAAGTTCTACGATTTCTCCAGACCAGAGCTTGATTCTGAGACGGAAGAAATCGAAACCTGGTTCCAATTCTCTGGAAACTATCCTCCTTCGCGTAAGAAAGATTCTGTTTATTACAAAGATTTGTGTTGTGTTTGTTTTTTCTCTTCAAGTATGTTGAATAGTTCTACGGCTTGTCTGATTTTCTCAGCTTTTAGCCCAAAGTTCAATTGGAATTTTGAGCCAATTGAGCCAGTCACCATCTCAGAATCTAAGCCTGTCGAGATCTCAATCAAATCCGCTGATACTGGTTTCGATCCCAAAGATAAATACAATGGTAATGGTTCATCTTCAAATTGAAAATTTTGGTTGTTGCTTCATTTTAATTGTTTGAAGAGCTTGGTTTATTTGTTGTATTGTTCAGGGTTTATATATAATAACCAAACCGTTAAAGATGTTTCCAAGACAATTCCAAAATCTAAAACCAAAACAAGGAGCTCAACTTTAACAAGACCTACGGCTTCTTTGCTTGCAAGACGGAACAAACCATTAGATATTTACTCTGTTCAACTTTTGACAAGGTTATATCAAACAATGAGAAAATAATCATTTCTGAAATTTGCATTCTTTTGTTGGATTTTATTAACTGGTTTTCAATGTTTCAGATGTCAGAGATCATTAGCCAAGTTCGGTGATAACTTATCTCCGATCTTAGCCTCTAAGTTACAAAACCAAGACAGCAATAGGCAAAAAGTGGAAGCTACGGTCTGTATGGACTTTGAGTTTGCTAATAATAGAAATCTTTGTGCTGATAGTTCAAATGAGTCATTTTATACCTTTTTTCTTATGTTTCTAGGTGGCTCATGTTAGCAGAAGACCCAAACTTACTGTTCCAAAAGAACCGAATCTCAGAACTGCAGAAAGATCTGAAAGACACAGGTAAGGACTCTGTGTTCAGAATGTTTGTTTGTTGGCTTTCTTATAACATATTTTAAAAATGATGCTTAAAAGCTTTGTCTTGGGAGAATTTTCAGGTCTAAGGTTAACTCAGAAACCGAGCAAAATACAAAATCAAGTTCTAAAAGGCACACTAGGAACAAATATGTACTTATTTCTCTTTTTGTGTTTTAATCTCTATTTCTTCATTACAACATCTCTCAGTAGCTTATGTTTTGGATCCCTTGCAGACAAATTGGAAACCTTCTTCAGCATCTTTGCCTAAAACTAAAACGCCGCGATCCCAAGATCTTCAGGTATTGTTAATGTTGCTAAAGTTACTTTATCCTCGCTCATCAACTAACAGCATTTTCTGCATCAGGCGTTTTGTTTAAGAACATCACTGAGAGCAAAGGAACGCAATGCTAATGTAAGTCTCCAAGTCTATATTTAGCAGCAAATTCAAATCTCACTGCTTTTCTTTGTCGATTCTTCACCACCATGTTCACATTGCAGGCTAAAATTGATGCCACACAAGAGAATGATGCTACTACCTCCAAAACGTTAGTGCGGTTTCTCTGAAACTCCATTCATCAACCTTTCCTAATAAAACGTTCTCACGCAAATTTTCTTGCAGGCTAAAGCCAATTGGTTCCTCCAAGAATAGAATAGTCAATGGGTTTCACAGCAGACCTTTCCCTTTAGACCCAAAGGTTAGTATTTTTAAAAATCCATGGAAAGGGTCTCATTTGTATACTTATTTAACTCCAAAATCTTCCTTTTGTTGACAGAGATCAAGCAGAAAAGAACTCGATGAAGCAACCAGAATCAAGTATGTAACTCAGAGCTCCTGCAGGACAGATATTATTAACAGGTAACTACAATGCAACCTACTTTGATCTGTTCAAAGCTCCCATTGTTCAAAAAGAACATTCCGTAATAGATATCTAAATGATATTATTGAACAGGGGCCTGGATTTATGCCGGAAATTTTATTCACAGGAAGTTGCAGCGACCTTAATCACTGCTTAAGCTTCACCTTAAAAAATGTTATTATCATGTTTATACATATACACAAACTCCGTGTAATATACATAAACGTGTGTACTTGTTTAGATATATATAGAGAAAGATATTTATGACTTTTTTGCTGTGGGGACAATATATATAGCTTTTAAATCAGAAGACCAAAGACTTCACCGAACTCGTGAACATGTTCTTGGGAGAAAACAAACATTAACTTCACATATCCCTTTTTCATATAACCTTTGTTCTTGTCATAAATGCTTCTCATACCTTTTTTACTTACCCAAAATACCCCTTGTACTACTAGTCTACTACCCTAAATTCACTGTAAAAAACCATCCGTTCCAATCAGCAACATTATCTTCCTTAAGACACAAGTCACCAAAACAAAACCCTAGAGGAATTTCTTTTAAATCTGAAATCTTATATGCTACTACTGGAGATAACTTCTCGGAATTGAACAAACCATTGTGATACTTCTCCCTCACGATTCCTGACTTCACTCTCTTGCTGAAGCTGTTTTGTTGATGGATCAAGTGAAGGCAACTTCTTTGCTACATGCAGAGATGGAAGCATAGAGAGCAGTACTCTAGAGACTTCAAGCATTGTGGGTCTCTCTAAAGGGTTTCCCTTTGTGCATAAGAGGGCCAGCTGAAATGTCTTCCTAATATGTCCCATGTCTGTACAAGTCACACTAACCTCTGGATCAACTGCTTCCATCACAGTATTATCATCAGCCTTCGACAATATCTGCAACGACATAAGAAAAATTAACACTTTAACGGTTCAAGCATCATATATCTATCTTCTAAGCGTTTCTTGATTCATATACCAGTTGATGCAAGTTAGCTTCGTTATCCACTGCTTTTTTCCCAGTTAGAAGCTCGAGAAGAACAATGCCGAAGCTATAAATATCAGATTTCTCATTGAGACGTGAAGTACGAGCATACTCTGGGTCTATATAACCAATTGTTCCCAAAACATAAGTCGAAGCATGAGTTTTACTCGCTGGTATGCTCTTAGCAATTCCGAAATCTGATAAATGCGCTTCGAAATTCTCATCAAGAAGAATATTTGATGACTTGATGTCACGATGGATGATCCGAGGAGTACAATCGTGGTGAAGATAGGCGAGTCCTTGTGCAGCTCCAACAGCTATCTTCAACCTCGTCTCCCAATTAAGCTTCACTTTCTTCATTGACCCTACTTCACAAAAGAAAAAACATAAACTTTTTATTCTGCATATCTTTCTTTCACATCATGAACCAATAAAGGTAAGAAACACTAACCATGAAGAAGATCCCAAAGAGATCCATTTTCCATGTACTCGTAGAAAAGAAGGTTGCCAATAGGAGACAAGGCGTAACCATGTAAGCTAACTATGTTTCTGTGCCTGATGCTCCCTATGGTCGCGAGTTCTGTCTCAAATTCCCGCAAGTTGTGTGTGTACTGATTGTAAAGTCGCTTAATGGCTATAGGTCGGGAACTTTTCAATGCGCATTTGTATACCGTACTAGAAGCACCATATCCAACAATAAACTTTTCGCTAAGATTCTCGGTTATCCTCATTATATCATCAAATGTATGAATTGCCATGTCCACGTGGAGAATCACTAGCTTGGTTGAGCCTAAGAATCGGATCAGAGTTTTAACATAAGAAGAGAAAGTGGGTTAAAAAAAGTGAAAAACTGTGAAACCATCATCATTACCTTCAGCTTGTTTTGAGGAACCTCTTAGAATCTTCTGCTTCTTTAATTTGTAAATTGCTATGGAAATCATACATAGGAGAGTTATGAAGCCAAGAAAAATGCAGATTACAGCAACTCCGGAGAACACTGAAAAGAACAAGAGATATCTCAGTAAGCCCACATAATCAAGAAAACCCATCTATTGAAGACAATGCTGATAGGATGTATGTAGTAGATACCTGAGGATTTTGGAGAAGAAGGACCGCAAATAGATCCCACCCAGTTTCCACAAAGATATGGATTTCCCACAAAGCTAAACAGAAGTTAGAAAAATCAGTTTTACATCGAAAGATAATGCGTCTTAATCATAATAACAGACTACTGACAATAGCTTCATACCTGGCTGGAGCAAAGCGCGAGAAGTTTTTCATTGGTGGGATTATGCCGGAGACATTGTTGAAGGAGACATTGCTAAAACGTTTTAGAAAAAAGAAGAAGAAACTGATGGATTCACAAATCTTCCAAATGGATTATTCTGATCATAAGTGAATTGTCCCTAGCAAAAGAACTTACAGACTAGCAAGAGTGAAGCAGTTCGTAAGCTGATCTGGAATTTTCCCATGAAGCTTGTTGTTGTTCAATATTCTGCACAAAAACATCATGATCCATGTTTCCATTATGTATATAATGCAAAAGATAAGACCATATGGTTAACTTACAAAGATTTTAAATTTTGCAATTGGCCAAGTTCAGTGGGAATAACTCCGGAGAGCTGGTTAAATGATACATCACTGCAAGTAAAACAGATTTAGTCGGTAAAAGAAATGGTTTCAATAAAATAAAATGATGCAATTTTGAGCCTTACATCATCTGAATGCTTTGAAGGTTCCCAAACACTGCTGGCAATTGCCCATTAAGATGATTTCTGCTAAGATTTCTGTTCAATTAAGCAAAAGCTCAGTAGTTAACAGCAGCAAGAATTTTTGCAAGAAAAACATTACAAAATTACAAGTATAGGAGTTAAAGACTTACAATATGAGAAGGTGTTCTAGATCACCAAGGGTTAATGGTATAGATCCCGAGAAGTTATTGCCAGACAGATCTCTGGGAACAAAAACATAAGATGCGTTTGGTGCAAATCCAAACTAAAACACAGATCCGAAAGAGTTTAACAAAGTCAAGAAGACATACATTTTATCAAGATTGATTATATGTCCAAGCTGAGCTGGTATTTTCCCCTTGAAATTGTTCGATGAAAGGTTGCTGTATTGGCAAAACTTACGGGTCACTAAAATGTTTAGAGGTGTGCCATGTTACTGTTGTACTGAAATAAGCTCACAGATAAGTCAAGCTCCCGAGATTGCTGAATGCCAATGGTATAGAACCATTTAAGAGGTTCCCATGAACATTGCTGAAAGCAAGCAGAGCAAAATTTAGGTTTGTGAATACAAATAGGAAAGCACTAATTCAGAGAGATATATCTATAACTTACAATTGATTTAAGGCTGCGCATGAACTAATGTTAGATGGTATAGGCCCTACTAAACGGTTGTTGGCAAGATTCCTTTCATGTCGAGAATTGGTTAGATGTAACGTTTCAACAAATATACTTAAAAACTATAAGAGAAACAAAAAGGAAACTCACAGTTCAAACAATTGCCCCAGCTTCCCAAGCTCAGGTGTTTTTTTATTGTTTTGGATTATTGGTTTTATTTTTTGATGTACGTTTAATTCTTCTTAATTGTAACATTTATTTTTTTTAATTTAAATCAAAACAACTTTTTCTTTTTAAATTAGTATCTTTTATTTTTTTTAGCTTAAATCAATATATACACGTTTGCTACTTTTTTGTTATTGATAAAGTTTGTTATAACTAAATATATTATTTTAAAATATAATTTAATTTAAACAAAAAATGAAAATATCAGATATTATACGTAATATAATTTCAATATAATTTATTTATAATTGATATAATTTGTGTATCAGTTACACAATATTGATATAAATATTTAACATCAATTATTTTAAATGAAACTAGTAATAACATCATCTATATTAACCGATATAAATATTTACATCAGTTACCATAAACGATGTAAATATTATCATCATATATCATAAGTGATACAAATTTTACTTCATTTATTAAAAATGAAATATAATTAACATTAATTATAATAAATGATATAAATATTATCATCACTTATAATAAATAATACAAATTTTTACTTTATTTTTTACAAGTGACATAAAATTAACATCAATTACTGTAAATGATATAAATATTATCATCATTTATAATAACTGATACAAATGTTTACTTTAGTGACATAAAATTAATATCAATTATCATAAATGATGTTAATATTAACATTATTTTTAGTAATTAACATAATTATTTTTATCATTTATAATAATTGATACAAATTTTAACATTATTTTTACATGTGATATAAACTAGTATCATTTATTAATAAACGATGAAAATTGTTGCATCAATTATTTTAACTGACACTAACTATTTAAATCACCACTTTAAAAATTATTTTTATAAATGATGTAAATAGCGGTTGTTTCAATTAAAAACTAATGTAAATAATTAAAATAAATGAGGTAATACGCCTAATTTTGTAAGGCATGCCTTGGCCTATATGATACTTGTGATTTATGACCACACCTTATGTTTTTTCAGTCTTCACACTTAATTTTTCCTAATTACATAAACATATCTATACACATGTTTTGGTAATCACGTCATGTCGAATTTAAAGACTATAATTCTAGCACAATGTCGAAAGTGTGCGATGTAACAAGTATGTTTATGCGAAAATTAAAACAATTAATAAACAGATGTGAGATGGAAAAGAAGCCAATGGGAGAAGAGAATAGTGGACACGTGGGGAGATGTGAAACGTTAAGAGATGTATCGTTTTAGGGCATTCATTTAGTCAAAAGCTGACCGATGGTTGTAGCAGTAAAGAAGTAACTCATTTGGTCTGGCTTCCATATCCCTAGGGGGCTTATGGTGGACACTGTACCATCCGATCCCTGCCCTTCAAACTAGTTTCCCAATCTAGTTCTCTATTTACATTACTATTTTTATATAATAAATTAACCAGATTTATATTGGTTTGAATTATTGTTTGATCTTGAATTACGGACCAAATTTTCCTTACTGATATGAAGATTTGGGAATGTATTATGCCTACAGTTTCAGATTTTTTGTCTTATCTGATTTCAAATTGAATTATTTTTGTGTGTGTTTGATCTTATTTCGAACTCCATCTGAATGATTTCATCAACCAAAAAAAAGACTTTAGGCCCAACACTTTACCTATTATGTGAACACTGTATTTTACGGCCCATTCGACTCTATATTCATTCTCCAAACGTCTAGCCGAAATTAATATTTTATTGAGATCAAATGGGCCCATTTACGTAGGCCTTTTTCTATAACAAAAAAGGTATGTAAGGTTCCCATTTTTATTTAATAAAGAGTTGAAGCATCTTTGCACTTTTGTGAAAGTTGGGTATATAATAGCACCTTTTTGTTATCAATTTCGGCCCGATTAAAAAATAATTTTTGTGATTGGTTATTTCAATATACTTTCCAAAACGAAAGTAATTACCAAGGCTTTCATCTATTTCCGTTACTTTTGTTTTGTAGCAATTAAGAGTACCAAATACATCATTTCACGTACTAATCCTTATTTTGTTTGAAATGTCAATATCAATGATCATTACACCCAAATTTTAGCATCTGTTATAAACTTTTTATTTTGAGTGTCTTTAAATTAAACTATGAATTCTACAAACTTTTTGTACATTAGTATTAGCTTATTTATTTTCTCAGCACTTTAGTGCTTGGCCACTGTCTTTGGTACAACAGCAATCATTCAAGATTTCAAGTTTTGTAAATTTTTCCACTAAATTAATCCACTTTTTGGTTGTTAAGCGCTCTTTTCGGACTTATTAGTTAATAATCATATTTTTACAGTGTTATCAGCTCAAAAACAATATTAGAGGCTGCGAATGTCATAAACTTTAATTAACAAGCCATCAATATTGAATAGATTCGTTGAGCTTATTTAATACCAATTACCCATAAGTTTCTTGTTAAATAATATAAATAACTAAATCATCACATTAATCACCGCATGTACTTACGCCGACACTTTTATGGTTTATCAATAAAAAATTTAAAACCCATATTTTATCTCAATTTGCTGGTTTCTTTTCTTTTTTATTTTTCTATCAACTTATCATAAATACTGTTTCAATGATTTGATTATTATACGAATTTTTTTGGTCTTTGTTATTATACGGAATTGATAGCTGGCATTCGATCCATGATGTAAAATAGTACATGTTTTCAGTAAATTTATAATATATCACTAGACCAAGATCACTTCACATATTATAATAGATTTAATTAGGTATTATGGTTTAGAAAAGTTTTTAAAACAACATTTTGAAGAAGTAACTATAAATTTAGACATTATTTAGTTTTTTTTTTTTCAAGTTGGTTAAAATCACACTTTTATACATATAATCAACTCTAATCTCCATAGATTACTAAACCCAAGTGTTGAATCAATAGTTTTTATGACTTTTGTTTTCTAATTATTATTTTTTCTAATATTTTATTTTTAATGCCTAAATTTGTAAGTATTTACTGAAAGTGCTACTTTCAAAAAAAATTGTTGTTTTATATATAATTGATTTTTTAATTTATTGCTAAATATTAAACTAAATGTTTATTTTCCAGACTACTATGTTCCTTCTGTTTCATTTGAATCAAAATTCCAAATATTGATGTAAAATTTCAAATTTCTTTGACCTTGGTGACAATTGACATTTTCCAAGTGTTTTTTTATTGATTGAATTGTTTATGGTTAATATGCCCTCTGCTATTAATAAAAGTAAGTGACCTTGGTACATTGTATTTGTGCATATATATATATATATATATATATATATATATATATTCTTGTTTGTTTTCATTAATTTTCTTAATTATCACAATGCACGATCTAATTTTAATTTGTTAAAAAAATACAACATAAAAGGTAATTACCGCGAAAGCTTCTTGATTTATTAGTCAAAGTTTCTACACCAAATTTGGGATTCGATTCTTAAACATGCACTTTCTTGTATATTAATCAAAAATCGGTAGAATTGAACGAATAAATAGCATCACTTATACTAAGTATTACGTAAACCAGTATTTAGTTTTCCGTACATTATAACATCACTTACATTTTCCGTACGTAGTATTATAGTGAATATTGCTCAAAGTCAAACACTTGGAACCCGAATCATGCGATACATGTATTATGTATAAACGAATCTCACTATTATTTTCGTATTTTTAAAACGTTGACTCATAGCTCGTCCCTTTTGGGTAATTGTAACTTTGCTTCTTAGTTGGATTTGGATCCATGTATTTTGACGTTACTTAATTTTTAACTTTTAGAATAAAATATCAGACTCTTCAATTATAATTAAAGTTGATGGTATTAAAGCAAAAAGAAAACAAATAATTAATTTGATAACCAATAGAGACGAGGCACTACTAAACCGCACCAAGTTTAGAGTCCAGTTCGGTAAGTGCTTGGATTTATAATAACCCAATCAAACCAAACTTCTTGAACCCGGTTTAGTTAGACATCTGCATTTAAACCGAAGTCATTATTGTAATTCCAATCAACGAAACAAATTTGTCGGCAAAACCTTGGAGTATGTGACACGTAATGCGGCAAGTCTCGTGGGTTATGACCACAAAGCTCACATGGTCGCTTAGTTAAAGTCTTTCAACATCCAACACAGTTCACTCTAACCTGTCAACTACACGTAATCCTCACCGTTTCGGCGAATTCCCCATTACTCATTTCTGACCCTTGATTCTGCCACGTGTTCCTTATCCACTATCTTCTTATTTTCATTTCTGACCGTTTATTTATTTACTTTTGTGCATCTTTCCTAATTCCTATGATTAGTCACTATACTTTATTTTATAAATAGTGATTTCCCTTTTGAGGTTATATTGCTTAATCACTTTCCTTCGTGATTAAAGATTTCGAATGTGATTTTTGTTTCTTTTTTTGCCCAGATATCGGATGAAAAACGTGATTGAGAGGCAAATGATAGTTTCTGACAGAAACTCTGACGAAACAGTTCTAGAATAATAGTTTCTGTTTCTACAATAACACGTTGCTTTAACACTAAGGTCCAAGTGTTAAATATTCACCGGCTCCTATGGTCTTCCCTTGTCGGTTGCCGGCACAGATGGTCAATGACACTGGCACGTGTCAAATTTTTTACTCCGTAATGTCTCCAACGTCTTTAGATAATTAAAAATGTTATAATGTAAATCAGGACCCGCATCTTGTTATGTTTTCTCTATTGTCCCCAAAAGCTTTTATACATTCTACTTTACACCCAACAACTTGGCCAATGAGATTTCATTGAACATATAATTATGTCACTTTCCATACACACCAAAATCGTGGAGCTTAACCCTAATATATAAACAGTATTGTAACTTGGTATTGTTTGACCACGAGATGAATTATTGGTGCTTTTTTCTTTTTTACTATTTGACATAATTTAAAATTAAGAAATGATAAACAATTTAGTAGAATTAATCAAAAACTGATAGTATTTACATAATATTTTACCGTTATGCACGAAAGCTTCCACGTACTAGTGAAATATGGTAATAAATCAACTGAAAAAATAAATTGATAACGTTTTTAAAAGTGATATAGAAAACTAATAAATAAAATTATTTAACAATAGATTTGTAGTATATATATAATTTTTACTCTTATTACCCGTCCTATTTCTTACTGGTTTGTCAAAGATGAACAACTCATTGTTAATAATAGTGAAGTGCGTTTGTAGAATATATATATTTGTAAAGGTTGTTACTGACCCTTCAACATTTTTAGAGCTATTTTGTGAAATCTAAAAAGAATTGGGGAGAAAATCGTAAAAATTCATGCAATTAAATACAGTTTCCTTTTAACTATAAATAAAGAAAAAAGAAACAGAATCTCTCCGTTTCTCGAGCACTCTTCTTAACTCTCTCTTTCTCTCTGAGACTTAACTTTACGCCTTCAACCAGAACCACAAGATCAAGCTATTTTCTTTATTCCTCCGGGAGATTTAAGATTTAAGCTCCGTCTTCGTTGACCATTATTTCCGGAGACGAATTCTCTCAATCTCTTAACGGTTATTATAGAACTATGCTTCCGGTCTCAAATCCTTCCAGTCCTGAACGTCTCCTCAAGAAATCCAGAACCCCAGACACCACCACCACCACCACCACCATTGATCGTAAAAGCTCCTTCAACTCGATCAATTCCGCCGTTAATCGCTCTTCCTACATAGCCGCCTCTCGTAGCCACTGCACATGGCTAATCATCTCTCTCCTCTCTCTCCAACTCATACTCTGCCTCACTCTCCGATCCATCCCTTTCTCTCACCGTCACATCCCTGAAAACTTCCCTTCTCCCGTCGCCATCGCCGTCTCCGTCTCCTCCGACTCCATCGATTCTACCGACTCATCCGCCTCCACTGGATCATCTCTCTCCTCTACTGCTCCTATCGCCTCCTTGGAGCAATGCGATTCGGGACGAGTCTACGTCTACGAGATGCCGAAGATCTTCAACGAAGTAATATTACAACAGTGCGATAATCTCAATCCATGGAGCTCTCGCTGCGACACGCTAGCGAACGACGGATTCGGTAAAGAAGCTACGTCGTTAAAAGGCGTGATCCCTGATGATTTGGTTCCTTCTTGGTTCTGGACTGATCAATTCGTCTCCGAAATCATTTTCCATAACCGGATTCTTAACCATCGTTGTCGGACTTTGGATCCGGAATCTGCCACTGCGTTTTACATCCCGTTCTACGCCGGACTCGCCGTCGGTCAATACCTATGGTCAAATTACGCAGCTGCTGATCGTGACCGTCATTGTAAATTGATGACTGAATGGGTTAGGCAACAACCTTATTGGAATAGATCCAACGGTTGGGATCATTTTATTACCATGGGTCGCATCTCATGGGATTTTCGACGCTCTAAAGACGAAGATTGGGGATCTAACTGTATTTACAATCCAGGAATGCGTAACATCACTCGCCTCCTCATTGAGCGAAACGCGTGGGACCATTTTGACGTCGGTGTACCTTACCCTACTGGATTCCACCCTCGGTCTGACTCCGACGTCCTTAAATGGCAGGATTTTGTTAGAAACCGCAGTCGTGAGACGCTCTTTTGTTTCGCCGGAGCTCCACGCGCAGGGATTGAGAATGATTTCAGAGGATTGCTTCTTAATCACTGTGAAGACTCGCCTGGAGTTTGTCGAACAGTGGATTGTACCGGAGGTAAATGCTCGAACGGCTCATCGGCGATTTTGGAGACCTTTTTAGGATCCGATTTCTGTCTTCAACCTCGAGGAGATAGCTTCACGCGCCGGTCAATTTTTGACTGCATGTTGGCCGGTTCGATTCCGGTTTTCTTCTGGAAGCGAAGCGCTTACATGCAGTATCAATGGTTTTTACCTGATAAACCAGATAGTTATTCGGTTTATATAGACCGGAACGAGGTGAAAAACGGCACGACGTCTATAAAGGAAGTGTTGCAACGGCACAGCAAGGAAGATGTGAGGAGGATGAGAGAAAGAGTGATCGATTTGATCCCGAATTTGGTTTACGCAAAGTCTCCAAATGGATTAGAGACTTTCAAAGACGCTTTCGATGTGGCGTTAGATGGAGTTTTTAGGAGATTCAAGGAGCAGGAGAATTGGTACAAATGGAGATGAGAAGAAGGAAAATGATTGGATGATTCGAGATGAGAAATGAGAAATGATTATTTATTTATTAGTAAGAGTGTTCCAAAAATTTTAGCTCCAGTAAAGCTATGATGATTACTTTGTAAATTTAAGAATTTTGCTTAGAGATGAATAAGTTGGTTAGTTGAAATTTTATATGTGTGGAGTTCTCATTTATGTATTCTCTTTTGGAGATATACTTGAGTATAGTTTTTAATTTTATTTTTATTTTGTTCCTATCATGTGTAACGGGTTGGATGTTGATAGATGGAAGAGGGTTTCGAATATTTTATAAAACTCTGAATTCTTTGGGGTTTTTAGTTAGGTGGGAAGTGAAAAGTGAACCAAAGGCCCACATCTTCGCACGAACAATGTAATTTAATAAGGTGAACTATGATAGAAAATGAGGTGGTAGGTAGTAAAAGAAACAGAATTTGATTTTGGGGTTAGGTTTGATAATCGCGTAATACTCGTGACACTTTGATGATTGTATATACAAATATGGTAGTACTCCAATTATCCCAACATTTTGTAACAAGTAAGACCAAGATATATTGACCAACAAAATACAAACACTCTAAACTATTAGATGATATATATGACGAATGTTTCTCAAAAGAATCTGATTTAGGGTTGACAATCCAGATCCCCAAAACTATCATGATAAAACTATATCATCTCGCAAACCAGTGAATCAATTGTATAACCCAACTAATAACATAACCCGACCCGATTGTTCATCCCCAAATATCGTAATCCTACTCAGTTAAATATTAGATTCACGGGAAAAATACGTTTTACAACTTTCAATTAGGGAGAAATAGATTTTTTTCAACTTTAAATTAAGGGAAAATAGGTTTTTAAACTTTCAATTGGATGGAAATATAAAGAGTCTGATAGTTTGGGGAAACTGACACGATATAATAGTTCTGAGGAGATCTAGATTGTCAACCCGATTTAACAATTGAAAAAAGTATTATCAATTCCTCTAAAAGTAAAAGTTTGTTAAGATAGCTTCAGAATCACGTGTGAACCTCTATACCAAATCTTAAAGCTAGTTTGTTGTGTTGTGTTGTGGAAGTGCCAAGTGTAAGTGAGTAAGTAAGAAGGCAACGTTTATCATTTATATAACACAACTTCTCGGTCAGTTCCTCTTTTTAACTCATATATCTTCTCTCTGTCTCCCAAAGATGACAACAATGGAGTTTTTGTCTATTACATCCATCCTCCTTCTCCTAATTATCCCCTCCTTCTCAAATCCCATTTTACCTCTAACTGATCAGCCATACTATTCTCTTGATCTCAATGAAGAAGAAAAGTGCCCTTACACAGTGATTGTAACTACAAGCTGTTCCTCTCCTGATTGGTCTAGGGATCAGATCACTATCGCTTTGGGGGACGCTAACGGTAACCAGGTTTGATTATTCACGACAAAACCTCTTTAGCTTTGTATGTTTTGTATTAGTTATTTAGTTAATCCAACCTTATTCCATCTTAGTTAAGAAGTTTGTTACATCCGAATAAACAAAACCATTCCAACCAAACATGAAACTTTAGTTAAACTAAACCAATTCAATCGTATGTTATGTACTTTATATTAGGTGGTGGCAAGGAGACTAGATGAACCGTTAAGTGGAGGAGGAGGTTTCGAGAAATGTTCATCAGATACATTCCAAATCAAAGGTAAATGTCTCAACACTATCTGCTCCCTCTACATCTACCGTTCTGGTCCCGACGGCTGGATTCCTAAGACGGTCGAGATCTACAAGGAAGGTTCCAAATCCGTGAAATTCGATTTCAACGAAAACATTCCTGAGAACATTTGGTTTGGTCACAACAATTGCAACAACACCGATTTGCCACCGCCATCGCCGGATTTCCCTCCGTTTTCTCCCACCATCCCACCGCCATCACCGCCTCATTTTCCTCCCCTCACACCTTCTATCCCGCCGCCTCCACCACCGTCACTGCCTCCACCACCGTCACCGCCTCCACCTCCGCCACCGACACCTTCACCGCCACCACCGAAACCTTCATCACCGCCTCCGCCGACACAGCCACCACCGCCGACACCTTCACCACCACCACCACCGCGGCCGTCCGCTGCCTATGGACGTGGAAGTGGCGAGAGTTTGGTTGTTGTGTTTGCTGCGATTGCGTTTGGGGCAATAGTGGTTTAAGTTTGTTTTAGTTCTAGGAGTTGGTTAATGGTGACTTGAGTAAGGTTTTAAGCCCTTTGTTTGTGTCTTGTAGTTGGATAATTGCGAAACATTAATTAGTTAATGTATGAGTCTTTTAAGTACTTTATATAATTCTGCATCAACATTTTGTATGTGATGCATCACTTATGTAGCTACAGATATTTTGTAGTCATTTTTCTAACTACAGATATTTGTGTAATCTCTCTAATCGATTTCTTCTATACACAAAAACGTTAATTACTATTTCCCTACAAAAAATATATAATTGTTACATGTTCTCTCCACCATCGAGTAATGTCCACAACAGTAACAAGAGACGTGGCTTGTGTTTGTGGCTTTGTTGACTTGTAGCGTTGCCATTTAATTCGGTTATCATAACGAAATTGAATTTGACCTGGTCTATTCCGGTTTAGGTCGAACTGGTTCATATACTTTTATGTTCTCGAATACAGTTTCGATTTCTCCTTCTTTTGTACTCCGAAGGATTCCGAAAGAAAGCACGGGAAAATGGTGTCGATACGACTCTTCTTCACTCTCCTCTCCTTTGTCTTCCTTATATTCATCTCTGTTTCTGAATCGAAACTTCTGGAGCTTCACGCTGCTGAATCCTTCAATGTCAGCCTCATCCAGGTTCGCGCTCTTTCCATACTCACTACCTACACCGTGTGAAGTTTTCCACGGAGAAATTTTCTCGTTTCCTTGCTGTTGGATTTTTTCCCGAGAAACATATGATATTGCTTATATTCGTGTAAAATTTCACTGAGGATGCAGAAATTGGGGGCTAGTTGTTCGTACACAGTGATCATCTCGACGAGCTGTTCGTCATCGCGGTACACGCGCGACCAGATCAGCATCGCTTTCGGCGATGGATATGGAAACCAGGTTAGATTTTCCCGCTTATTGAGATTTTTGATTTCTTCAGAATCTTAATTTGGTAAGACTTTGATTCCAAAACTTGGTTTATTGATTAGCCCCTAGGGTTCCATTTGAATGTTTACACCCCCAAACAGAGCTATTCTCGTACAATTCGTTGATGTTTACATCTGATTCTTTGTAATTGAGCTTAATTATAGTTGTTTACCCCCTCAGATTTTCTGTTCGTAGCAGCTCATCTTTGGTTTCATTAGATATCTAGCTTGGCCAGTTCAGATCTTGATGGCTAGTCAGCTACCGAATATGCAAATTTCAAAACATTATCACTGTTATGTAGGAAATCTAGTAACCAAAGTATGGAAAATTCTGCAAATGCATTTGAGCATTTGTTCTCATTGAACTTGCCAGATTGCTCTGTTTGATCTCAAGTACAACTTCGTGTTACACTCCGATCACAAAAAAGTGGATGCCTCTGTTTGGAGGCATAAAGTTCTAGTATTGGAAAATTTGAGTTTGAGAGTAATATATACATCTTTTGGATAGATGAAAGTTTTAATGCATTGGTTTTGGTCCTAAGTAGTGTCCAATCTCTTAAGGTATCTGTCACCAACAAACTGTAAGAATGTTCATCTTCAGCTTCAGATTCGATGTTCACAGCTTGGGTTTTGTGTTTTCTGAATCAGATATACGCACCAAGGCTAGATGATCCATCTTCAAAGACGTTTGAGCAATGTTCATCAGATACATTTGAAATAAACGGACCATGTACATACCAGATATGCTATGTGTATCTCTACAGGTCTGGTCCAGATGGTTGGATCCCAGATAATGTAAAGATTTATAGCCATGGCACCAAAGCAGTCACCTTCTCATATAACACGCATGTCCCTGAAAGTGTATGGTATGGTTTCAATTACTGCAACAGCGCCTCAGATTCTAGCATCTTGGCCATAGGTCTCAGAAGGATCGTGGTCGTGCTCCTAGGGTTTATTGTCGCCGGTTCAATGTTGCTCGTGTAAGCTTTTATGGTTCAGGTTTTACTGTGGGTTTTGTATGAACATAGTAGGACTTATTCTGAATAAATGTGTATCGCTCTTGGGGAATTGGGTCTATCGATAGCCCTCGGAAGATTTGTCTCTCAGATCTGTAAACCATAAAGCTATGATCAAGTTACTACTGTTAATTGAAGAGTGTGTAGATTTAACGATCAGTGTGTATTCCATATAAATTTGTGACAATTCATCAATGATATGTGTTAGAAATGAAAAAGAAATCGAATGGATTATATATTATGTGTTGATCTTGTTATTGTAATTGGGGTTTTATGTTTTTTTTCGTCAAACAATTGGGGTTTTATATTGTTAATTGAAATTGAGAAGAAAATGCAAATTTGATTTTGTTTTTTCTCACAAACACAATATATTAAACACTTAAAAGACTCCGTTACAAAGAGATAGAGTAGACAAAATAAGAAATTAAAAAAGAAAAACAGAGCTAAAGATAGAGAAGTAGAGCAGCTGAACATAGAGACAAAAGAGAAGCTGCTGCAAAACATAAAGAGACAAAAGAAGACCAACACCCTATCGAGACTAAGGTTCAGAGGAGTGGAGGAGAGAAACATTATAGACTTTTCCAAACTTTGTTAGAGGACTCTCCTTCACAATCTGGGTATCGCTTCTTTTTAGTCTCTCTGTTGAGAAGGACCTACGCTTCTTGTTGGTTAGCATTCATGGTCACGTCAAGCTCAAAGGTCGCCGAGAATTTATCAATATCCGCGTTATGGTTCAAAATATTTTGAATTGAAGTCGAGAGTGTGGTTAGACCATCAATTCGATCTGCAATGGCTCTACTGATGAAATTTGGTTTCGCCTGTTGAGACTCCAAGGAATTAGCGTGAGAAGGTTGGGAGTGTGCTTCCATGGATATGTTACTATCTGGCGAGTGATTCATGTCTTGAGTTGCTGGTTTTGGTAGTGTGAAATACACCGAAAGCAGAGGCACATAAGTACACTGAGATGTGCTATGATTTGTCTTGTAACAGTTAAGACAGAGACGAGAGATTAGTTCGTAGAGAAAATAAACTTGGACTCTCTTACCATTGTGAAACCTGATGTGCTTGAAGAACTTAAGCATGTCTTGTGAGTGAATCTTGATTTTATCTCGAACCAAAGTCGTTATAGTCAGAGAAGCTTCTTACACATCAACCTCCATTACTTCACCGAGAGTTTGAACTATCAGGTGTATTGTTGTGCCTGAGGCGTACTGCAACGGAAGATCATGAATCTGGATCCAGATAGGAATGGAGGTGAGGAAATCTGTAGGCGGGTGTACATGGTGATAGTATGACAATGATTAAAAAGACGTGATTGGTTGATAGAATGACAAACCATCTTTTACATCTCTGTAGGCGGGTGTACGTGGTGATAGAAGCCAACCGTTGTACGTGATTGGTTGGCTTCTAAGGACAACAATGAGATCGACTTGTGTGTGGAATAAAAACTGAACAAAACCATTGTCTATGATGCGTCCTTGGACATGAGTCTCCATGGCCCAATCTCAAGAAAGATCTTCTGCCATCTCTTGAAGGTTCTGTTCCATGGGGTTAACTGGCTTGCAATCAGACTCATTCTACTACGAGCCAAGGTGGAAGCGTAGGCGTAGCGAGGAATCATGATTTCTGGATCATGGCGACCGAGATGAAACTGTGTCAGGGCACTCCAAAGGTTATTATCCATTTGTGGTGTATAGGAAACTGAAGAGACTCGGTGAGGAGGGAGTTGCTTATGTCTGGCTTATATAGTGTAGGAGTGAGAAGGTGTCATCATTACTTTTTGCCAAAAAGCAGAGCCCAAAGAATGTATCTATAACACAGGGAACAAGCCAATGCATGTCGGGGACGTGTCAGTTGCGCCGTCTAAATCTTTTGAGTAAGATTTCCTTTTTGTTAGAGAAACGTGAGCCAAATTTTGATTGGTTTGGCGTAAGAGAGTTGACACTTGGCAGCCACTGATGAGGTTGATGGAAGGTTTCCTAATATCTCCTAAATGATTACATATGGTTTATGTGAACGAGGAGCAAAGATGGCATGTGGAGAGGTTAAAATAATCATCAGGTTGGTGTTGGGAAGCTCAATGATGGCGCGTGGACATATATGTAAAAGATGGTTTATGGTGATAGTATGACAATGATTGAAAAGACGTTAGGAGGATTCCAGGATTGGCCTATGGTAACACATAAATATTCCAAAATAGTTGGAGATAGATGTTAATGAAGGGGTTATAGGTGTTTAATATGGTAGGCTTATATGAACCTTAAAATGGAAAATCATGGGACAATGAATGCCATTAAGATGTTGATGAAGTAAATACCTCCTTATGATTTGGAATTGAATTTGAAATCTAATGTGGTAAACATCTAGCTATGTAGTTAGTTTTTCCTTCCTGAGCCACGTTTTGTGCAATGTGATTGGCCCATCTGTTATGTTCAGAGCCAATAGGAGAGAACAAGATGTGTAGAAAGCCTTCTGCTAGTTGTTTAATGGTTTTTAGCCAACCCCTTAATCTTGGCCACGAAGAAGGCATCTCCAACATCTTTATGATCGTCTTGTTTTCCACCAGAATATTAGCTGAGTAAACTCTAATATTAAGCAGGTTCTCAAGCACCCAAATGAGTCATATAAGTTTATGAACCAACTTGTCTGTTGTGTGAGGAAACATGTGTCTAGAATGTATATAAGAGTGGTCTTCCAATTTTTGTATAATCCAAGCTCCACTATGTATAAGTTGATGTTCTTTCCAAATCACTTTCCAGAACACTATGAAACTGGCATTGGTGTAAGGCAAGGAGATTGAGTCTCTTATATCTCTTAAGCTTGCATTTTCAAAAGTAGTTTTTTTTTCATTAAGCTTGAACCAAAGTGAGGCTTCAATCTGACAATCCTTAGGGCATGTTTAATGGTGAGATTCTCAGAGTCTCTAAAGAATTGTTTAATAATAAATTATCTCTGAGATTGTATCATTAGTCTCACTCTGTAGAGACATATCAAGCAAAGTATCATCAGTTTTATTTGTTTTTCATTTAATTTTAATTTGGTGAGACTCTAAGAGTCTCACCATTAAACGTGCTCTTAGTGGTCTCTCTCGAATCTTGTATATCCCTTGAAAGGTTTTAGCATTTATGTGTTTCCAAATGGCCCAAAGAATCCATGGGAATGACTTCCTGATCTCTAGTGGAATTGTTGAATTATTGCTAAAAGTTATTAAGTGCCATATGTTCACTTGTAGGGAAGTTTAAGAGAATCCAGTTTAGGGAGCAGGAAAGTGAGAAAAATACCAGATTTGCCTAGCAGGAGAGCAGATGAAAAGCATGTGCTTGATGGACTCCACTTGTGTTCCACATATTGTACATATATCATCTGAGATAATTGTTCTGAACTTAAGTTGTTCCCTAACTGCAAGTGCCCTAGAAAGAGCTTTCCATAAGAAGATTTTGATCCTTTGAAGGGCTTGAACTTCCCAGATTTTCTTCTTTAAAGTGGTTTCATGGTTGGCTGGATGAAGTCTAAGCTGGTTTCCAAATCTGGTCAAATGATTACTCAACCAGTAGCCACTTCTGATTGTGTAAGCACCTGAGTCATTATAGTTCCATATCCATGAGTCTTCCTCATTCATCATTGGGTGTATTTTAGAGATCTAAATGATATCTTGGATATGAATTGTGTATTTAAGTAGATCTAAGTTCCATCCAGTATGAGATTTTTAGACAAACATTATACCTAGATTCTTTGATGAGGGGAGGTTTGGGATACAAATCTTGAATTCAATTCGTTGTCCACACAGAGAATGAGTTACCATTTCTAATTTGTTTAATAAGTCATTTCTTTAGTAATTCTTCCCATGTTGGATGCTACGCCAAGCATAAGAAGGTCTGGCCCTTGTTGTACTCTCTAGGAATTCTGAGTTCATGATGTTCTAGATTTGTACATTCTAGTCAATAGACAGTCTGGTTTGTTGAGAAGCCTCCATGCTTGTTTTGCTAATAAGGCTTGATTGGATATCTCAATATCTTTAAATCTCATTCCACCATCTGCTTTAGATTTACACATTTGAGACTACAAGACCCATGCTAATTTTTATTTGTCTTCTGTCGAGTTCCACCAAAAGGATCTAATAGCTTGAGTAAGGCTATGGCTTTGTTTCTTATCCATTTTAAAGCATGTCATGGTGTAGATGGACATCGCTAAAGCCATAGTTTTAGGAGTATTTCTTTATCCCCAAAGGATAAGGTTTTGGAGTACCAATTGTTTGTTTTACTCCTTAGTTTATCCGAGATTTGTCGAAACATAGTTCTTTTGGAGCATTGGAAATAGTCAGGGAGTCAGAGATACTTTCCCATCCCCTGAGTAGTGTAATTGTCAAGCATATTCCTTATATTGATTTGAGTCAATGGGCTGAGGAGGGAACTAAAAGTGATAGAAGACTTATTATAGTTAATGCATATTCCTGACACCTTTTCATATGACTGCAAACAAGTTTTCAAACTCTAAGTCTCTTCTGATGTAGCTTTGCATATAAATAGACTGTCATCTGCATATAACATGTGTGGAATAGCTGGTCATGCATGTTAAATTTAATACTAGTGATTTGAGGAGCCATCTCTGGAGAAGCTAGCTTACATATGAGACCTTCAGTGCATAAAATGAAAAGATAGGGTGACAGAGGATCCCCTTGTCTAATTTCTCTTTGAGGATGAATCAAACCATGGAGCTTCCCATTTACCAGCACTGAGAATGTTATCGAGGAGACACAATGCATGATTAGCTGAATCCAAAGATGATCAAAACCCAATTTGGTCAAAATCTGTTGAAGCTATCCCCATTCTAATCTATCATATACCTTAGAGATATCTGTCATAACCGCCATATAGTTTGTTTGTCCATCTTTATTGGTTTTAAGATGGTGAAAGACTTCATGAGCTTACAAGATGTTGTTAGATATCAACTTTCCAGAGACAAATGCTCCTTGAGTTTCTGAGATGATCTCAGGTAGGAAACTTTGGAGTGTGTGAGTCAATATCTTAGAAACAATCTTGTATAACACATAACACATGCTAATGGGTCTAAACTCATGCATTGATTGAGGATTTTGTGTTTTGGGGATAAGGCTTATGTGTGTGTAGTTTCATTCAATAGGGAAGTGACATGCAGAGAAAACCTCTTTGATTTCTTGAGTAATGTAGGGACTAATAGAATCCCAATAAGTTTGGAAAAATGTGGCAGTCATCCCATCTGGCCCTGGAGCACTATCACTTATGATACTAAAGACCACAGTTTTAATTTTCTCTGTTGAGATTGGCGTTGTGAGTTTAGCATTCATCTTTGAAGTGACACGAGGCTAGATAGATAGAGTAAACAGATTGATATCAACAGAGTTGGTTGTCTGGAAAAAAAGTTTAAAGTAGTCTGCAGGAATATTGCCTTTAGAGCTTTCAGATAGATGTATATTGCCTCTGTTATCTTGGAGACCAAAAATTCTATTTCTTAACCTTGTGTGTTTCACACTGTTGTGAAAAAACTTAGTATTCCTGTCTCCATCCACAAGCCACTTTTCCTTGGATTTGTGTTTCCAAAAACTTTTCTCCTCTCTGATTAGGTATTCAAGTTTCTCTTTTAAACGTTCCACTTTGATCCTATCTGGTTGCTGTTTTTGAACTTCTGCGTCTAAATCTCTCCTGAGACTTTTCAAATTTGAAACAGAGTTGGTATTAGAAACTCGTTTCCAAGAAGCAATTGCCTTTCTACAGTTGGCAATTCTTTCATACACCTTTAGGTTATCCCCACTATTCTGTTTATTCCAACCATATAGACTTATGTTCTTAAAATTCCTCCTATTAATCCATCTTCTGTAGAAGAAAAATCTTTTGGGGAAAATGTTGATTATCTAAGACAAATGAGGTAAATATAGGTCTGTGATTTGAACCCAGCATGGGAGGTAAGAAGTGTTAGTTCTTGGAAAAATGGTTAAACAATCTGCATTATCAAAAGCTCTAGTCTAATCTAAATCCAAGAGTTGTTTCTGTATCCAGACCAGGAGTATAGTGGTCCAGAGCTAGCTGTTTCACGCATAACAATCTATTTGATTTTGTTTTATTTTTTTTGGTTTAGCGACATTAAAAAATCCTATCATTTTTCTCAATCAAAGTTGTTTTGGCAAGGCCCAATGTCCAACGAGACAAGCATAATAGCAAATTACCAATTTGTCCGGATAAAGAAAAAATGAAACTCAACATATTTAAATAAAAAATGAAACTCAACATATTTAAATAAAAAATGGTAAATAAGCTAGATATTTTTGAGCTACGATATTTTTGAGGCTTTTTCCTAATTAGATGAGGAAACGACACGCATTTTCCTATCACAATATAAAAACGGCAGGTAAAACTTAATTCAACGGACTAGGTTTGCAGTTGCGAGTTATGTCTTAGGGTTTTGAGCAAAGGAAGTTCTAAAATCTCGAAACTATAAGAAGTAGCCAAACCTAAACACTTGTCCTCCTCCTCTCTCTCTGCTTTACGTTCTTAACCGCCTCAATCTCTCAAAAGCAGAAGAGATTTCTCCATCCTTTTTTTCTATTCTTCGCCTCCACAGAAAAACTAACCTAAATGCCTTCACTAATGTTATCTGATAAGAAAGAGGAGAAGAAGATGAAGAAGAAGATAGCCTTGGAGACCCCAGAGCTAGACTCAAGGAAGGGGAAGAAAGAGGCGAAGCTTAAATTCTCTGATTCTGACGAAGAGGTTTCGGAGAAGAAGAAAAGCAAGAAGAAGGAGAAGAAGCGTAAAGCTGCGGAGATAGGTGAAACGGCGGAGGAGGAAGTAAAAAGCGATTCAGGCTCGGAGAAGAAGAAGAGCAGCAAGAAGGTGAAGTTGGGTGTTGAAGATGTCGAAGTCGATAACCCTAATGCTATTTCCAAGTTTCGGATTTCGGCTCCATTGAGGGAGAAACTTAAGCAGAATGGTATTGAAGCCCTTTTCCCGATTCAGGCTTCAACGTTTGATATGGTTCTCGATGGTGCTGATTTAGTTGGCCGAGCTCGTACTGGTCAGGTATTGTCTAATGTTTGATTTTGAAATTAGCGTCTTCTTTTTTGTGGCTTTATGGTGCGTTGGTCTGTCTTTAATTGGTCAAGTTCGAGGCTTTTCGATGTTTGTGTGTACATTTTGATATTAAGAGTGCCTATATTTATTGACTGACTTGTTTCCAGCTGAAAGTTATGCAGAGTGTTCAATTTATGAAAACCAGGGAAACTCTTTACTTGTTTAGGGTGAATCATTCCAAGCTAGGAAATTTTGTTTATCATATATGATGTGGTGCAGGGTAAAACACTGGCATTTGTCTTGCCGATATTGGAATCATTGATCAACGGACCTGCAAAAAGCAAAAGGAAGAATGGATATGGCAGGGCACCAAGTGTTTTGGTTCTTTTACCGACTAGAGAATTGGCCAAGCAGGTAAAGATATTGAGGGCGTTAATACAATGTTTGCAGAATTTCGTTTTGTGGCTATTTAGATTTTACTGAAGGTGTGGTTTCTCTTTTGTAGGTGTTTGCTGACTTTGATACATATGGAGGATCAGTTGGGTTAATTTCTTGCTGTCTTTATGGAGGTGATAGCTACTCATCTCAGGAGTATAAGTTAAAGAGGGGTGTTGATATTGTAGTTGGAACTCCTGGTCGTATTAAGGTACGCCTCCCGTTGTTATCTTAATTCAAATCTCTGCTATTGTGGCTGTTCATCATTTTGGTTATCCCTGGAAACCAAATCATCATGATTGTTTGTGATCTCTCTTGACCTAGTATTCATATACATTGCAGGATCATATTGAAAGACAAAACATTGAGCTAAGCTATCTACAATTCCGTGTTCTTGATGAAGCTGATGAAATGTTGAGAATGGGATTTGTTGAGGATGTTGAACTTATATTAGGTATGTAATATGGCTATATCATTTTGTTATCAATATGAAGCAGCTTACCCCTAGTATCTTATATTATTTTTCTATACTCTTTAGGGAAAGTGGAGGATGCTACTAAAGTTCAGACTCTTCTCTTCAGTGCTACTTTGCCACCATGGGTGAAAAATGTGCGTCCCTTCCAAATATATCCTTGTGCTAGTTTTATTGGTCAAGTTATTTTAATTTGTTGCTCTGTTTCATTTTAATATATTTGATAGAGAGAAGAAAAAGAGTTTCTTCCTTGATATTTCAAAAATAATTATCTTTTTGCAGTCTATGAATCTAAACGAGTTTCTCTTTACTAATGGCTGTGATCTTTCTTGCTCCTACCAGATCTCTGGCAGGTTTCTTAAGACAGACAAGAAGACTATTGATCTTGTAGGTAATGATAAAATGAAAGCTAGTAATAGTGTTCGCCACATTGTTCTTCCTTGTAATAAGCAAGCCATGTCGCGGTTGATACCTGATATTATCAGTTGCTATAGCAGGTATTGTTTCGTACTATAACTATTATTTTGAGTTTCGCATAACCAATATTTTCTGGAGCGTGATTGCTTAGTCTCTTAGTTACTTTTTTTTTCACAATCTAGTGGGGGTCGTACTATTATTTTCACTGAGACAAAAGATCAAGCTTCTGAGCTTTCTGGTTTGTTATCCGGTTCTAGAGCTTTGCATGGTGACATACAGCAATCACAACGTGAGGTAGGTTATTAATTTTCATCTCAAGCTCTTTTGTGTAGTAAACAGGGAGATATTATCTTTTGTCGTTGAATTGCTCAATCAGAGCTGTATCAGCTTCGTAACTATTAGTACTGTGATTGTAGGTTACTCTTGCTGGATTTAGGAATGGTAAGTTTTCAACATTGGTGGCTACAAACGTTGCTGCTCGTGGTCTAGACATCAATGATGTGCAATTAATTATCCAGGTTTGTGGCAGCCATGGAGCTCTAATCATTCTGGTTTAAGCCCTTGTTGGTGGTATAACATCTTGTTAAAATTTATTGTAGTGTGAGCCTCCACGTGAGGTTGAAGCATATATTCATCGTTCAGGCCGAACAGGAAGAGCTGGTATAAAGCACATACATTATTTGGATTCTTTGATATTTTTGTGTAGTTGCTTGATGATAGTGTTAGGTTCGCTTCATGTTGTCATAATCTTCATTTTTCTTTTGTTGCAGGCAACACTGGAGTTGCGGTCATGCTCTATGACCCTAGAAAGCATAATGTATCTAAGATTGAAAGAGAATCTGGTATAAAATTTGAGCACATTTCTGCACCTCAGCCTGATGATATTGCCAGAGCTGTTGGTATGGAAGCTGCAGAGAAAATTACGCAAGTCTGTGACAGGTGAGCGTGCACTTTTTTGTATTCATCTTGTAAAATCTAATAGATTTCTTGAATGAGTCACGTATTTACCTAAGAATATGCAAAATGCAGCGTGGTTCCTGCATTTATGGCGGCTGCCAAGGAGTTGTTAGAGTCTTCCGGTTTATCAGCTGCAGAACTACTTGCAAAAGCTCTTGCCAAAACCGCTGTTAGTATTATGAAGATCTTTCTTTTGAATCATTTTGTCTCTATTTCCCGAAGAAGTGTACTGATACTTTTGATTATTACAGGGCTTCACTGAGATTAAGAAAAGGTCACTTCTTACATCCATGGAGAACCATGTGACACTACATCTGGAGGCAGGAAAGCCAATGTACACGCCATCGTACGTTCCTCTCTCTATACTCTGCTCTTGTAGTTTTTGCTAACATCCAAAAAGCAAGTACTAAAATGATTTGGTGCAATAGATTTGCTTTTGGAATACTAAGGAGAATCTTACCAGAAGACAAGGTGAGTTTGGTTGAGGGTATGACTTTGACAGCGGATGGAACTGGAGCGGTATTCGACGTTGTGGAATCAGACCTAGACCTGTTCATTGCAGCTGGGCAAAAGAGTGCTGGGAGCATGAGCCTGGAAGTGGTTAAGGAGCTGCCTAAACTTCAGGAGAGACAACCAATGCAACAAAGAAGATATGGTAATAATAGGTTCAGTGGTAATAATAGGTTCGGTGGTAATGGTGGCAGAGGAGGTGGTAGAGGTGGCGGTAGAGGCCAGAGATGGTGATCAACCCAAGCCCAACATTTACTCAACATATAAAAAAACACTAAACTCCCTCTATAATTTCGTTACTATCTTCTTGCTTTGATGTGATCTACACTAGTTGTTTTGTATTTTATTTTCCTTCGAACAAATTTTAAGGAGGTTCTGAAATGTCCTCTTTATCAATTTTGTGTAATTTGGATGATAAGGATGATTAAATTATTATTTCGTCACTCATGGGAATGAATTTCTATGCTTCAGATCTTCAGAATGTTTACTCTTTACTTTTCCATTGTAAAGTGGTCTGGCTTCTTGCGACTGCTTGTGATCGAAATGGGAAAAGTACAAAGAACAGACAAACGAATTTGAAGTGAATAATATTAAAGCTTCAACAGTGTCATTAGCAAAGAGAATTTTTAGATCGATGGCAAACAATTTTACGCCATTCTACAGAGAGTTGACTATCTTTATAATTTGCCTAAGAAATGTAGTCAAACTTCAAATTAAATTTGGAAGGATGTATTGAAATCACAATTTTAGGTGATTTTGGACTTTTTTTGAAGTCACATTTTATTCAATTAGTAATTTTTAAATCATTTCAAAAATCATGTGTTATTAAACTTAAATTTTTTACATAATCATGTAAAATAATTCATAATCTTTTGTTATTCAATTAATAATTTATTAAAATCATAATAAATCTTTTGTTATTCAAAAGTTAAGCATTTTTTATTAGAAATCTACTAATCTGATTTTGGAAGATTTTAACTCCTTTTTTAGTTGTAAAAATAAACTTCAAAATCTTACCTATTTCAGGTGTGATTTCAATGAAAAAAAAAAACTTTCATCTTCGTTAATCTGGCATGTAAAATCATTCATAAACTTCTTTCTTACACATAACACAATAAAGTTTATAGACAAATCCATCCCCTCCTCTTCAGGGACACACTTGCATAATGAAGGAACTGAACTTAAGCTTACCAGCCAACCCTAATTAATCCCAGCAATATCAAAGAAACAGATGGATTTTCAAAATTCATCCAATCGACTTCTTTAAAGGCGATGAGCTGGAACTGTCAAGGGTTAGGGAACTTCTTGACAGTACGATGACTACGGGACATAAAAGCCAAGTATGATCACGACATCATCTTCCTAATGGAGAAAAAAAACTGTGATGTTGTTGTCTCCTCCAAACTCTGCAACCTTGGCTACAACAACTCCAACCTTATTCTTGCACAAGGACATGGCAGTGGGGAGTTAGCACTGCTGTGGAAAGATGATATTATGCTCAATATTCACTCTTTTTCTCAGAATGGCATTGATGTATCAATTTCATATCAAAGCAAACAATTCAATGCAACAATTTTCTACGACTCAACTGATTTCGTAAAGAACATCTTAATCTCATCAAAGCAAAAGCTGAAGTAAGGAACTCCTCCTGGATTATAATTGGTGACTTCAACGACCTCCTAAGCAACGAAGGTGGGAGGGCCCCAACGATCAGAAGGATCCTTCTCTCATTTTTGTTCTTTCGTATCTAAGGCTGGCCCAATGTCGTGGAGAGGTGTTCGCCATTCTCACAACGTCTGCTGCCGCTTGGATCGGGCAATGGCTGAAAGGAAATGGTTGGATATGTTCCCCTCAAGCCGGTGCGAATACCTTTGGTTTGAAGGATCTGACCATAAACTGATTATGACCCATTGGGATACCTCAAAGAAGCACCGCAAGCATCTATTCCGATTTGACAGGCACCTAAAAGACAATGAAGAAGTGAAAACGTTAATTGCAAAGATCTGGACAAAGAATAACAACCAGCCTTTAAAGGCGAAACTAATCAGATCGAGGGAAGCCATTGTACAATGGACCAAAGATAAGAACCAAAACAGCAAACAAATCATTGAAGAATGGAAATACGAACTGGAACAAGCTATATGTGAAATGAAGACAACACCACAAAAGTCATTAATGAGATCACTCAAAGACACCAAAAAGCATATGACGCGGAGGAAGCATTTTGGAAACAACGGAGTCGAGTACTATGGCTACAATTGGGTGACAAAAACACTAATTTTTTCCACGTAAGCTCGAAATCCAGAACTATTCACAATAGATTTTGCGTGATAGAAAACAAAAGTGGTAAAGATGCCTTTGAGGAAGAGCAAATAGCAGTTGTAGTTTCAGACTATTTCACAGAAATATTCAAAGCACAAGGCGCCAATGCATCTGAAACAGTTCTGGAACCGATTCTGAACCTGGAGGATAACAAGAAATTGATTTCCTTACCAAATGCGGAAGAGATAAGAACAACTTTATTCAACATCCAGGCTGAGAAGGCATTAGGGCCGGACAGTTTTTCAGCTTGCTTTTTTCAAGCCAATTGGGATGCTGTTGGAGCAACAATAGTGAAGGAAATCTAGTTATTCTTTCAATCTGGTCGCATGCCAAAATCAATAAACAAAAATTTTATCAGGCTGATTCCTAAAGTTCAAAGCCCAAAGAAGGTGGCTGAGTTATAGACTTATAGCCTTATGCAATATGTACTACAAGATTATTGCAAAAATTCTCATGACTTCTCGGCTTGGTCTATCCTACCCAAATTAATCTTTGAAAACCAGTTAGCTTTTGAATCGGGAAGAGCTATATCGGACAATGTCCTCATCACTCACGAGATATTGCACTATCTTAAACAATCTACAACTAGGAAACAATGTTCTATTGCCGTCAAGATGGACATGAGTAAGGCGTATGACCGCTTGGAATGGTCTTTCATTGAGCATGTGTTGATCAGATTTGGATTCCACAAAAGATGGGTTAATTGGATCATGCAATGCATAACAGCTGTATCCTATGCGGTGATTATCAACGAAGTACCTAGAGGAAACATAGTACCTTCAAGAGGGATTAGACAAGGTGACCCGCTCTCACCTTATCTTTTCATCATGTGCAGCGAGGTCCTTTAGGGGTTATGCAGAAAAGTACATTCCACCGGAAAACTGCAAGGGATCCAAATTGCAAGAAACTCCCCAAAGATCAATCACCTTCTCTTTACAGACGACATGATGTTTTTCTGCAAGGGAAATAAAGGAAGCATTAGTACATTGTAATCCATCCTAAGGAAGTATGAGCAAGCGTCATGACAATATATAAACTCAGCTAAATCCCCTATATCATTTTCCAAGAAGACACCATAAGCTCTAAAGGACAGGATCAAATCTGAGTTAAAAATAGCACAAGAAGGAGGAGTTGGGAAGTATTTGGGACTCCCGTAACATTTTGGACGAAGGAAAAGAGACTTGTTCACAAGTATAGTTGATAAGATCAAGCTAAAAAGCCTTAGCTAAAAATCCAAACACTTATCAACGGCTGGAAAACAAGTAATGATAAAAAGTAGTCTATCTTCTATACCGTTATATGCTATGTCGTGCTTCTTGCTGCCAATCTCTCTTTGCAACCGCATTCAATCAAGCCTAACAAGATTTTGTATGGTCTTCTACCTACAAAACAAAATTCTCCAAACATATAATTTTTTACCACCAAACATAATTTGTTATCACCAAACAAAACAAGAAGAAGAAAATTCATATGTAAAATTACGGACAACCCTTATAAACGTTTGGTTGGCAAACCGATAAAATGAAAAATGTTTAGCTTTGATTGCATACATACATACATAGACAAAAACAAAATAGTAGAAGAGTAGAAACAATGGAGAAACAAAAGGTTGCACGTGGTGGTGAAGTAGTCAAAATCAGCCCCAGCCACAAGCAAAGGCCCAATAGTGGCCCATCGTTGAGCTCTCTTATATTGAATAGAGGCCCACCTCATCACGTGCATTTCTTTTGTCTTCTTATTCTCTTCAAAACACCATAAGGCACCATTTTATAATATTTATTTTCCTACGACGAAAACATCATTGTTTTGTATTTCTATTTAAGTGTTTCTTTGCCCTACTCTCTTTTTTCTCCATTGGGAATAATATATACTACCAAATGCAATTTCCCAAGAAATATATTGATAAGATTGCAAGAAAACAAACAACATATCTAATTATGAAAGAGTCAAAATAAGTAAGTAGCATTGACAAAGTAGATTATGTCTCACTTTCACAATGCTTGACCCTCCATTGTTAATTAAAGTGAATATTGGATAAACATTCATGTAATTTATTCATCTATTCCATAAATTGCAAAAGGAAATATTCCACACAAGGTTACCTACCGATGATCATTTTATGAATTTAATCTCCTTATTTTTAGTACCCATAGCTATTGCATCTTCAAAAAAAATTTACCCATCGGAATTATGGAAGATTTAAATTACTATTGTCAGTTGCCATCTCAAAAAGAGGAAGCAAACAAAAATAAATTATTGTGTCGACAATGAAGTTTGAATGGATATATATAGCAAGCGAAATCAGGAATCTTTGTTCATATGGAATCATTATAAAAAGAAATTTAGATGGGCCATTCCTTTTGTTCTCTACACTCTCTTCTCTTGTCTTTTTCCTTTAATACAAACACTCGGGCATATACATTTTTACATGGATTGTCGATTTTTAATTTAATGTTATACAAATGAGTAAAATATATCAATTTTTATTTGTTGTATAATACTTAATTAGGAGTATTTTCTATCGAATATATGGTTAACGCATAATGAGACTAAATGGATACTTTAGGTTTTATAGTTTAAACCAGTGACCGAGCTAAAAAATTTATCTGTTAGGGTTATTATAAATTTAAGAAACAAATTAGATTAAACTCTATTGAATCTATAAAAATGTTGATACAAATACAAATGCTAAAAGTAGATTCTACAATCACTCATATCGAATAGTTTATAACTGATTCATTTGTAACATTCTCAAATATCTGTTTTTCAAAAAAATAAAATAGACGGTTTTTTTTCTTCAATTTCAGCTTACGAAACTCTTGACTTTAAAAATCACACAAATGCTTGCTAATACAAAATTAGTAAAAAGAAAGATAAAACTAAATAAAGATACAAAAGAAAAAAAACGAGAAAATACACAGCAAGCTACCACACAAGCGACTCTAACTTTCAATCTCAAGTTTTCTAATTCACCATCTCGATAGTTCGATTCACAATTGCTAAAATCTTTGTCTCAATATTTTTAAATTGAAAAAATTATTTGAACGAAGATAGGGAAGATAAGGATTGTTTAGATAATTAGGTTTAATAAAAAAGTTTAGATTATTTATATGTTGATATTTAATTAAAATAGATATTACTGGGCTTATTAACATATAACATATTACTGGGCTTATTATTATATATAATACAAAATAGTTACTGGGGTCATTTATTGTTACTGGGGTCAATTGTATAATTGGATTATTATATTTATAGGGGTCAAATTTTTAGTTACACTGGGGTCATTTTCAATTTTACAGTAAGCTTTATATTTAAAAAAATAAATAGTGGGATCAACTGATTTAGGGCTTATTGATTTAGTTTCTTTTTTTTCTATTATTTAAAAAAAATATTTTTAACATATTATAATTTTATGAATTAACAATATCGTGTTAAAAAAATATAAAACACATCTAAAATCCAAGTTTTTCTTAATCTTGTAGTTTACATCACTGTCGTGCCTAGCTGGAGGTCTAAGACATATTGTAATATACAATTTTACTAATTTTATATTTATAGTTTTTATATAATTTTATTTATTAATAATAGCATTATATAATTAGTATATTAATATATAATATTTAGTATAAAATATACATGTATTTCTATTAAGAAATTTTAAAAATATTATGAACTTGAAATATAATCATCTAATGTATTTAGAGTCGTAGAAAATAAAGATATGATTTATTTTAACTAATTAAATGAACCAATTTCTAAAAAATGTGCCCTATAAACTGAAAGAATAATTGGCAGTCTTGGACAAATGCCCTTTTTGGATTAGTGATAGGCACAGCCCTGGTTTACATGTTCCGCTATATGAAGTTTTCGAATCTACTTGATTGCATGTGGAGCCTAAAAAATAGGAAGTGTTAGATATAAACTCTATAAATTAAATTTTATCGATCAAAATTATTGAAAAACATATATATATATATATATCTAACTTTTTAATTGTAATTAACATCTAAATAAAATTTAGTCTACATATATATTCAAATCCTAAATTAAATGCAATATTCATAATCAAATTTTAACCTGTTTAATGTGTCCAATAGTTTTTTTATCAATAATTGGATCGAAAATATCTAATCCATAGTCTAAACTTATTCTCTAAATTTTTTTTTATTCTACCAACTATAATGGAAAGAGAGATCGAATCATTGATGTCGTAATCATTAGTTATATTAACCATAATTTATTATTATTTTATTGTAATTAAAAAAATTAATTAATATTAAATTTTAAATTAACAAATATATTATATTTTTTGGCTAGCGTTTAATTTGATATAGATTAAGTTTGTTTTGCTCGGTTATTGTAATTTGTTAAAAATCTGATCCTATCTGAATATTTATCGGATTCAGACTAATAAATAGTGTATACGAAATGTCGTAATTTTAATAAAAGAGGATAATAAATTTGATTTATATTAATAACTTTTTTTTGTTATGTGTGAAAAATCCTAAAATATATAATTGGATGAGACAGAAGGAACAATATAAAGGGCTCCGAAGCTATTTTAACGCATGTTAGCCTTCATTCCGCGGACATATGTGTGTGTAAGTTTCCGAGCTCTCTATTGTCACGGTCTTGGACATGTATTTTATTGCTGTAGCAATATCTCCAACTTATTGTCATTGTCTGTCGGAATCTTATCTTCAGATATGATAAGACAAACTCCTCAACATATCTCTCGCTACAAAAAAATTTGAGCTGTTAAAACAACTGTATTGTAATGTTGGAGATGTACCTCACTCTTCACATACGATAAGACAAATTCCTCAACATATCTTTCACTACAAAAACATTTGAGCTGTTAAGACACTACAAAATGACACTATATAAAATCACTTATTAACAAATGACGCATTATATGTGATTTAACATGATTTATAACAAATGACAATATTATTGATCTTTTACAACCGCATGAGACATCATGTATAGTAGTATGATGAAAATAGTTGCATCAATTGCTTAAAATTGACAGTAACTATTTGAGTCACCACTTTTAGAATCATTTTTATAAGTGATGTAAATAGCAGTTGTATCAATTAAAACTGATGCAAACAAATAAAATAAATAACACTATACGTCTAATTTCTTGTAGTGACAATTATATTGTATGTTGGAGATGGACCTCACTCCAAGTGGTTCATTCCATATGACTTCGCAAAGCCCACTATGGCTCCAAGTCGTTCATATTCGGTGCGGAGCCAAACATCCAACACTTAGCAAAAATGCAAGAAAAGACTGTTGGAGGTGGATCTCGGATCCCTCTCTTCGACCCACAAATAGAAAGTGGATCAAGCCCATTAAGTTCCCATCTCGAAAATATAGAAGAATGCCCGAGATAGTATCTCCTGATGAGGTATTGAATCAAAAAAAATTTCATCTCGGCAATAATCTTGTCTTGGATTGAGAGTGTTTAGCCGACATATCAGCAGATCATGTCATCTCGGTAATGTTCCTTCTCTCATAATGGGAATACTTGGCTGACACATTATCAAAGAAGAAATATGGAAATATTCCCCTATTAATACGAAATATTTTCGTATTTCTCGTGAAGATCTTGAAGATAACATCGAATCTGAACAGAAAATGTAATATTTCCTATTTCAAATTCATTGTAACCGCCTCTATTCATTATAAATAAAGGAGGATGTCTCCACAAAGAGACCACATTTTCATAACTTACACACCAACAATACAAAGCAACTCGGCACTTTTGCTTTCAGATTACTCTTTTTGTCTCCTTAATTGATCAGAATCGGGTTTAGAACCTTTGTGCTAAATCTAGTTCAAACAAAGACCAACTCAGCAAGCATTACCTTGGTACAAGAGTGACTTCGGCGCCAGTCCACGTCATGTAGCCTGCAACACATTTAATGTGTTGCAAAGTCATTCACCTACTTTGTGGACTCGTTGGGCTGTTCAGCAAGCATTAAATGGTGCAGGTGAGTAGCCCAACTATAGCTCGGCGACCATGCCCCTAGCAATGATACCTTAACTACTAGCCTCACAAGCTAAGGACATAGGTTATCATTGCCGACCTGGTGGCCAATGAGGTTTTCGTAAGCCATTTCAACTATAAAAAAGGGATCCTCAGCACGCCGAGCTGAGGATCTGATCATCATTCTCTCTCTCTAAGAACACATAAAGCTCTTGTATCATTTTGCTTCATAAATCAAGAATCTAAACTCTCTTTTGTAATCTCTACACTACTTTGATCAATAAACATTGCGCTAATCTCACCGCAAATATGTAACTAAGAATATTAGTAACAATTTGTGACATTTTAGATACAATTTTGTTACAAATTTTATTTGTTACAAATTTAAATAAATCATCGTGACTCTATTCCGTAACGATTTGTGACAAAATTGTTACTAATTTTGTACATCACAAGTATATTACGACATTTTTGTTAACCATTTACAAATCGTCACAAATTTGTAATAATATCTTTATATTGTAAAGAAATATGTGTTACCATGACGAAATATTACATATCAATACAAAAAAATTCTTATAGTGTTGGGTTCAATGGCTACTTATGTTAGGTGTAACCCTTGTCTCCAGTATGATTTGAAATTTAATTTGATGATCATTTTGTTTTAGAGAAATTGCAATGAATGAGAAAGTGAAACATGAATAGCTAAACATGAAAAAAAGATTGGATAAGTAAAGAATATTGAATACCCTCGAGTCGAATATGATTTGGTCCGTTTAAAAACAAAAACGACGAAGATATTGTTTGTGATAATGACATTACATTACATAAATACCTAACTGTAATTATATACATTGTGATCTCATATAGGTTGTATATACAAACGGATTTGGGCTTTATGTTTAGATTTTTGTTACAGTGGATCGGTCTAATGTTTAAGGGATATGTGTTTGACTTCTTAGTCGACAAACAATGGAAGACTTTGAATCTTGTTTTGTAGAAAAGTCAAGTCTTTAAGAACGCATATAAATATGATATTACCCTCAACCCCTTAATACTAGCTACGAGCCAAAACAAAGCAAAGCAAAGCATCATTGCCTTCGAAAGTAGAAAATACATTTTCATGAAGCGATCAATCTCTCTTATGATACTACTCGCAATCCTTTGTTACTAGCTACGAGCCAAACAATTAGCAAAGCATCAATAGCCTTTGAAAGCATATTCAGTCCCTGTTTCTTTGTTTTCATGTAAACTATACACATGATAGAACCACTAGTGCATAGATGATTTTGACAATGATATTATAAATTTCTTAATCCGCTCTTCAATAAACCCTATAATTCTCAATTACACAGGACTACGACAAATTGGACAGCTTCGGTTCAGTTTTAACCAAGAGAATATACAGAAAGGATGAAAAACATGTCCATAGTTATGCAAACGCCTAATCTCATGATCATCCTGGTACTCTTCCAAACAAATTAGACAAGAATGTTTATCAGTCCCTTCTTCTTCGTTATATTTCATATCTTTGAACATGAGCACTATGAGAACTATTTCGACAAAAGTATCCATTATCACACACTGTTTTCTTTGCTTTCTATAACTAAACCTTTATAAACCTTTTCTATATATGTTTTTTTCTTTAAACTTCAAAGTTAAAATATAGGATTTATCCTTCCAAAATTTTGGATAACTATAATTGTTTTAATAGTTTCCAGATTTTTCTCTAACTACCTTTGTATGAAGATCTCTTGAATCTTAATTGATTTCTCTATAAAATCAAAAGAAAGAAACAAAAAAAAGAGAAGCTAAAGAACCCTATTCTTTCATCCACCAAATTTTTAATTTCTTCTCGACGACAAAGTGATTTTTATGTAAGTTACTTTAAGTTCAACTTGAATATATTGATCGAACCCTGGTGACTGAGTATTTATAAAGAGATCACTATAAATGGTTTTTTTGTCTCCAGTTAAAAAAAGAAAGAAAGAGATGACGATATTGTTTGTGATAAAGACATTACATAAATACATAATTGTAGTTACATACATCTTGATCTTATATATGTTGTTTTTTGCAAGGGTACTTTGAAAAGATTTCCCATGAGTTTGAAGATTCATTATCGAGCATGGATTTAGGCTTTATATTTAGCTACTTGGACCTACAGCCTATTTAATATTTGGGTCCAAAATTGTAATTTTATTTTTTGGAGTAGTTGAATCTGGTATATTCATTAATGAGTTAACTCACTCACTCTGCATTTATATATATATACAATCATTGCCAACAATTCAACAAAATTTTAAAAACAATCATTGCATGTTTTAGTTTTAACCAAAACTTTCTGAATTAGTTCCAAACTAATATGAAAACATACACAATAGTCACACAAATATTACATATTTAATAGAAAAACATTCAACAAATTGTAGTCCAAACTTGACATGTTTTCTTATAGTTAAGTAAATTTATGATTTCGATTAATATAGGTTAAATTATATAACGATGACCACTAAATTACTAATTATTACCGACAACATATAACATCCTCTATAAATGTTAACGATTATTTTTTCGAGGTTTTTTCAGTTTGGTGATAAAGATGATCTCAATCAATGACTTACCAAACAAAAAGAAATTTTAGGATATAAATTTTTTAGGTTATAAGTTTTGTCAATTATTGGACAAAAAGATTGTTAAAATTATATTATGACATGTATTATAATAATTAGCTTTCGGATTTAGATTTGAATAGTGACAAGTTAATGTAAATAAATATTGTCGTCTAGGTTTTTAATTTTTTGACTCTAGCTAGGGTTAAGATTGAGGATACCGAAGAGTTTAAATGTATATAAAAATATGTGGATTTAAAGGTAAGTAAATAATAAACATATATCTAAGACGGTCCACATATAGATAAATCAGAAGTTGTGGTCCATTATAGATGTTAGCAAAACTTGCAGGATATTGGATTGATGTTCTATAAAAGAAAAAAAATCCAGAAATGTAAACTGAGATCTTTCTTAATTAGTATGAGACTAGAAAAACAATTTTATCACATTGTCACTTTTTTTTATCTTCATCGTTTTGTTTGTTTAAAGCACAATCTTTTACAAAATTCCAGTCCTTTTGTTTTTAGTTTTGTTTAAATTATTAAGGACACTTTGTTTTTTTAAAAAAATTTGATCGTACAGTGACCATACCTAAAAAATTTCATGTGATCTGTGTTGGCTACATTCACTTAAATTATATCATGTTATGGTCCTGAATCCTGACGTCTTCTCTTCATTTATGAATTTATATTTGTACAAATTGCTATCATTTTTATTTTCATTTTATATTATTACATTACATGTGCGCTATAAATAGGTTATATTCAATTTTACTTTCAATTTCTAGGTGAGATTCGTTTACTGTATATACATACAATCTAAGGAAGAAATATAGTTAAATCTATTCATATGAATAAACCCAAAATGAAAATAGTCAATAATAGTTTGGCAAAATTAAATAAAAAGTACGTAAAAATAATAAATAGTCATAGGAGCGATGACCAAACAACAGTAATTTAGGGCCAATGTAATCTGATATAGTACAAATCATTTAAGCATATATAAAGTAGTGATTTGACATCACATTTAATGTTGATAAGATCATATTTCACTTGTTTAATTTTGAATATCATTAGTAATTAAATAGTGAGAATTGAAGTGAAAATGAAAGGTTAAGGATATATAGAATTTGAAAAGAGGAAGTGGTCGTCATGTTTAGAAACATAAGAGTCACGGTTGCAGATCCCCTCGTTGTTCGGTAATACCGCCATTCAGTTTGTGTCCGAATCTTATTGTATTTTGAGCTTTTTAGTTTTATTATTTTCTTATCTTTTAGTTCTGTGGATTCTTTTATATATAATCAGTGTCGCAGTTGAGTATCTGACATAGTATGTATATGTTATTACTTTAATAAATTAATATGAAAATATTCGAATAAGCTTATATAGTGTCAAAAAATTGTTAGATTATGGTCTCTTTTCGTATTAACATGTGATAGTGATAAAACAAGCAGCGATATGTTATATTGTTTGTTTTGTTTTTGTTAATGACAACAATAAAATATTCGTTTCTTGATTTCACTCTAATTCAGCATCACAATTCAAGAGTAGAATTTAGTGGTTACTAATAATAAATGTAAAACAATTTATGTCCTACAGATTTGTTACTAACTACTATCATTCTGTCATGTGATATAAGTAGTCGCTAAACTTTTTTTTTTTTGTCAACATTAGGCCACAACTGGCCGACCCATTAGCCAAATTCCTACATAATGTAGGCGGTGAGACTCGATTCCTGATTGTACAAGTGGGCTGTCTTTAGTGGACTTATTGTCTGCTACTAGAGTAAATGCCACTTGCGTAGTCGCTAAACTTTGGAATCAAATAACCAATGGCGATAAATTCAAATAATTTTTTGTCGTTGTCGTTATCAACAACAAACACAAACATACAATATAAATTCAAAAGTATAGAATAATGTGGTTTAGACTATTCATTGCATATCCATGTATTATACGAATTCCGTATGAAAAAGATGCCACATCATAATATTAATTCAAAAAATACCTAAATCTAAATTCTAACAAAATTTGTATTATATAGTGATGTTATTTATATTCATGTGACTATCTGTTTCAAATAAGAAACATGGGACATCTCCCTCTCGCTTAAATAATAATAAAAAGTAATTTCCTCATAAGTAATTGAAAATAATCTTTTAACATATATTGCTACATCAATCCCTATCACATATATTCCAAATATCAATCGATATCACATTTGGGTAAGCTTCTAGGTCTACTTAGCCTACAGAAGATAAGCATATTTGCAAAACCCAGCAGACCCTTACTTTTTTTTATTTTTAACTAAAAAACATTATTATAACCATTTTATTCAAAATACTAATTGATTTTACTTCTGACAAAAACTTCTAATTAAAAGCCTATGAAAAAAAAACAAGGCTATGAAAATATATACAAAAATGAAGTTTTTTCTTTATTTTATACTGTTTGATGGATTTATTTTCTCTCAGCTAAATATATATTTTCATATTAATCTTATAAAAACTATTTCCCCACTCCATAGTCCATATTGCTCCTTCCTCCTCAAGTCAACCCCAAATTTTTAACAAACAATACAGACAAAAAAAAACAGAGCTTTCATCCAAAAACAGAAATGGGAAGAGACTGGTCCTGGCTCGGCGGAGGTGGAGGGAAGAAAAAGTCCTCCACCAAGTCAAAGAAAGACATCAAAACAACTCCACCGTCTCCGCCACCGTCTCTCACCGGAAATACTACAACGCCGGCGGGATGCATGAGTGCTGTCTTTAACATTTTCGATTTTCACCATTTACAGCTTCCCATTAACCACTACCATCTTCATCTTCCTAAAGGTATCATCTTTTTCTTTCATTTTTTCAATCCTTACATTACATTATTTGATTCTCTCTGTTAAATTCAAATTCAGTTGTAGATGCGCCGAGAAACAGCTTGGAATCAATGGAGGAAGAGGAAGAAACTCCATTTTCACCGACCAGAAAAGATGGAAATTTAAATATCTCTGTTAGTGATAAAACCTTTTAACTCTGTTTTTTTAAATCTTCTTGGGTTTCTCAAAAGTTTCATCCTTTTGACTCTTAATCATCAATTTTCCAGATGGGTATTAAAATCAAAACGAAACAACACGCAAGAACATCATCCTCTTCAGCATCATCTGTTACAGCCACTGAACCTTATTCTCCGAGTATAAAAACACCAACTTTAGTTGCTAGACTCATGGGGCTTGATCTTGTTCCTGATAAATTCAAATCATCTCCTACTCCATCTTCTTCTACCTTACCCGATCTCAATACCCCAACAAGATCTTCTCGCATCAACAAACACAGACATTACTCTCTTCAAAGAAACTCTGTCGATGGAGGCACACGTTCTCTTCCTGAGACACCAAGGATTTCACTCGGAAGAAGATCTGTTGACATCAACTGTTATGAACACCAACGTTCTTCACTTCCTTTCAGAGACAACAACAACAACACAAACGTGTTGTCTGAAAGAGATAACAATGTGAGGTTCACGAGGGTGAAAGAGATGAAGATACATGACGATAAAGAGAATCGAAGTCCACGAGAGTACGCTAGACAGATAGTGATGCAGTTGAAGGAGAACGTAAGCCGAAGAAGAAGAATGGGAACTGATATTACCAACAAAGAACAACAAACAAGAGAGATTCATGAATCCAAGAAAGCTTCTAAGTTCACAATCATCACTCATGATTCATCATCCCCGAGAATATCATTAACGGAAATCCCCAAAACCAAACCAACCTCACCCCAAACAAATAATGTCACTTCCAAGAGTGTGGAGACAACAGTAAAGGTTCAAGACAAGACCAGGTTACCAACTGTGCAAGAAGAGCCACAAGAAGCAGAGAAAGCAAAACCGAGGAAATCTGCAAAGAAATGCAAGAAACCGGAGAATTTTAAGTCGAGACTAGTGAAACCGCCACAGACAACGCAGGAGGAGCCGTTTATTCGATCACCAGCAACAAGTAAAACCAACAGCAGTAACAACAACAATAGTCTTCTTCTTATTCAAGGAGATAAATCTTCCATCAAGAAAACTCCTCTCTCCATTAGTGATCTCATCAGCTTTACTAGTGTTCCCACCATTAAGAAGAAAGATGCATCACCTCATCACCAATCGGTATGTGACCCTTAACACACATTCTACATCAATACATCCATATTCAGTTTTGGTGTTCATTAAAGTTTTTGGTTTTTTTATTGCAGTCAAACTTCAATGTGGATTCTTTGAAGCTCAGAGAAACACAATTACCGAGAAACAGAGCTCCAGAGATTCCTAGTTTTCAGAGCCAATCACAAACACAACCACTCGCCGGCAGCGAGTTAGAGTACATAACAAGAACTCTAAGACGAACAGGGATCGACAGAGATACACCAATTTCATGTGCTAAATGGTTCTCTCCTTCACACCCACTCGATCCATCAATCTTCTACTTTCTCGAACATTTCGCTGTTACATCGACTAGGCCAAGAAATTCACCGGGAAATCTAGCTCTTCGATGCAATAGAAAACTACTGTTTCATCTAGTAGATGAAATCCTCGCAGATATCTTAAAACCACACATCAATTTGAAACCTTGGGTATGCTTTAACCCAATTCAATGTCGGAGGAATCTAAAGGGAGCGGAGCTTATTGACGACTTATGTCGAAGAATCGAGCGGTTTCCGTTAGCCGAGTGCTTAGTTCTAGAAGACATAGACGCTCTAGTCGCCGGAGATATCCCGGAGACGGAACCGGCGTTTGAAGAAGAAGGCGAAGGAATCGTCACGGAGATCGAGAGAGGAATCATCGACACACTCGTGACCGAAACGACGACGGATTACGCGACGTGGATCAAAACGACAGTGGCACGTGGGGAGTTCACGTGACGAGATACTCTTTGAATACTGAGTCCCACCACGTTAGGGAGATGGATGCTTCCACGTGGATAAAGTTTAGTCCACATGGCTGCTTTCTATTGGTTCTTCTTTGCATAGATTTCTTATTTTTTATCTATAAGATATAGTATTAATTTTGAAAAACTTTTGTAGCCGTTTCTAAATAAATAAAATAAAAATCTTCAAAATGTGAAGTGTGGACCGTATGATGCTTTCTAAGATAGATCTGTCAATTTCGGATGTTTTTGTTCCCATGATTCTTTCATATGCTATGTATAGAAGACTAAAGAATAGTATTCATGAGCTTTTGTTTGAATGTTTGATTATATGTTGTCGTATGGGATCATAATGAATATGAATCATCAAGGGGTCTCTATTAGAAATAATATGGTAGCTAGATTCGGATATGTTTGTATACTCAATATAGATAGGTGAACTAGAGAAGCTTATACTATTTATAGGGGTCTTAGGTCAGAAAATATATATTTTTGGGCCCAAAACTTTTTGCTTGTTTGAATCTTGGCTTTATGCCAAATTAGCCTTACTATGTGTCTTACTCTTCAAAATTTGAACTTTTTTGCATATGATTTTCAATCTTTATTCTATTGGATTGTGAATGCATAGTATTTATCAAATGATTACAGGTGTTATGTATATGAAATCACACTTCATAGTTATATGCTTTATACCTAAATTATTTATCATGAATGTGATGATTGTGTCAAGGTCTCCACTTAAGTCACATATAAAGAATGAACCAAAAAAAAAGTAGAAGAAAAACGAGAAAAGTGAAAAAAGAAAGGAGAAGAGAACCTTGCTAAAGTAGTAAAAAGACAAAACGAAAGATATATTTTGCATGGACCCGAGACATTTACGTGAAGATTAAAGTTACATCTGTCGTAAGGAAGACACCATTAATTCATGCAATGAACTTGAAAGTCTTTTATAAAATGGACAGTAGTTCCTTAGATATACTACAATTCTTTTTTATTGAGATATAATATTTTGTCATATTAACATATATTTTATTATAATATAAAAATATTATCACAAATTTGTGTAATTTAATAGTTATAATACAATTGTTATAAATATATTACCTCTGTTTTAAACTACATTACTTGTAATAGTCTCTCCTTCTTTCTTCCCTTTTTCCATTTTTGTAAACTTTAGTTTAATTATATGAAAGCCCTTTAACAAAAACAAAACAAACTGCCACAAATATATATTGGTAACAAAAACGTCACAAATTGTTACGAAAAATTTCAAAATGATTTATTTAAATTTGTAACAAAATTGTATATAAAACGTCACAAATTGTTACCAATATTCTTAATCACAATACAACTCAATACAACTGTCATAATAATTTTTTTTTGTAAAACTAACATTAGTAAATTAGTTATGACATTTCATATATTTTATGTAAATTTTTTATTACTATCATTGTCATTCCTAAATAAACTTATATATATATACTAAGATATTTTCTTTCTAAATCACTATTACTAAAAAATTTATTATTATAAAATATTAAATTATAAATAAAATACCATGAAATTGTTGTTTTAGAATATATGAAATCACTATCTTACTAACATATTTTAATATATTAAATATTGATAAATTAAAATAATTTCTTTTTTAAGAAATCTTAGTATAACAAAAATTTACTTTATTATTTTTAACTATAAAACAAAAACAAATAAAATAATATATATATATATATATATACATTAACAATATTTAGACTCTTAAATTGATAGAATACATAGAAATAATTCAAATTCTAAATTTGGATAGTATTTTAAAACAATCTGATATATATCTTATATAATCCATTAACATTCAAAATAACATATCGAAAAAAAAAATATCACACAATTATGAAAATTAATATATATGAAATTTAAATAAAGAAACAAGATATACATATATTAAGAAAATATATAACTTACTAAACACTAATATAAAATATATTATCGATATACATGATAATCTAGATTAATGTAAATTAAAGTATATTTGTATATTGCATGAATTATCATCTATTATATAATTGATTACAAATTTATTTGTAATAGATTAAACACACATACAACTAATGTATTCCGTGCATAATTCGTGCACAACCAATTATATTTTATACAAAGAAAGTAATTTATATCATATATTCGTTTGTGCATGTAAAAATGAAAAAAACCTACTAATCAAGTGCAAGTGAAAGAACTCGATGATAAGACTGTCATACGGAAAAATCTTCATGGCAATCCGCTATTATACATAGGTATACTAGTAATAAATTATTTGTAAAATGAACTTATGTATGAGCTTTATAAATACGTGTGTTTTGTTTCTGTCAATAGCATTGATTAAAATTGATAGTTGTTAGTATATATAAAAGCATTTTTCAAGTTGGGAAAAATGGAATCTGCAAGTGTATACATGAGGGATTGTTTAAATTACTTATTCAAGAGTCTAAGAGTAGAAGTCGTAAAGAACCATGAACGATCTGCCAATAACTTCAATAAACTAAAACTTTTTGAAGAAGAGAGATCTAGCAACCTATGTTGACTCTATTTTTAATAGAATTCTTATATCTTGAATAGTGAAATTAATACTTATACTATCAATAACTACATTTTTTTGTTACTACTATATAACGTACATATATTGTTTTTTTGTTTTTTTATAAAACTTGTATATTGTTGTTATTTATCAATAAAATTCTAGCATGGAAAATCTCATTACCTAATTGACGATAATAAGAGTTCTTGAAGGCGATATAGTATTGAATGGAAAATTGTTTACAACAAACAAGATAGTTTTTTTTTGTTAAGAGAAACAATATAGTTAAGAGAATGATTATATATGCTGTAGTATTCAAAATTTTACGTTATCATGTATTTGAAAAATAATATTCTTGATTTTGGTAATTAAGTTATAAAGAGAAAAAATTATAAGAAAAAACTCAGAAAATAAAATAGTTATACGTGGTACTTAATATCACAGAAATGAAAAATCTTGGAAAGTGAAAAAGAAGTAAAAAAGACACTTTTAACAAAAAAGAGTGGGAAGCAAACCAAGTTCATATAATAAAGTAGATTATTATTATTTTATTTTATTTTGTAAAAAGATCTTTCTATAAATCTACAATACTATTATATATTACTTCTGCAAAATGTCTCTATGTATAAATTTGTGTATATGTTAAAAAATGAGGATAATACAATTGGCATATGATTAGGTGTCGATTGTCGAGCTAAAGTGTGGACCGTTGAGCGGGGAATTCAAAAATAAGCAGCAAAAACTTAAGATAAGAGCCAAACTCACATGCCTCTCTATATTTCCTTATGTTATCTTCCGTTCCTTAATAGCCCTCTTTATTATTTCAACATTTTCATAGGGTTGACCAAATTCTAATTAATGATCCTTGTTCATTTTCAATACTACTGTTTAATTTATTTTCCCTATCTTGCGGGGTTTAATTGCTTTGTTGATATCAATCTACGATGTATTAAATAAGCTACATATAATAGTCTAAATAAAAAGGTACTTATTCATCTTTCTTTCCAATATACATACAGCTAGTATTTTGATAAATACATGGAATATTCAGAATTCTCTTTTAGTCTCGTGGTTAAATGTATGAAAACATACGTGTAATAATTAATTAAGATTTAGGGATGAATTTAAGCGATATATTAGATATTGTCAATCCAATTATTAACAAAAAAATAATGTATACAATATACATACAAATGTTAATGAATTTCTAGATGGTTGACAATACATTGCTCTTGCCATTTTTTTTTTGCTTAAAAACACCCTACTATGTGAAAGCAAACAAAATCTTAATTTCTATATATTTCGAATAAGGTTTTATAGCCATTTTGTTCTAAAATCTTAGGGTGAAATGAAGACAGCCTAAATTTCTTAAATCGATCGATAAATTAAAAAATTGAAAGAGTTTTATTTAAATAGTACATTGTGATGTTTAAGTACTATTATTTACAATTAACATGGATAGTACTTGCTACGTACTCTTTTAGGGATGGAAATATCAGTAAGGCGACCCTTTTAAGAAATTAGAATAATCTACTTTTTAACTGTTTTATAAAAAATATTTGTTGTGACCAAAATATATATATTTGTTATTTGTTTGTTACAAATTATTGTTATTGTAAGTGCCAATTACATATTATAACATATAACCTTAAAGCAGATACAAAAAAAAAAACAAGGAAAAGTGTAAAGTTAGAAAGCAAACTATGTAAAGGCTTAGAAAGACTATAAAACGAATCAGCCATTTGCTTCTCTCATCTATATATGAATATTTACATATATGATTCACAATGGCTGTTTCAATAAAATATTCATCAACCATATTATTAGATGCATGAATTAGTTAATATCTAACTTTATAATCGTAAAATATAACGTGGTGTAATGAATTTAATTACCGTTGTTGAATATAAATATAGATGAATTTTCTTAATACCTGACTAATCTCTGATTAGCCATGATAATTTAATTATAAGTATATAATGAACAGAGGCAACGGTCGAAATTAGGCCTGGGCATTTGGGTATCTAGATTTAATCGGGTTGGGTCTTTCGGATTTTGGATATTTCGAATTTAGGCATAAAGGACCTGATAGGATATTTTGGAAATTCGGATCGGGTTCGGATCGATATTTTCCGAGTTCGAGTCAGGTTCGAGTCTGTACAGAGAACCCGATTTCGGGTCCAGTTCGGGTCGAATTCAAATATTTTCAAAACCAAACCAAAATTGTGTTTATGTGTCCGGTTCATGTCCGATTATGTGTTTAATGTATGGTACACCTAAACAAACACATAAAATTTTTAGTTATTTTCAGTTTACTTTTGGGTTTTGAATTTTATATGAACTCGATTCGAAACCCGAAATACTCTAATAACTATATCCAATCAGATATTTGATTAGATCAAACTCAATCTGAACCCGCCTTTTCGAATCGGATTCGGATTCGAATCCAAGATTTCAGATCTCTTGCCCACGGCTAGTCGAAGTTAGCGGATTTCAAAATTCAAATACAGTAGAATAAACACCTAAATGTGAACTGATTCATTTATACAATCCATTAGAGCATTAAAGTAATATAAACCTATGTTTATCTAATTTGAATATACAAACTTACAAAGGATGGTGAGTGGGTGGTTAGTCGGTCAGATCCAGCGAGCAAATACTAATTTAATTCATTGGATCTTTATTGGGCCATTTGAAGCCCAGAACTTGAGGACACATACAATTACAAACCATTCAATAGAATCAGAAACTCTAAGTCTAACAGTGAGTATACAGTTACCTTAATCCAACATTACACCATGTACAATGATAATTCAAAACCCCAATTTTTACTTTTAACCCTCCATAAGTCCATATCATTTTCTCTCTTCTCCACCTGAAAATTCAATACTCACTAAAATTTTACTCCCAGCACCACACCCACATTTTTATATTACATCATTTTCTTTTAACCTTATAAGTTTATTTATATCTTATAAAAACTTTTTTTTTTGTAAAATCTTATAAGCTAGCTAGGGAACTCATTTGTTTGGAAGTGACAAACAAACACATACAAATAAAAATCTTTATAGAATTTAGGTTGCTTGAGATCAACATGACATCATCCATTTGTGAAATATATGATAATATAACTAATGATATAGTAAAGTTTGGTGAAAACCTATAAATATATATATATATATATATATTGAGTTTACGTTGATTGTAATATATATATTGATTTTTGAATTACTGATTGTTGAGATTTAGGTAATGAAAATGATAACTAGAAATTTTTTTGGTGTTGAAAGGATTATTGTTGGGATTCATTTCAATAAAAAGTTTAAAAGTGGTTTTATGGAAGGATAAAAGAAACTTTTTTTAGAGAAAATACAAATTTTTATGTCCAAAATTAAATGAACCAAGTCCTTTTTATATAGCATGCAAAATGATAAATTTTGATATAAATTGTATATATAAATTTTTAAAATGTTTCTATAAAATAATTGATTTTGAATATGTGAAGATAAAATAAAAATCTCAACTAATCAGCAAATGACATATGAGATAGTGATTTACTTCTCTATTTTCAACATGTTGAATTAACTCAACTCAATTTAATTCAGCTTACATTCAACACCCTTTTAACACTCTCATTCAAGCAATTCAACTATTGATTTTTTTTAACATCCTCATTTACATAGTCTTATAATTTTACTGATTTTTGAGATGCCCTCCAAGCCATTAATAAGATTATCCGCAACCACATCTCCTCTCTGAATTATAAAAGATCTAATAGGTTCGAACCCCTTTTTTGTTGCTGGTTTGAAATGAGAAGAATTTGATATTGTTTCTCTTTTGTTTCGGTCCTTATTTGATTCATTCTATTTGTAAAGCCACATTTGTAAATAGTATTTTTTGTTAATCAATAAATTTGAAATTTCAACAATTTTTTTTTGGTTTGGTTCAATTTTTCATTTTATTTAAAGTTGATGAGAATAATTACACCTGATATATATATTATTGCACTTGGACGTCTTATAACTTTACAAATCAGCTTCTAATAGTTATCAGTTTTTTCTGGCTACAAATTTAGAATCTAACTAAGCATATATATATATATATATATATATATATATATATATATATATATATATATATATATATTTCAGTTATAAAAATGCGATTTTGGTATAAAGCCTTCGTTATAAAATTGGTTTTGGATCTTGGACGATAACCAAACATTCGAATGACGAATATGAGCTTACCTTAATATTAAGTGAAGGATTTTCAATATATATAGATCTACCATTCATATCTTTAATTGTGTACGGACTACAATTATTTTTATGACAACTGAAATATATATTACAAATTATTACCTTTTTATTTAAGGATTTTAAAACTATAAAGATAAATAAAAATAAACAGAAAAATGTAATGTTACTAGCAGTTTTTATTTGGCAAACCAATGAGTAAATCTGTTTCAACTTCCAAATTCAGATCTATAACTCTGAATTTCTCTTGTTGATCAATTGATCCTCTGGATGGATCTATCACATTCTGTTCATAAAATAGATGGCAGTTTAATTCATCAACCACCAAATATTTTGTTATTTTGAGAAGATAAAACTGCATATTAGATTGGTATCCAGATTATTATACTGCATATTCAAACGAAATTGGTAATAAAATTGTACTGTTTTGAGTTTTTATTTGGAAAATTCGTTTTAGTATTCATTACCTGTATAAACTATCGTTCCTATTTTTGGTAATAAATTCACATTTTATAAAACTAAAAAACCAAAAATTCTGAATATCCCATGTATTTATCAAATTACTAGCTGTATGTATATTGGAAAGAAAGATGAATAAGTACCTTTTGATGTAACTTTACGTTCTCTTCTAACAATTGTTTCTCCTGAAAACAAAAACCTAAACTCTCTCACCATTTTTATATACAATATGTAAAGCTAATTAATTGGTTTATATATGTAATATCATTCATTAACATTGTAATATAACTACAAGGTATCTGACCTTTGCTTTTAGTTTCTCCACCTGCTCCATGAACAACTGAGCCTACGAAACATTTTGTCCAAATTGATTAGTATATCGATTGAAATATGTCCCCAAATCGTTGCAAGGATCTATGTGTTTCATTCAACTAACCAAGTTCTTATCTAAAATATGTATATTTGCTTTATATGATCATCATACAAATGCCATGAAATATATATACCTTTCTTGCTCGGACCTTGCCTAGACTTATTTGGAGTTGACTATCGATTCCTTGAAGCTCTTCTAGAGAGCAAGAACCAAGTTCTAGTCCCAATAGCTTCCTATACGACCACATACAAAAGAGACTCCATGACTTATTTTGTAAAATCTTCATGATAATTCTCTTACACGACATTAAATCTATACTAATACAAACTAAAAAAGTCATGATGTATTAATGCATTAACGATGTCACTGTAAGTAGATCTTGATTGCACCAAAATATTAAAGGGCTTTGAATCCAAAACATTTCACTATAGTGTTGTTATAAAGGTTATGGCTAGAAAATTAAATGTAATATAAATGCAAATAGATAATAAAGATCCTGATTTAAGAGAGGCTAAGAGATGATACCGCTTGTGAAACTCAAGGAGATCAATCTTAGTTATCATGTTGCTTGCTTCTTGCTTCAATTGCTACATTACGCCCACAAGATAAAACCATATGACACAAAAGATATAGAAAATAGTATCAATTTATAATTTTTGTATACAAAAACTGCAGGATAATCTTTGTGACCATCGATATTAGACAGTCTTTTGAACAGTTGATCTAAAGAACACCATCAGTTGTTTGGTAATGTAGTGAATATTATTACCAATTCTGAATATTATTACCATTTCCATAGAGATTTTAGAAGGTAAAAATCATCAAGAACTAATTAGAAAGAAAGATAAGTTTGGTAACAAACCTCTAAGTAAACTCCTGTGACGTGATTGTTGGTTTCATGATCTTTTGTGTACTTGCTATAACGTTCGATAGTCTTCTGCATACTGATGATCAAATATATAGAAAAATCTTTTTAGAACTTCGAATTCATCTACGTACTATATCTAAAAAATGGGAATTTAAGTAAAACGTACATGATATATCTAGCAACAAGATATGCAAAATCTATTCAACTGGATAAAAATCTATACAATATCTTTTTGCTGTTGATTAATCTCTCTCTCTCTCTCTCTCTCTCTCTCTCTCTCTCTCTCTCTCTCTCTTTAGGTACCTATTCAATTTCTTGCCCTATAAATCTAATTCTTGTTTTTTTCCAAAACCAAATACTGAATCTAGTATAATCAGAATTCACAACAAAACCTATTTGAATCTTACGTTGGTTATAACACAAGCTTAAAGATGTATATTATGCGTTAAAAATTGAATGCATAATGTTAGATTTGTTTCTCTCTAAATGTAAAATTAAACTATTACTCACAAATATACTTGCATATATATATATATACATATCTATAAGGAAATATGTATTATGCATAAATTAGTATGACTAGAAAAGGAGAGCCCAAATAAAGACATAGCGAAAACCAAAAATGATAGTACACAAACCTAACTAGGGGCAAGAAAAAGTAAAAACTAAATCAACCTAACAAATTAATGTGTAAAAATATGTGCAACTTGGTACGGATCACACTAAACTATCATCTAAAATTGTAGTATAATTCCCATTTAGAGCTAGTTCCGATGTTGTTTCCTGTACATATTTTTTCGAGAAAATTTCGGAAACCCTACACACATTATATAATATATAAATATTAGCACTAATCCAAAAAAATCAGACAGAATTCGTCTTCTAATTGGGGAAGAAAGATGAATTTAGTTTAGATCATGAAGAGTTCAGGTAGGATTTTGTCTAGATTTCTAACCAAACAACTATTATATATAAAGAAAATAATAAAAATATATTAATAGAGAAGAAAAGTAATAAATCTTTGGAATTTAGATTCAGACAAGTACCAAAATTTAAGAAGGAAGCTTTAGTCAATATCGATTCAGAAAAAATTCAGACCAGACACAAAACACATGACCTAAAGATGTAATTAACCCTCCTCCCAAAAAGAAGTAAAAGAATAGTAAATTAAATTAAAGGATTTTAAGAAGAAAGTATTTGAAGAGAACATACTCAGAGCTAGAGAATTCGTAAAGTCTTCCTCTCTGAGAGAAGATAATGAGAGAGACCTGAGCATCACAGAGTACTGAGAGCTCATAAGCTTTCTTCAACAAGCCATTTCTTCTTTTTGAAAAAGTCACTTGTCTACTCGTTGCGTTTTCTATTTTCTTCATCTCTATCTTTCCTCTCACCATGTTGACTTTTACTTTTCCTGCCACAAGATCTGCAAAGACTTAAACCCTAAATCAGCCAATGACCGGTTTACATAACCAGAGTCATAAAGAGAGAGATCTCACCAAAGAGATAGACAGAGAAGAAATGTCGGCAGAGAAATTGAAGGAAAGAGATAAGCTAGTAGTACTTAATGAAGAACTTGTAAAAAAATCATTGTGGAAGAATTGAAAGAAGAGATCTTAGTTGAGGAAAGGACGAAAGAGCTTAAATTCAACAAAAATGGAAAGAGAAAAAGGTATTTGGTTAATTTATCAGGAACCCTAGAATGACCTGTGAGATAAGGAAGGGGCAACTTTCTTTAATGTTTTCATTTATTTTTTCTTTTGGTAATGGGTCATGATGCTATTCTTATTTAGATTTTTTGTTCTTAGAGAAATTTTATATATATAGAATGTTTCTAATTTGTGTCCATGTCTTCTCCTCGCCACATATTGAGATTCCAAAAGAAGAAATGGATAATTCTAGGTTTTATTTAATTTATCTTTAATAAATTAGATTTGATGATTATAATAAATCATATATTTTGTTTGCAAAATAAAATGTTTATAATTTCAAATGAAAATAACATCATTATAAATATATTCATAATCGTTGATCTAAATAATTTATAAATTTATCTTTTTATTTATAAACAATTTTAATATCAGTCGGTTGAAAGCGAAGCTTATGATGGTTTTTAGCCAGACTCAAGATGATGTGACTCCTCTTTTTGGACTTATGAACCAAGGCTCTCTTTGGATGGAGGTCCCCCCTCCCCTTCCCCAATCTACCTAAAATCCAAGTTTCACATATTAACACCGATATTTTGTTGATGGATCCTTGTAAATACTGTACATTTTCTCTGGTCTCGGTTGGTTTTGCTTTCCTGGTCTTGGTTGGTTTTGCTTTCCTGATTTGACAAAAGGAGAATGTTCTGGGACGTTCAGTATTAGATGAAGTTTTTCTCCTCTTCATTCAGAAGTAGAAGACGATGCTTTGGAAATGGAATGATTGTTATCCTTGGACAATAGAAGGGTAGCAACATATTGTACTGATATTCTGAAAATGGTCTTTTATCATGAGGAGTGTTTGGTCTTCACTCCCTATCTAGAACATTACTCAAGATTGAAGAATATCTTTATTAGATTTACATGTAATCTCTAGGTTTTTGAACCATAGAATTGACTCTCTAACTCATTGTATTAGAGAATCAGCCTATAACTCTTAGTTTGTAAACTCTTTTCATTTTAGGGCATTTTAATAATATCGATTATTGACCAAAAAAAACAATTTTAATATCTAACATTATTCATATTAATTATAATGTTTACATATATAAGAAATATAAGGGGAAGTCTTTTGCGTCAAGTGATTGAGTGTTTTTTCTACAGTTTTTTTTATTAGAGTTTGACTCCAATAAATTATGTTGTTCTATGTAATATTGTTAAGATTATAGAGATATAATTTAGCTATAACACCCTAAAATTATGACTTCTAGCTAGCCGCATCGCTAGACCAAAACACATACTGCAAACGATTATAAAAAAAAAAATGTAAGTATGTAACTACTCGTGACAAATGTTGGACATGTGATCATGATTCATGCGTTGACGGACTTCTAGTCTGCTAAAACATCCGAAACTATTGAATCTGTAAACTACATATATTATACCTTGAAATTGAATTTGATATTATGTATAAAAATAATGATAGTTGTTGAATGCATTATATTTCTTATTATTAAAAATATACCAACTGAAACTGAAAGAAACTTGACCTCTCATCACCACTAAATATAAAACCTTTATGTAATAGTTACAATTCTACCTAATTCAAATAATAAAAGTATTTTCTCAAAACACTCTCTACTGGAGTCCAATCACCATAATCAAGTTTTCATACCGACCAAAATTAATATTATATTACTTCTCAATCGGTATAAAGCTAAACTTATATATATATATATTTATGCATCAGTATAATTGTTTAAATGAATATTTGTTATACCAATAATGCGATATACCTTTATATATTTATTAAGGTATTTTTATCTAGATTTGTGATTATTGTTGTATATGTTGATGACCTTAAGATAACTGAAATTTAAAAAGAGACCAATTATGCAAGAACGCATACGAAAGAAGAATTTGAAATGAAAGATCTTGGACAGACAAAATTTTTGTTTACGCTCCAGATCAAGCATATTTGGGATAAAATTTGCATACATCAATCAAATTATCCAAAACAAATCTCAAAACGCTGTTATATGTAAAAAATGACTCTTTTGCATATTCCAATAATATATAGATCACTTAATATTGATAAAGATTTATTCCGCCCTTGTGAAGATAGCAACGAAATATTGGTTCATGAGTACCTTATATGAGCGTTATTGGTGGACTCATCACTCATGTATCTTGCAAATTGTTCTCGACAAAATATAGCATTTTCTACAAATCTACAATTCATCTATTACACACAAAAATTGGAATGAAACAAAACCTTTTTCCGAATAATTGACCGAGTTATTATATTCTAGAAACTCAAACTTTGATCTAGCTGATTTTGCAGATGCATGCAATTTATTAGATCCTTATAAAGCCCGACCGCAAACTGGATATGTTTTCATAATTGGAGATATTGAAAATTCTTCATGTTGACAAAAGCAGACATTAGTCGATACTTCCTCGAATCATACACATATAGGCAATTGTACTTCACAAAGCATGTATAGTGATACAATGAGTTTTAACTCTAGACATCTACTGCAAGTGCACAGCAAATCAAAGTAATATTTAGGGATCGAATCCACAAAGATTAAATGATGCACTATCAATTACTCAAATCTAATTCAAGCTAAGACAGATGAAATGAAAGGTGAATGTAACTAAAAACTTAAAACAAAATACGATATGAAATTTAATAATAAAAAGCATCAAGCATTCGAAAATTGAATAGGAAGAAGAAATCGAATTAAGAAACTATTCAGGATACACATTCAACCAATTCTCGATTCAAAACATAATCCTATAGCAAACACATTGTCGTGGCGCCGACTACTATATCTAGCAACTTAGAAATCCTAAACTGTCATTCGGTTCGAGAGATCTAAATACAAATTAACGAATTAGTTCGATAAGTCCATAATTAGCCTTAACATCAGAATTTTGTTGGTTAAGGACTGATTGCTCATCTAAGCAGTTCAGACATCTAACAAGCTTTTGGAGAGTTAAACAACCTAATATCATAGACTAGTTGATCATGTTAATCTAAGCATTACACACATCAATAGTCGGAGAACATAAAAGATTAAAGCCCTATATGTTCCTAATTCATTGATTCTTAAATCCCTAGAAAATCCTAAACCTGATTTAGGATCTACTCAGACATAATCAGAAAAGAACAAACAAAAGAGATAACAGAAAACATGGTGAAATTGCAATTGAATAAAAGTAAAGAGGTTCAGAATTCTTCTTCAAAATGTAGAGGATGGAATCTTCTCCTCAAAAACTTACAAATAGTATAGTCGTAAGAAAGAATGAAAAAGTTCTCTCTAAAAACAAAAACCCTATTGTTTAAAAGTAATAAATCCGTGTTGGTACAAAATTAAGAAAGAGTGAAAATATCTTGCAGGCCCCCGGATCGATCGATCATGGTGTAGATCGATTGATCCACCATGAGTTGGTCGATCCTGATCTTGGTTGGTCGATCCACAAGTCGTGCGCAAATCACTCGTCAAAGGATTGGAACGATCGATCCACTCGTGAGGTGGTCGATCAAGAGGTCGTGCGCAACTTCTGGTGAAGTGGAGATCGATCGACGCATGAATAGCTGGTCGATCAAGAGGTCGTGCGCAACTTTGCGTGAAATGGAGATCGATCGATCAAAGAGAGGATCGATCAATCCTAAAATACGCCAGAATTTCTCATTTTTGCTCAAATTCGTGTTTTGAGTGCTTTATTTCGTAATAACCCATTTTGCACCTGAAAAGACTCTAACATGCTAACAAAGACTCGAAAAACAAGCGAATAAGTGAGTCAAAATCGATAAAAATGAGGTGTATCATATAGAATGTGTGTGACTCAGATCTATGACTCAACACATATAAGGAGCAAGTGGAAAAGTTATAAATAAGGAGTCAACAAAATTGTTTGAAGACAATGATGCATGTATTCTTCAACTTAAAAAAGATTATATTAAGAACGAGCGAACAAAACGTATCCCTCCAAGATTTTTCTCCTACACAAGAGAATTCGAGAAAATAAAGAAGTAGTTATCCAATATATTTGTTCAACTGATAATGCAATTGATCTATTCACAAAAGCACTTCCCATGCATTATTCATAACATTGGGATGCGTCACTTATGAAAATTTTGAAGATAAGATAATAGCCCTATGCATATCGGGACTCCCTTCCCGTTATGTCTCGCTCCCGTCCCATAATTCCCGTACTTTTCTTGAATGGGAAATTCTAAATTCCCGTTCGCCTCCAAAAATAATATCCAAACGGGTAAGGAAAATGATCAGAAATGGGTACGGGAATTCCCGTTGGGTATTTGTTTACGTTAACAAAATGTTAAAATATATTGGATTCAAATATTAGATATGTTTCAAATAATTAACATCAAACTCATAACAATAATTGACTTAAATTTTTACAACTTTACAATGAATACAAACTATTCAATGTGGATATAATAGTGTTTTTGATAAAAAATAGTAATGTTGGTCATTTAATTACAAATTCTAACACTGTAATTTTGTATTTTTGTGTATTGAACATTGATATATCTTTTATACATTGTTATTTTTTATATTGATTATATAATTTATAGGATCACTCTTATTTTGTATTACTCGTATTTCCCAATCTATTTTCTCGTACATGTACCACAACTTTCTGATTTAGTAGGATTTTGAGAATAGTTCGGAAAGTAAATTTTGAGTCTCAAAATTTTTGTACTGTTCTCGATTCCCGAAATTCCCGTCCCATAGCGGGAATCGTTTGGAAAGTAAATCTAATTTTTCGAACTAACTATTCTCGTCATGTATCTGTGATTTTTCGTTCTATTTTCTGTTATGCACATGGTTAAAAGATAATATTCATCATTTTAGAAGGAGCTTGTTTCATTGCACTTTTGTTTTCTTTCTATAGTTTTTCTTTTTTTAACGAGACAATAAATATACAACGCAAGAATCCAAACGAAAATGTTGTTGAAAACATACGTCCCACATTGAAAAGAAACTTACGTGGCCCCCTCATCAATACTATATATGTCTTTTGTCTTTTGTGTAGTAGTTAAAATTCATACTTAAACTCAAATAATAGATTTTTTTCGAACATCTATCTACTAACATAATCAAATTTTATCCTGATTAAAGTTACTATTGTATTTATTATAACATATATATATATATATATATATATATATATTGTATACCAAATTTTAACCAATAAAGGGGTGATTATGTACTAGAAGTTAAAAATGTTTTTGAGTCTTTTAATGAATATACTAAAGATTAAGAGTATATATTACATTTCTCCCTCAAGCTAGTGGAAAGAAAGTTATAAAGATTAAATGATTCGGCGCTCAAAACGACGGGTGTAAAACAGCATGATAGTTGTAGTTGTGGACCAAATAGTATTCAACTTTTTTGATGAATAATTGAGAAAAGGACAATCGTGACAGGTTCAAAATGTTACATTATACTAATAAGTAAAATGTATGTATATATAATATAAAATATAAAACATTAGGAAATATCCATATGGGCTGGTCTCCGGAAAACAGATTATTTACCCAGTTTTGGTAACACTAACAATAAAAGAAAACGATACGAATTCGGAAAGTCTCGGCTAAAAAAAGAAAATTCTGTAGAAAAAGAACGACTAGCAATAAAATTTTAAAAACAAGTCTTTGAGGTTGAACTTTCACTATTATTTTAAACTGGTTAATTGCAAAATTACATAGGGTTAGTAGGATTTAATTTTTTTTTCAAGGATTTAAATTTATTTTAAGCTGGTTAATTTCAAAATTTTGATATTTACCTTAAAACTTTAAAATTTTTGTAGGACAAAAATAACGTGAAAACCTTTTTTTTGTTAGTAATAATTAAAATACAAAGCCATAATTGAAAAAGTTCATAGCCCAAAAAAAAAAATTGTTATAAACCCTTTATTTTTTATTATATAAATAAAAATTTGATTTTATCAGTGATCTACAGAGGATGCTAATTCTTTTTTTAGCTTGTTAAATTTTGTAAAAATGAAACAAAATTAATATTCGTAAACGGTGACCATGATATGTCTATGTGACGAATTCCTAACTAAGAAACATAGAATAAAACATTAGAAGTAAGTCAAATTCTTAATGGTTATGTCGTTTTCGTTAATGTATTTAAGAACTTTACACATATATTACTACTGACCTTAGAGAAAATAATAATAATGATTAATGATAAAGTGGGTTGAAGAAACAAACAGTTTCGACGGAAGCACGCCAAAAAGAAAGAGTGGCATCGACAACATCGTACACTATATGCCAGTGGTTTGTCACGTGTCTTCCACTCATTCGTTTCACCTTTTCGATTACTGTTCCTTACTGAAACTACACATTTTGTGCGATATCTCATAACTGAATACTCCTTACACTTGTTGGATTTTCTTTTCTGATACTTTGGATTTTCTTTTCTGATACTTTGGATGGTTTTCTTTTTTTAAAATCTGATAATGTAACGTGTTGAAATACATCGAAATAGAACACAAACAAGAACCGGAGAAAAGATAAAATATCTCCAAAAGCATTATCCAAACAAAAAAATGAAACTCTAGAAAAAAAAAAAACTAGAAAAGAAAAAAATCGAAAGATAAAACATAAATTATTAAACATACAGACTCTTAATAGTTGGACTAAACCACATAACCAAAACAAATTTGCATCCAATCTATGAGAATTAGAACTTGGAAAACGTCATAAACTGCACAAGATTACACGAAGAACCCACCGACGATAACATAGGGCCTAAGAAGAACATCAAATTGAAGCCAAGACCAACAACAGAGAAGGCAAATAAAATAGCAAGGACTAAGCTCATGAAACCAACTCTATCACACCACACCCAAACAAGGAGAGACCACCACGATAGGAACATCCAAGAAAAAAAGCAAGAACGAATCTTCGGCTGAAGCACAACCCATACCACCAAAAGATACACGAACCTAGATACAAAAATAATGAGTCTATAAAGTAATCAAAATCTGGAAAAAAAAGGTAAACTAACAAATCTGAAACTAATCTCCTAATACACTCAAACCAAACTTATGTTCTACACAACATTGAAAACTCCTCGAGATCATAAAAAGAAAAGAAAATGTTGAAAACTCAACCAATGCCAAACTTGATCTTCTAATTTCCATGTCCTTTTTAAATAAGATAGTTTTCTAAAATTAAAAGTTTGGAATGACAAATTTCAGCATTGTATCTTAAATCAAATCAATAACACAAATGTTTGATTTAGGACTAACACAAGATATTAAAGAATGATTGCGATGACAAAGTATATAGAAAGGGGTCAAAAATCACATATTATGAAGCTAAAGGGAGAGTATAGTTGAGAGACAAAGTAAAACAGAATTTTTAGGTTCAATTGGCAATGTGGTTGTCGGAGTTTTTAGTAGAGCAATGTATGTTTTTCTCACCCAAAATTTGGACCCTTTGAAATAAATGCCTTTTTTTTGTCTATAGGATGACTTCCTTCTCAAACTCATCAACTCCTACCTCACCTGAATCAGTGGTGCAAAGTATTTGTATAGGCCTATATGAGAGTTGTCCGTGGATCAGAAGCTAGATAAACAGTGAATGAAAACAAATCCATAGTCCTTAGATTTATTCATCTTGTCCGAACGAGGTCAGATCCGATTTTTTATAATAAGTTTGGAGAGTGGTGAAATCCACCTCCAACAATAAAGATAAATTTTTTACATAAACAATTGTATATATCAATCAGTCCGTTTGAAACAAAAAAAAAGTTTTTAAAAAATAAATATATCAATACAAAAAGATCCGTACACTGCATGTGACCTTTAATCTAATGGCATGTGGTAAGTCCAGTAAAAACAAATGCACTTACACATCCATAAATCGAATCCTACTGCCTACGTTACATAGGAATTTAACTGGATAGGTGTGACCCAAAAAAATAATCCAAACACCTTACCGTGATTTTTCCATAAATTTTACTGTATATCACTGAATATTTCCTTAAATAAAACCCAAAGGCCTATTCAGATAGAAGACTAAAAATAAGGCCCAAAAGCTCTAACACAGGAGATTCTGAGCCAGAGAGAGGGTTTATGTTTAGGGAGCATTTTCTACATTTCTTCGACCTCTGCCTCTGAATCCCTAAGAGAAGTCACAACAAATTGCATTTTGAATTTCAACCATCTGTATCTCGAGAGAGACCAACCATTTGTACAACAGAGAATCTAGTTTAACTGCTTTGGAGTTTGGACATACTCACATACATGTAAGTGAATATATTCATTCTAATTAAACGAAAGAACAAAGTTGTTTCATTTTCGTTTGTTTCCAGGTCAAAATGTAAAGAACTGAATCAAAAGGAGGATTTCATGCTTACCGATAAGTGATGATACATTATCTATCAATCTCAAGCCAGAAAGGAATGATTTTGAATTAGCTGAACCTGTTTCAGACTCTGAGTTAAGCGGAAGCAGTGACAGGGCAACTCTCCTTTGGCAAGTGATAGAGCCAATAGCCAAGAACACACACCAATTGCAGATTCGCTTGCCAATAGAAAGATGCCCTATTACTGCTCCACTTATTGTAATTTCTCTTCCTCCATTGTTGGTTTGTTTTCTGTTTGACTTGCTTTGAGAGAAGGTTGGTTATTTATGAACTCATGGCTCAATGTTTATATATAAATAATAAGAATGGTGACACTTTGACATTTGTGATTGAGAAAAAAGGTGAGATGCTTTGATGGGCTTATTCGCATGGATATCCAATCTTTCATTATTTTTTCTAAGTGAATTACTTTTTGATGGTATGCTTCTTCATGTCTCTCATTATTTTGCTTCATAATGAAGCCATTCCAAGAATGTGCTGTTTTTTCTTTTAACCCACCATGCAGATCTGAAGCTATGTCTCTATTAATGTAGCAAAAATTGATCGTGGTTCTTATGCGGCGAGTACTAGAATGATTTTTTTTAATGAAAAAGAGAATAATCTAGTCTTTTGTTTTTGGTGTTACAAGAAGATTAATCTATGAATGATTGGTGATTATGAAAGTGGGCGAATTGGAATAGAAACTGATAATATGGCATATCCATTTTGATAAAGAGCTTATTCCATGAATATCCAGAAAATAAAAACGGATCGTTTTGACAAGAATTTGGTCTCTTTGATTTTATGCTTTTATGAAGAGCCATAGTTGTGAGAGTCAATTTGACTGATTGCAAAACAATCAACTGTTGCCAAAACTCTCCTTACTTCTTATTTGAAGTGGAGTGATTTCTCACTAACATTGTATTCATATCCGAAATCAAAATGTTGATTCTTTATTCTAAATGATCTAGAGAAACAAATTTAAGCCCAAATAGCTAGAAGAGACATCAAACCAGCACCAAGAACTAGAGATATACTACAAGCTAATTGTATTTTGAAACTTCTCTGAGCTTTATTGTTCATGAAAAGTGGAGCTACCAAATCAACAAGCGCCATGTAAATCAGGATTCCAGCAGCTGCAGCGTTGAGAAAACCAGACACTATAAGTGCTGTTGGGCTATTCTCATTGTAACTTTTGGTGACTCCAATCCCAATTCCGATTCCTAATGGTGCTGTGAGTGCGAAGAACAAGACCATAACCCAAATTTTCTTTACTTCAAACTTTGCCTGCATCAAAATGTTTTCAGTATCAGTGGATTAAGTCATAAGATATAAAGAAATGAAGATGGAGATAGAGTTTAAGATTACCTCAGAGATGCAACCACCAAGACCAAAACCTTCAAACAATTGATGGAAGGTAATTGCAGCCATGAGAGGCTTTATTGTGCTTAGACTTGGAGATACTCCTAGAGATATTCCTATGATCACTGAGTGTACCACAATGCCCAATTCCAAAATCTAAACCCACATAAGAAAAACAAAAGAATCTGTGATTAGTACTACTCAATTTAGCAACTGGCTTTTCCTACAAATCATGTTTGGATTTTGGCAAACAGAGATTGTTCTGTGTGTGTTTGAACTTACCTGAGTTACAATATTTTTCCTGAGATCAATGTGATCATCTAGAGGAGCAAGAAAAGAGCCATGAGAATGACCTTGCGAGGCATGAGTATGAACAGAGTCAATATGAGAATGTTCTTCATCTTTATCTCCTCTTATACTCACAGGCAAAGTCTTACTCTCCTGAATCTGAGATCTATTCAAATACCCTGAAGCAAAGGACTCAATCAACATAGTCAAGATCGATGCAGCCATAGCAACGAGTCCAGTCATCGGAAAATCACCCCACGGTGGCTCTTCACCAATACACGGACTCGTGAGACTCTCTGTAGCATCAGTAAGAATGTGAACAAAACCAGTGGCCAGAATTACACCAGCTGCGAATGCTTTTACAAACATGAAGATATTGCTATCAGATTTGAGGCTAAAAATAGGTAAACAAACTCCGATTACTCCGGCCACTAAGATACAAAACAAAGCTATGATCTTGAATGTAAGAACCTTCCCTTTCTCTGCAGCTGAGCCTCCTCCATTGGAGCCGCCACATTCGTCTTCTTCCTCTGTGGAAGAGACTAGAAGAGGTAGAGTAACCAAGTAGAGAACGAAAGCTAAAATTATAATCTTCTGGAATCTACCCATCCTTAGCTTTTAACAAAAGTTAGGTTTTTTTATTTTGGCTTTTCCTCTTCTTCCTTTGTCGCCTTCTTTGTGAGTTTTTGTAACAGAGAAACAACTCATGCTGCTTATATATAGAAGATTTTTTTTTTGTTTTTTTTATGAAATTGAAGATTTCTGTTTAGATAAAAATAGAAATATTAGGCCATAACGATGCAATTCTGTATAATTCTACGGGAGACAATGTCGACATGAATTGTAATAATGTTGTTTTTGATTGTATTTTGGAATTTTGGTACTGAAGTTATAAGGTATTGGATTTAAGGATGACGACATAATTACTCGAAATGTGTATATATTAGTAGTTTTTCAAAATTGTATTTATTGTTATACGAAAAAATAGGAAAGAATATTTACAGTCTACAATTCATCTGATTTTATTTAAAATTTCTAAGGATTTTGGAGAAATTCTCATACTATGATCACAGTATGATGGCGGTTGAGCAAGTATGCCCCTATCGTCTAGTGGTTCAGGATAGATATTGATTTAGCCGCACATGAACCTGCAATTGCTGTCACGTACTCTGCTTAGTGGTGGACTTACCCATCCCAACCAGGGACCGATCGGTAATGATTTTTGTTGTTTTACAAAACAAAATTGATTTTAGAGAATTGAAATTAAACCAATCGTATTCTAGGTTTAACTTTTTGTTTTCGTTGTTCTAGAAAGCCAATTTTTTTATTTATGTATTGTTTTTTACTGTGAAAAGCCAAAAACTTAGATCCAAAATTCATGAAGTTTACAAAAATAACTTTTTTTGCAAAAAAAATATACAGCCAAAATATGTACATCAAAAAAATTTACAGCTAAAAACCTATCACTTAAATCTTACATCAAAAAACTCAGAGCTAAAGTTGTTACCAATCGGCCCTTAATGTAAAAATGCCAAAGATAATATGGATTCTTGATTAAATTTCATACAATATAAATATAGAGAGTTGCTTGGATGAAATTCCCAAAAATATAATGAAATTCTCATAACAAAAATATATGAGAATTTGTACTATACTATTCTAACTTGCTCAAAACCCCTTGGTAATTGGCATGTATAAATGTTTCTCTAATACTTCCTACAACTTCAAATACACATCTGAAGGTAAAATTATCAGAACTTCAAACTAAATTGAGGCAAAAAAAAATTCTTAATTTAGGTTTTACAAAGGTTAAACTTGAACACCCATTCTTAACTTATTTACAGGTCTTAAAATCACTAGTTTGCAAATAAATTGCAGGTTTTGAATTCTAAAATCCCTAGGTTTATGCAAATTTTTAGATCCTAATCAATTTTTGTGCAGATTTCGACAGATTTTCTATCTAATGTTGTATGTTATTGTTTCAGTTTCACGTTATGATCAATGAAAGTATCATTCAGTATATTTTGTCTCCTCTTTTAATCGATATTCATTGATCAAAATGCAAAGTAAAAACTCTGTTTCCAACATGAACATGTTTAATATTCTCAACACTGAATTAATGTCAGGTTTTGACAAATGTTCTTGGTCACTCTACATCGCTTTTTCATCTTTTATGTATCTTCTTATATATAAAAAATGCAGAATTTTCGGTTTATTTTGAAACCTAACTCTAGGACAGAAGGTCTCATCTGAAGGAGAAAAGTCAAAAGATACAGAAAGAAATACTGGTTTAACTTGACAGAAAGAAAAGTCTTCGCCATCTCTTTGATGCATTTGTGAGGCTTTAAACAGAAATAAACAATATGGTTTAAATCTCTGTCTTTTACATTTAAGTCTTCATCTTTTTGATTTTAACAACAACAACACGGTGTTAAATTAGGGAATTCCAATTCAAAATGAATTGGTAATAAGTGGGTTGGTCCTTAGATTATATATATTAGGTTAGAGTGACTCCAATTTCCGATGTGAGATATTATCACTATCTAACATGCCCCCTTGATATGATATGTGGTATAACCTAACAACTCGAAACCACAACAAATTTAGTAGTGTGTCTGTTAGGCTAGATCGTGGACTCTGATATCATGTTAAATTATGGGCTTCCAACTCAAAACCAATTGGCAATGAGTGGATTGACCCTTAGATTATATATATATATTGGGTTAGATTGACCCCAATTTTCGATGTGAGATATTATTATCATCTAACATGCCCCACTCGAGATGATAGGTGGTATAAACTAACATCTCGAAACCACAACAAACTTTAGTAATGTGTCTGTTGGACTAGATCGTGGGCTCTGATACTATGTTAAATTATGAGTTTCCAACTAAAACCAATTGGCAATAAGTAAATTGACCCTTAGATTATACATATATTAGGTTAGAGTGAACCAGTTTTCGATTTGGACATTATCACCATCTAACACGAACGTGAACAAAAACTAGTTGCATTGTCGACTGATATGGTTGCCCGAAAATAGTCGACTTTTGCTTACGAGTTACGACAGTAGCTTAAACAGGTGATACAGATTGGTAATATGGTATTTTTTGGATGAATATGGAAAAATTCCTAGAGGTTTTTGCTTAAAATCCTATTTGTGCCACTTCCATTAATTGAAAGTTCTCTTCTTCTTTAATTTGATACAGTACATATGCTACTCTTTTTTTACATGTAGCGATGAAATTGCGGTTGTACAGTATGAAGCCATTGACCTTTTGCTCAACTGTTATTGCATTAATCAAAAGTCTTTATACAAAAAATTATTTCATTTCAAATCCCTGAACTTATCATAAGATATCATTAGCATCCAAAATGTTTTTAAATGAATACGTAAGTCCTCAAAACCTGCATAAGCAAATGACCAAAAAATGCTCTGTTTTTGCTCTGTTTCTATAATATCTCTGTATTTATTTTGGAATCCTTTAGATATATACATAATCACTAACATACTTACATAGAGAAAAAGTATGCTTCAAATCAAAATAAAAAGAAAAAAGTACTTATGATGTCTTACAATGATCTGGAGATGTAAAAAGGTGCGATCTTAAGAACAAGACCCGGAAAAACATCATCCGGGTCATGGATATGCGGGTTACGCTCCACAATAAACGGGTCGCCGCATTTATCACCGATGGTATGAAGCGTCTCTCCTTCTCCGACGACGTAAATCTCTTCACAAGGTCTCCTCACTGAGAATTGAGACCCTCTGATGTCAGAAGCGTTGTTCTCACGCACAGATAACAAAAGTATTAACGACAACAACACAACAGCAGAACACCAAGCACTCAAATCCGAAGATGCTGCTCTTGAAACCCTCATGTCTCTCTTTGGTTAGTTTTTGATAAAACTCTTATAATTTGGGGGTTTTTGACATGCGTTCATGTGGTTTATATATGGGTAAAGAGAGTTTAAGGGTAGTTTCGTCTTTTCAGATTTAGCGGGTTATGTGTTGGTTGGGTTAGAGACTTGGTCTCTTCTGGTTGCAGGTCAACCATCGTGCCTCACTAAAGGTGATTTTTATTTTAGCACTTTCTTAACTCTTCACCAAGGTAGAATAATATTATTACTGGTTAATTTGGTTTTATATTATTTATTATGATTTTTTTTCTTCTATATATATATATATATATATATATATCTATATCAGTCAAATTTTTGGTGAAAAAATATTGGATAAAAATGTTAATGTATACGTCATTCAGTTACAATCTAACAGAGTTGTGATAATATAAAAAACTACTATTATGTCATTTTTACGATTGATTGTATCATTTGAAAAAGGTATTGTTTCTAATCTAATCTATTGACTTTGGTCAGTGGGTGAAATAACATTTTTTTTTCTCTCACAAAATTTCTCCTTTTTACCATTCTTTCCTCGGCTAATTTAGATTATGCCATTACTTTTTAGTTTTTTTTTTTTTTAAATAATTTCAACAAACATAAAATAACTAAAATATTTATCTAATCTCAAATATTTACTAAAATGCCATATTCTTCAATTCTCACACCCACCATTAACAACCAAAAAGAAAACTCTAAATGCTCATGTATATACTTATTTTTCGAGATCTAAATGCTTATTCACCATCTTCAACCATATTATCTTTCATTCTCTTTTCATTTCTATCCATAAATTTCTCTAATTTCATTTTAACATTTTTAAAATTCTTAAATCTTAAATTTCCGGTGCATTTACCAACTAAAAGTAACGGTTAACGATTTAGTTCAACATTCTAGGCATTTAAATAAGGTAAATATAATCCATAACTCAAATCTAGCTAATTTTTGCATATTTCAGAAATTTTGCAAAGAGTAGACTTCAGGTGAAGTCTGTGTTCCATGTAAACTTCACTTGAAGTCTGCTAGTCAACACAGAGGTGAGTTTTGTATTTGACCATTTTCTGGATTCGGAAAGTAGACTTCACATGAAGTCTGCTTATTCTTGTTTGGATACAAAAAAAAAAAGACTTCACCTGAAGTCTGCTGAAATTTGAGTCAGTTTTGCAATTGACTGAAAATTTGACTTTTACGTAGACTTCACCTGAAGTCTGCTGAAATTTGAGTCAGTTTTGCAATTCACTGAAAATTTGACTTTTACGTAGACTTCACATGAAGTCTACTTCTCTTATATGGGTTATTTTTGAAATTGACCAACATAACGGTTATTTGACCAAAAAAAAGCTAGAAATTTGTGTGAAAACATAGACTTCACGTGAAGTCTTCTTCAATTTTGTAGACTTCAGGTGAAGTCTACGTTAGATACTAACTTATGCACCCTCATATGATTTCTGCAAAATTAATGAAAAAAATTAATTATTTATAAAATAAAGTAGACATCTTCGGAAGTCTACTCCAACTACGTTGAAGACTTCACGTGTAGACTTTTGTATTAAAATTCAAACTTAGTCAATTGCAGAAGTCTACGTCATTATGTGAAGACTACTATTTTCATACAAAACTAAGTAGACTAGGTGAAGTCTACTAATAAAATTTATTATCCTGGGTAATTGCAAATATAACCTCCTAAAAAGTAGACTTCAGGTGAAGTCTGCGTCTGAAAAGTCAACATTTAGTCAAATGCAAAAATAACATATGGAGACTTCAAGTGAAGTATACTATTTATCTACGTAGACTTCATGTGATATCTAAATAGTAGACTTCTGGTGAAGTTTGCAATGTTAATTTTGTAAAAATGCATTTAAAGAATGTTTTTTAAAAAAATATATTTTTATATTTTTCATATGTGTGTTTGATACTTTGGTTGCTTCTCTACAAGTTTAACATGGATATTTATTATAGGTAAGTTTGTGTAAATTTGGAAATAATACATGTAGTTATTTCATTCAAAGTAGATTTCACGTGAAATTTGCTTTTGTGTAGATTTCAGCTGAAGTCTGCAACATAAATTTTTGTAAAAGTGTTTTTAAAGCATGTTTAAGTATTTTTTGTATTATTTTTTAATATTTTTCTATGTGTGTTTACTACTGTTTTTGCTTATATAGAAGTTTAACATATTTATATATTATTGTTATGTACGTATATATAAATTTTAGAAATAATTTAGATAGTTAGCTTATTCAAATTAAACTTCACAAATTTGTGTCGGTGTATAGACTTTAGGTGAAGTCTCCTATGTCTCGAAAAGACTTGTGTGTGATTTTCTTTGTAAGTATATTATGATCCTTAGCTACTTATATGTTATTAATGTGGTTTAAATATGTTTATTTTTAGGTATTGGTTCATCTACCATCATGTCGTTTTAGTATAACAAGACATAATTTCTAAGTGTTTTAGTGGATCATAAAGCTTTCATGTTGATACAAAGCTTGTTCAATATGATTTTCTACTTCATGTACAAGGGATCAAAAGTGTGTAGATGTGTTTCATTTGACTTTGAATCTCCATTGAATTTATCACTACCAAACTAGCACACTCAATTTTCTCAAGGAAATAGAAGATTAAAGATTTGGTTTATAATTACAACCCTTAATTTTCTTAACATAATCCTTAAAGAAGGCTATAACGTCACCAAATCAGCTATATCAATGACACTTGTTTTCCTCTCTAATCTCCACATATTTTGTCAGCTTCATTCCTCTCTTCATCTGAAGTTTCAAGATCCAAATGAAAAATAGTAATTTTAGCCAGCGATGTTCATACACAGTCTGATTAAGAACCTGAAAAATGAAGAAGAGACCCAAAGAAGTGAACAAAAACACAAACATATCTTATGATACCAAAATCCAAAGATTACAACCATATATCCATCAATAGTAAGCGAGATGTTAACTAAAGAAGGAATCGTTGTTTGTGTTATAAAAGTGACACGAATGTCATTACTCATCAAATCAAATGACATTACTCATCAAAATAATAATACAGAAGTCTGAAAAATAAATATAAAAATAAGTCTGGGAAAGAAGTCTTCTTAAGAAATCTGCTTAAGAATTCTACTTAAGAAGTCTACTTAAGAATTCTACTTAAGAAGTCTTCTTAAGGCATCTTCTTCAGAAGTCTTCTAAAGAAGTTTGCTTAAAAGAATCAACGAAAATACTCATTAAAATACAATCGTTAATGACAAAAGATTAAAAAATCAATTTTTATACAATATTTTTAATAAAAATGTAATTTTTAATAACAAAATGTCAAAAAATCAAAACTTTCACGTAATATTCATTAGAAATGTAAAATTTATACAAGAAAAAATCAACTTTTCCTATGAAAGTCATTAAAATTGTAATCATTAAATAGAAAAAATCAAAATTTAAGAAAAATACAATTTTTTATAGAAAATAGCTAAAATACTAAGTTTTCCTTAAAACAATCTCAATTAAGTATGATTTTACAAATTATATAAAAAAGATTACATCTTTAACTAGAAAAGACTAAAAAACTAAAACTTTTCACAAGATCTCATTTTAAAAACAAATTTTTAACTAGAAAACACAAAAAAAAAATATTTGTACACAACTATCATTACAAATAAAATCTTTCACAAGAAGAATTCAAAAATATTAGATCTTTCACATCATATTCATTAAAAATATAATCTTTAACTAGAAAAAATTAAAAAAACTTGATTTTTCACAAGATCTACTTTAAAAAAAATCTTTAACTAGAAAGCACAAAAAAAATCAAACTTTTACACAAGTTTCATTAAAAATGAGATCTTTCACAAGAAAAGTCAAAAAATTAGATCTTTCACATAATATTCATTAAAAATGATCTTTAATAAGAAAAGATAAAAAAATTATATTTTTTCACAAGATCTCCTTAAAAACAAATATTTAACTAGAAAACACAAAAAAAAATTGAACTTTCACACACCTTTAAAAATAAAATCTTTCACAAGAAAGTTCAAAAAAATTAGATCTTTGACATAATATTCATTAAAAATGTAATCTTTAACTATAAAATATACTCAACATTTTCCAAATTTTTTTTACCTTTTTCAGTTGTGAACCGAAGAAGAAATGATGGATGTTGGCCAGAGACAAGAGGCTTCGGCGGCTAGAGGCTTTCGGTGGAACATGAAAAAAAATGGCAAAAATCATGAGAAAAAGAGTGAAAAAAATCTTAGATCGTGAAGGAGGAGAGAAGAGTTCAGACACGTGAAGTCTGCAAATATCATACAGACTTCACGTGAAGTCTGCATCGTGTAAACTTCATTTGAAGTTTGCACTAACCCCTCAAGATCGTAGCTAACCCCTAAACCTTATACCATAAATACGTGAAGTCTGCATCGTGTAAACTTCATTTGAAGTTTGCACTAACCCCTCAAGATCGTAGCTAACCCCTAAACCTTATACCCTAAATTCTAAACCGTAAATTCTAGACCGCAAACCGAATATTTTCTTTATGATACGCAAATGTTAGACCAACTACTTATACTTTCTAAATATATGTACAATTTAACTCTTTTATTCTATTTCTACATTTCAAATACAAAATTTACAAATCTCACATGATTACCATCCTATATTGCTAAACCCTAAACAATTACATAGTTTATGTATGAAATTTGTAGTTTGAACTTTGTTGATTTTATTTGACCATGTTTTAGTGAAATTTTGTTTTTAATATTTCATAATTGTTTATTATTAGATTTTGTAATCAAAATTATAAGTATATAATAATAATTACTATTTTAATTTTAAATTAAATATATAATTATGGAGCAGATTTCACATGAAGTTTTCTCCTGTAACTAGTAGACTTCACATGAACTATACTCTAACCCCTAAATTCTAAACCATAAATTCTAGATTGCAAACCGAATATTTTCTCTATAATACGCAAGTGTTAGACCAAATACTTATACTTTCTAAATATATGCACAATGTAACTCTTTTACTCCATTTCTATATTTCAAATACAAAAATTTACAAATCCCACATGATTACCATCTCTTATTACCCTAAACCCTAATTCCTTACATAGTTGGTTTATAAACTTTGTGGTTTGATCTTTGCTGATTTAATTTGACCTTGTTTTAGCGAAATTTTATTTTTAATACTTCATAATTATTTATTATTAAATTTTGTAATCAAAATTATAAGCATATAATAATAATTACTATTTTAATTTTAAAGTATATATATAACTAAGGAGCATAATTCACGTGAAATCTTCTTGTATAAGCAGCAGAATTCACATGAAGTTTTCTTGAAGCAGACTTCATGACATCTATAATATATGGTGAAGAGTATAAATGTAATTGCGTTTCCAAATTTTTTGTCTAGTCATTAAGGGCAAAACTATGAATTCACTACTCTTATGAGATACTTTTGGAGATAAATTCAATTGAAATATATTTTTGCATTTAAAATAAAATTTTGAGTCATTTTTGTCATTTTCTCTTTGAAAAATGATTGCTGGCATTTTTATGTTTAACCGCAGTTGTTGACGGGAAAAATATAAAAAAACTGCAGTTTTGTTATTTTAGAGGTTGTTGAGTTTCATTTTTTTTTTTTTGGCCAATCTAATATAAATTTAGAAAACCTTACTAATAATTAAGGGAAGATAAAAAAAATTATTCATGAAATCTTGTGAATAAGAATTGATCATATTTGAATATTCTATATAAATTTATCTAAAAATATTTGATATAATCTTACCCATTTTTTTTAAATGAAGGTTACCTAGATCTCTATCCTATAAAGATTAAGAGAAATAACTCCCTATAGAAAATATTAAACTTGAATTTTTCGAAGAAAAACGCTGAGCTTCTCTTTTAATAGTGTGCAAATTAAGATATTAGAATTTGGAAATATTAATTTATCAATTTTAGAATGTTTGTTTGGATACATGATTTAGTTATTAGTTGACCAACAAATTATAATACGGCTACACCAACTATAGAATTCAAGTTTAAAATTTCCAAAAATATAGAATCTTATAACTTCTGTTTCTTTGTAAACTATAAAGTAAAACTAACGAGTATACAAATGTTGAATATTTCAAACTAATATATCATAAAATCGTTTATATTACGTATTGAATCAAATAATAAATAGGAGATGGACACATTGTATTTAGCGAATGGGTTTAAAAGAAAGAGATACGTAGCATTCCAAAGTAGCCGCCATTTAAAGACACGTACGTCATTAGTTCCACATAATTCTACCTTCCAACTACCTTTACTTTTTTTACTTTTTTAACCTCAGATATTCTGTTATGTCTGAATTTCTTTTCTTAACAACTCAGTTCCTAATCCAAAACACAAACTTTAATCATCTAAGGTTATGGAATTACCTAGAGTCGAGTTTGATAAGAAAGTGGATATTATATTATTTGACTAAAATACGTTTTTAAATGATCAAATTACATTGTTGACTTAAATAAGAAAGAAATCCAATCTGACAGATATAGACCATTACTATGTTCACAGGTTTGATTCCCCTTATATACAAAATAATGTCACATGTCTTAGATATAATTTTATCTAAATGTGAATATGTAGAAAAAAAGTTTATCTGTAGACTGTATTTCTCATAAGAAAATAGTTAAAGTCCTCCCGTAAAGACTAGGAATACTTCAGTTATAAAAAAAGAAAAGAAATGAAAGAAAACTCTATCCATGTTAGAAAGTGGTTCATCAGTGCTATCATTTTTATATTATTGGCTATTGTCAACGTATTATCGATCAATTCTATTATTACCAAATTAGACACTTTCGAATATAAATACAAACCAATTGTCATCGTATCGGTTGTCCTGTCGTGTATACACCAGTCATAAAATGTGATGGACGCAGAGGTTTTAAAAAATTTATGTATTTGATGGCAACTGTTCAACTATTTATTTTTGTTTTCTTTTCTATATTTAATTTGATATTTATTAGGAATCATTGAAGAGCAACACAAGAAACCTATACTACGTTATGTTAAGTTTAATGAAAGTTGTATTTCTCCTATAGCAACTAATTGGATTTCCAAATAGTGATAAATGCGTAACGAAGTCATTGATTCGTAATCTTGATCCTATTTAAGCAATATAACGTAAGAAGTACGTTGTAAAAGCCTTATAAAATAAAAGTGAAAACGAAACATCTAGTTAGATTAATACATAGAAATATGCTGTGACCTGATTCATCTAACCGATCACACGTATTTTTAACTACGACATTTGAATGATTACATCTATTGTGACAAGGATGTGATCGTTTGAATTTGGTAAAACCCTGCTTTCTGTTTTTGTGAAAGTAAAGTACTTTTTCTCAAGGTTCTATCTTGTCAAAACCCAAAATAATGTTACAATTTACAAACTTATAACCCAAAATAATGTTATAAATTACAAACTTATAAATCCAAATACTTATTTCCCTTCAGTTTAGTTTGATTCCCGCAGAATCTCAAGTTTAAACTACTAAAACCTAATCCTGGAAAAATATATTTACTAGTAAAAAATGTTCATATAGCAACGATCAAGCCACAATAAAATTTGTGGCTACAAGAATAGTTACAAATTTTCGTCAAATAGCCACAATTTTTTTTTTTAAAACGATAATTGGTCACCATTTTTTTAGCAACAACCGTATAGCCACATATTTTTTCTTGTTGCTAGACCGTACCTATATAGTCGTGGCTAAAGAAAATGGTGGCTAATCGTTGGTTAAATGTCACTTATACTATATTTTTCACTAAAGTTTAATTTTTGAAAATGACATTTATCTCATGTGATATTGTTATGGGTTTGAAGGGTTTTAGATCTACCATCGGGTCTTGTCAAAATCCATTAAAATCTGAGTATTTTTTCTATGTTAAGCATTTACGGATATCTAAAGTAATTTTCGCAGTTAGAAAATTAGAACTTTACCGTAAAGGGACAATCAAAATGAATTTGAAGTAACTTCAGTTTTTTTCTTCTAAATTACGATAAATCGTGGTGATGTACAATTGGATTGGGAATATGGTATTAGTGAAGGTAAATGGCTACATGATAAAAATTGAGGACGAAAAATATAGTAATGGGAATCTCTATCGTTAATGGCGTGCGGAAAAATTGTAAGGGAAAAGAGGACCAATGGCTAAAATGAAAGTTGACAAAATCAGATCGGTCCACATTCTACAAAAGCAGTCCCAATTCTATAGGTTTATATTTTCCAATACGGCCGAAAGTCTTACTTCGTATTATATATTATAAGCATCCATTATGTGTTTTTGAATGCTCGAAATTGTGCACCAACTTTATATTAGCATCCATTAAGAGGTTTACAAAATTTATAAATTTTCAATCATCATACATATTTATTTTTTCTTCTTCTTTTTTAGCCTTAGCTTGAAATTTTGTATGATGCAATCATATATACAAAAGTCAATATGTTGTTTGATTAAAAGTAATAAAAGTCAATATTTTGGTTAAGCTGATAGGTTACAATACTTGTGCTGTGTTTACGAAGGGTTTCATGAACTATAAAATTTATCATTTTCAAAAAATTAATGCTTTGTTTTTTTTTTTCAACCTACTTTTATAATTAGATCGACAAGATCCGATCCATAGTCAAACTTCATATCCTAAAATCCCTATTTTTTTCATTCTCCTTGCATCGGGGAAGAATCGAACTCTAATACCTAAGGATTTGTAAAGTAACCACTACCGCTAGGCCACCTGTCCTCGACAAATTAATGTTTTGTTAGATGAGAAACAATTTTCTTTGATGAGGTAACACAATGATATAGAGTAAAATTCATGTGATGAATATAATAAAAATAGACATTTCATGACAGATAAATACTTTTAATCAAGTGATTGAATGACAATTCTGCTATTTTTCTTACATGAGTTCAATTTTAGGCAGTCACGTTTGTACCACATGATATTATTAGAAGTTTAGGGGATTGATTGTAAATTAAACTTTGCCGATTTAATTATTTACAAACAAAAAAATTTATGACATATTTAACTACTTGAAAAGTTGCAAGCCCTATGGCATATTTAATTCTTATGTAAATCCAAATTTCAAATACAAAACTCGATTATTTAAGAAGGCTTTATCTATTTTAGGATTCTTAATTTGATTAGAATTGTTTTACTAAATGCGTCATTATGAATGATATATTAGTGTTTCCTTTATGAAAAACCATAAATATTGTGAGTGGATGATGCATAGTGAATAGTAAAACATGTTTTGCAAATGGATTTTGGCCAAGTGTTTCGTTGGTGCGTCAAGGTGTTTGTGGCGCAAACGCAAATATTACAACTATATTGTAGCAAATTACTTATTCAATAAATTTAATATAACATTTAACAGTCTTCTTTTCTTTATGATATTTTTATAATTCAAGTATTTCAAATCTTACCATATAGTCTTGAAATGATGTAATTCGTTGGATTCACATGTGAATTATTTATATCAGAATTGATATATGTAGATCTTAGCTTAGTTTTCATTATTATTTTGCATTATTTCATATCATTTATCATTCATTAATCCTCATTTTAAATTAGCTTTTGGTTTATTTTACATTTTAGAGTTCTAGATAGATCAAATCGCATATTTTCCGTTTTGAGTATATTTTAGGTGAATTGGAACACATCTTGAAGCAGGACTTTGGAATGAGATACTCTTTCATGCTATGAGAATTGGTTGAGTAAAACATGAAGAAATGAAGGAAAAGGACCCGAGAGGAGGAGAGGTCGACCTGCGGCCCGACCTGGTGCACCCGACGCCGAACGCATGATCGCAAACCTTGCGGACAGACGGTACATCGCCCCTCGGCCCGACCCCAGACGCACGATCGAGGACCTCGCGGATGTTCGGAACATCGACCTCGACCCCGACCCGAGGGACCCGACGCACGACACTCAACCTCAAGACATGCGAGCGAAGCACTCTGGACGCATGGGACATCGACCCCTAGACCGACCTCATGACCCCGACACCGCGTGCACGCATTCCACTTAAGTTGGTTTGACCGGGTTTGTCCCGGGTCAACCCGAATCTATTTTAAAACATTAAGACCCAAATATCTTTTTCACTTTTTCATTTTGTATTACTAAGAACATATTGGAGATAGAGTTTGAGGGAGAATACTAGAGACTCATTTGGATGATCCTCTTTGGATCATTCCTTTGATCTATTTGAAGAATCTCTTTATCCTATCTCTTCTCTATTTCATTATGTATATCTTTTTATCTTTTGTTTTGAGTTTCATTGTTATGATGTGTGAGTAGTTTTTAGAGTGGTTGATGGCTTGGTATATCCTAGGTTTAGATGATTGATATTTGATGTTTAGGTTGTTAGATCCTTCATATTAGGTGGTCTTAATGTTAGATTTAACTTGGCCATTTGAATCTAGATGCTAGGTATTTTGTTGCCCGAAAGGTATTCGATGAAATTTCCGAGAGACTTTTTTATGAGTTTTTCTTCCTTAGCCATTGAGAGATGATGTTAGGGTGATTAGTGAACTTAATGGACTTGATGTAATGCTTATTGATCTTTGAATTGTCAAATGAGAGTTTAGCTCAATTGATTGATTGATAAAGTGGTTAATGCCATGAGAGTGGGTTAGTCTAGAGTTGTGTTTCATCATTCTAGGTTGAGCTCAATTGTTTATTATTGCATCATTTGTTAATTGTTTTTCCCTTTGATCAACTACCTTGGCTAAACTATTCGCCTTCGTATAATTGTCTTTGATTCTTTATTGCTCTGTTTTTGTTTAAGTTTGGTTTGAATTCAAGTTTGCTTAGTTTATGCTTGTTTGATTTTGGTTTAGGTTGAGTAATAATAGTTGTAGTTTATTTTTACTCTCTTAGATTGCTTTAGCTTAAGTATGAATCCTATAATCTTATTATGTTAGTTCTAGGTTCTTTGCGTATTCGTTCCTCAAATAATTGCAATAATAGTTGTTTGTATTTATTGAAATTAATTGCGTATAAAAAACAAGCATCAAATCTATACCCAATATCATTTCAAAGTTAGTATTTTATTTTCTATACAAAATAACCAATAGTAGTTAGTTTTCATAGAATTTCTTCTTTTTTCTGATAAAAATTCATACAAATTTTTTATTAACCAATGGTAGTTAGTTTTTTTTTTTTGTTGAAAAAAAAGTTGTTAGTTTTCATACAATTTTTTTAACTAATAGTAGTTAGTTTTAGTTACAGGCACAGCTAAACCATATCTCCATGTCTTACCAAAAACAAAATAATTTTTGCTGTTGTTGTTTGTTTGTTGGCTAATCGACTAACGATGACTAGCCAACATGTGTGAGATTTACTCCAATTGACCCAGAAGTTATAAAATAATCATTGGGCCCGCCCATGTATACAATTTTTTTAGCCCTTGTTGTTTAGATAAGACACATTTATAATTATATCGTATGATATTCATTACTTTACATACGTTTTTTCTTCTTCGTAAATTCAATATGCAATTTGTCATTCAACTCAACCATGTGGCACATTGGCACAATACGTTGAAATATACAATTAGCCCAAGAAACTAATTATTGGGCTCTGAGATCCAATGAGCCCATAGTAAACCCATTTATATAATTTCCTGAAATTTTACAATTGCAAGGTGAAGAATGAACCTCAGAAACTAGCCACAAAACCCAAAAAACAACGATAAGAGTTATGCTTTCTTCAATCAAATTGATGCAAAAGAAAAGAAAAACTAAAATAAAACATCATAAGAAATTGTGAAAAGTGAGAAGAAACATGGCTTCAACAAAACTAAACTCACCATTAACAACAATCTACAAATCCCCAAAACGATACATAAACCACAAATCCCAAAACCAAATCAAACTAATTTCAAATTCCCTAAACTCTAAACCCAACACAACACAGCTTCCAACTAATCTCTACAGTGTCAGCTTCAAGACTATTGGAACAGGTAAGCTTGGTATCTCCATATATCCCGATTTTGAATACTCTCCTCGAGGTGGCTTCGGCACCGGAACCGCCATTAAAATCTCTGCAGAAGAAGAAGACGAAAACAGAGCTTCAAACTCTGAGTTGTCTGTTTGTTTCGATGTGTCTACTCTTTATATTCCTTCTCTGACTAACCGAACCACGAAATTTCTCGGCTTGCCATTGCCACCGTTTCTCAAAATCGATATTTTTCCGGAGATTTTTCAAGGAGTTATCAACCCAGAATCCGGAAAGGTAAGGAATTTCGTAATCTGATTATGAAAAGCCTCTGTTTTTGTTCGATTCTGTGAAATGGGTTTTGATTTGAAGGTAGAATTGGAGTTCACGGCGAGGTTTTGTTTCACGGCGGGAGGAGGGATTTACAAAGCTCCGGCGTTGTTGGTGAAGACAGTGTTGACGACGGAGGAATCGAAAGGTGAGAGCAAGAGAGGAAGAGGAGAGAGAATGGACGGAGAAGGAAAGTGTAGACTCGTCGGAGTAGCAAAAGTCGAGACAATCGACGACTGGTTTATGAATACATTTCTCTTTCTACCGGCGGAGTGTCTTGCCGATCTACAGGCTGTTATTTCAGTCTCCGATGATCAAACATAAGTTGTTAATTGAAAAAACGGTTAATTTAATAGCAAATTTACACATTTTTGCCTTCTAAATTCGATTTCTTCTCTCTCCAAAAAAAAATTAGGAACTATGCATTGGCTACGCCATATTAATATATTAGTCAAAATTAACCGATATTAAGCGTTGTTAGTTTAATTAAACACATCATTAATTTAATTAAACTGATTATTTATTTGGTTTAATGAAATCATCAAAACATTGTCGTTTTGATATAAGATAAACCTTCAGTATTGATTCAAGATAAAGCTTTAGTATTCACCGGTTCTTCGAGCTTATCAATAGATGATGATGATGATGATGATGATGATGATGATGATGATGATGATGATGATGATGATGATGATGATGATGATGATGATGATGATGATGATGATGATGATGATGATGATGATGATGATGATGATGATGATGATGATGATGATGATGATGTAAAATGCAATTACCTTTTTAAGTTTTTAATTATAGAAAATAGCCTATTTTCAAAATATTCTCAAATCTGCATCTTATTTGAAATTAGGATATGCATCAAATTACGAAAATACCTATAGTAAGGGTGAGGTGTATCAGTGGGAAAAAAAGATTTAAAAGCAAGTTTATTAGCGAAGGAATGTTGCACATGTGTTTAATGCAACCAAAATATGAGATCAATGAGTGCGTCAACACATGTGACAAAACATATGGCAAACTTATATATTAGAGGGGGACGAAATATGAGAACAATATTATAAGGGACAAAATATGATAATAAGTAGGTTATGATATGAAGATTCTTAGAAGTGAAATTGGATTTTTGCCTATGTCAAATTATATTTTTCCAAGTAACTCGAATGTGGCCAGAACCCATGTATAATGCATCGATTATGCTTCTGAAAAACATGTATAATGCAATTGTGGACATCAGTTATGAACATATTTCAGTTGTGGACATAATTTGTGGTCATATTTTCAGTTTGTGACACATCAATTGGGAACATCATTTATTTATTCGTCCATATATCAGTTACATTTTCACATCGAATTTGACAGAATATATTCTGCATGAGCTGTTAGAAGAATATATGAAATGTCTACAGTGAACAACAAGAACTTATAAAAATCATGGAAACTTACTGCATGGACTCGATACAGGATACATAGTTACAAGTCTGTCACTGACAAAAAATTTACGAAAATGATGAGAGAAGAAGAAATTAAAAGAGAGAATCACTTTTTCTTATTGTTGTTTTTGAAATCTTGTGTTTTTCTAAAAACTAGTATCGAAAAATTAGATAAAGTGAGAAAAAAATTCAAAAAGGCTATAAACTATAAGAAATAAAAAGGAGTTGTATCCCATAACAAAAACTCAAAAGGGGCTTATATCATACAATTAACTCTTAAAAAAATTGTTTCTTCAGTGTACAGTTTATTGTTGACAAGGTTAAAAGCAAAGCTAGATGGATGGAAAACAAATATTTCTCACACTGTGAAAAATAAATGCTCTTGAAATCAGTAGCCTATGCTCTTTTGGTATTCACAAGTAATATTTGAAGGAGATAGTTTGGTCCTCAATAGAGTTTTACTGGGAAATTTACTTAAGTCAAACCTTTGTCTACAGCCATATGTGACAACAATAAAGGCCTCGAGTCTCACTTTTCAGTAATCCAGTTCCAGCATGTTACGAGGAGTGTGTACTGATTTACTAGTCAAATGTTGTTTCTGATAACATTCTTTGGGTTATCTATGACTCATGTCCTTAGTTTTTACGATCCGATGTATTGTACGATAATGCTATATTATAGTTAATAAAAATTATCTTTGAATAAAAAAAAAGTTGTTTGTTCAGATTTTTGAAAAAAAAATTGTTTGTTCAGATGTTGAAAAAAAATAGTTTGTTCAGTATACGGCTTTTAATATTTTTCAATTTGTATTGTTATTTTGATTGGTTGTCGTGAAAACAGTATTACGTAGGAAATAAGAGGTTATCATATCAACAAAATAAACTATATGAAAAAAACAAATGACAGCTTGAAGAAGTAAATGCGACTCGACGCATTTCGTAAGACTTGTTTGTTTGTGAAATGTGATAACCGAATATATATTTAAATGATTTATTAGACAGGAGATGACATTTTTTTGGGAATTGATTGAAAAATGCAGATGACTTGTCTAAGAAAAATCTAGAGACTTTATATATAAGCTCCAAAAAGACATGTATATATATAATATAACGAGAGATGAGATTTGAAAATGAAGAGAATAGTTTATCGAGTTATATCATCTATATAATAAAAAGATAACAATTTTTAGAATTGCTCTCACTATAATATTGAATATTACATAAAATATCATTGAAAATTAGAATGTTAGTAAAAGTATTTTGACGATTTTGTTTTTGTTTTTATATTAATTTATTGATTAGATTACGATTGATTATGTATTTAAGAGACGAATTTAATTGAAAATTTTATTTATGGTATTTAGTTAATATAATTGAAAAAATTATGTAATGTTGTCAACATATTAATATTCCAGTTAAATTAAATTTCGATAAATTTTTTAAAAAAATTTGTGATATATTGTAAAGAAGGAAAATAGAAATTTGCAATTTCAATAATTATAGTTTACGATTAAATATTGCTATATATGTGTCCGAAAATATTCAATTAATGTTGTAGATTTCATAATTTTTTTAAAATCTATTTTATACCATATGATTCTAATAGTCATTAATGTTATATCTCATTCGATATCTTTTTTGATGCTATTTGGAAAAATTAAACCCTAATTTTTTTCATATAAATATAACATTACACCTCGCAATTATCATTCTTCATTCATATTTAAGTTTCACAATGGTATCTAAGTAATGTCATATTATACTAAAAGCAATTTTATATTTTTATTTTTTTATGCTCTTGAATTAAATTTATATCATCCCAGAGATGATTTAAATGCAAATGCAATTATTTATACAATTTTTAATTCTATAATGTTGTTTTAAATATATATTTTTAATATTTTTAATTTTGTGAAATTTTCAGATTAGCTAAGATTTTTAATTCAATAACCAGAAGACCTAGTTGATTTGCGTATAAAATTAAGTTGATGAAAATTTTTGATGCTAAATCTGGTTTTACTTATGGAATAAAGCTTCAAATCATAAAAATGAGTAAAATATATTATCAACTTAGCATTTTAATGGAGACAAAAGTGGTGATATGATTTTAATCTCGAAATCAGATGAATTCACCAATTCTTTTGTATGCTTATGGTGATGAGTCAAGACGCAATAGAATAATTAATTTAGTCATTTTATGATTATTTTTTTAAGATTTTGTATTAATCAGTTATCTTATATTTCCTTAATTTCAAAATAAAGTTTTGTTTTATTTATTCAAATATTGATCTTGGATCTTTGAATTTGTAAATTCTGTATTTTAATTTTTTTTGGTAGGAATGTAGTTTAATTATTTTGAACTAAAGTTTGTACATATCACCATATTTCTATAAATCTTGAAAATTGTAAAAAGGAAATTACACTTACCATACTTACATTATATTAATTACGGTAGATTTTATACATAAATGTGTAGATATGATATATCATAAAATAAATATGACACTTAATTATGAAATTATAATGAAGATTACCGAAATTTAATTCGTGACAAGCGAAGATCATGATTTATTTATATATGAAATAAATATATGTGTAAATATGATATATCCTAAAATTATTCACTAAATAAATATGACACTTAAATATGACACTATAATTAAGATAATGGAAATTTAATTCGATTCAAGAGAATATCATAATTCATGTATATACTAAAATTTGGGCCAAATAATATAATCAATCACAAAATTAGACACAAGTCATTAGAGTTACACGAATTAAATACAAAGATAGCAATTTTTAGAATTGCTAATAAAAATTTCTACATAAATCTTAGAAATTGAAATTATAAAATTACACTTACCATAGTTATATACACTATATTAATTATGGTATATTGTATACATAAATGGGTAGATATGATATATTCTAAAATTATTTACCAACTAAATATAACATTTAATTATGAAATTATAATGAAGATCACGGAAATTTAATTCGTGATAAGAGAAAATCACGATTTATGTATATACGAAATACATAAATGTGTAGATATGATGTATCATAACATTATTCACCAAAAAAAAGATAACATTTTATGTAAATAACCTTAGAATGATATATTATATTACATTCACTGCCATTAGAGATTAGTTGTTTAGCTAGAAAATATTAAGGTTAATTTCGTATTAAAATATCAACGAAAAAATTTAATATTGAGCAAAACTTTTATTTTGAGTGTATCATCGAAATTAATATCTAAATATTTCAAGTTTATTTTTTAATATCTAATTACGGAATTAAAATATTATCATTTTAGTATCATATCAATTGTAATATATGATTCAAATTATATAAATCGTAGTATACAAATGGAATCATACTAATTGTAATCTATTCATTGTAATATACTAATTGATTTGAGTTTATAATAAAGGATATTTCGATGTAATATTTGGATTTAACTATACTACATTGATTATAATTATACATTAATAGTTCTATATATTTATCTATAATATCTAGCTATAATATATTGATTATAATACTATAATTAAGCTATACTATTGTCAATATTTTGAGTTATATAATTGAAATTAATAATTCAAAATCCATTCTTAAACATATATTTTTTTATTGTTTTTATAATTAAAAACTAAGAAGATAAAGTTACGTTGATTTAAAATTCAAATAATTTGTTTGAATTTATTATAGAAGAATTATTTTAAATTTTTAGATCTATCTATAATACATTGATATTGATTAGAATTTATTATTGAATGAATTAGAATTTATTATTGAATGAATTAGAATTTATTATAGAAGATTATGATGTAATATTTGGGTGTATCTTCAATGCATTGATTATAATACTATAATTAAGCTATAGTATTGATTGCTATAATCATAGCAATCTGTATTGATTTGTATTGATTATTGATTATAATAGATTTGTATTAAAGACAAGTCATTTACTTATAGTATAGATTATTGAATGATTATTTTTGTCCAAATATATTAACGTGGAGCATTAATTATTACTATAATTATAGTATAGATCAAAGTGTATCTTCTATATTAACTATCGACTATCAATTAAATACTTAAACTTTAATACGATTGGATTTTAAATATTCGATACAATATTTAATGTTTACATGGTACATTATTTAAATACTCAGTTACAATATCTAATATTTACATATTTGAATATTCAAACTTTTGTAAAATTTACTTTTATACAATTAAATTTTAAAATTTTAAAATATTTGGTACAATATTTAATGTTTACATATTCAAATACTCAATTTTAATACGATTGAATCAAATATAAATTAATAAAATATATTAATATTTTCTATATAAGAAGATTGAACAATATTCAGAATACGTTAAATGACTACATATCTTATGAATATTCGAACCATATATAAATTGGTAAAATAAATTAAATAGACGTAACATATTTGGAAGATTATTACTAACGTAAAAGAACATACCATACTAACACATAAAATTTAATTGAACTAGGAAATTTAAATATTCATAATATTGATCATAAATCTAGTTTATGAAAGAAGCAAGCACTAACCTTAATTACGTATGTGATGGTTTATTATATATAGGACATATACATAACAATTGTTATTTCATACTTATTTTTGATGAGTGTAATGTTTTTCCAATAGTATGTTGGTCTTCCGAAGTCATTTCATAACAATATAGATTAATGTTTTATTATGTATTTTTCAAAAATGATTTCAAAATTGTTCTTTTTATTAACATAATTTTTTTTGTATATATTTCCAGTAAATTTAAATAGAAGTGTTGCACGATTTTTGGCATTGGTGAATTAGTAAGTTCGCAGGTGTAAATAACTAGAAAATAAAATAATATATATATATAAATATATTCATAAATATAACTATATTTTGTTATGTGTGAAGATACATATTTATATTTATTTATAATATCCATTTTTCAAGTAATATTTATGATATTACTTGAAATTTATACGAATTTTATCTGTACATAATATATTAAGCCTAAATTTCTTAACTTATTATATTAATATACAATAATTACAATTTTTTTTTAATTATTTATTTATTGATAACAAAAATAAATATGTGTATGTGATAAGTTTGTGTGTCTGGTTGAAAAAAATTTGTCCTCTTTTTAGAAAGAATTCATTTATATTTTAAATTATAATACATTTTTGTATTTAATTTAATAGGAAATATTTATAATATACATAAAATAATAATAATATTTTATGATAACGGGTTTATGAATGTGAATGAACACATGTCTAAAAATCTAATTGAACATGTGTCTAAACACTAAAATGAATACGAGTCTAAAAACCTAAATGAACGGGGATCTTAAAAATTAAATGAATACGGGTCAAAAAACCTAAATGAACACGGATCTAAAAACCTAAATGAACAAGGGTCTAAAAACTTAATGAATGTAGTTCTAAAAACTTAAATGAACATGAGTAAAAAAAATTATATGCAAACATTATAATTATAATGCATCAAAATTTTACTAAATAAATATTAAAAAATATATTTTGTGTATAACGCGGATTATATTATAAACTCATTTTTGGTTTATTAAATTTATATAAAATGAATAAATTTTATACAAATAAAACCATGAAATAAATAAAAAGTAAACAAATATCACATATAAATATTATAAATAAATATAAATAACTACAAATTTATCCAGTTCTATTTAAAATTTAATATAAACTGATTTTATTTTATTAATCTAATATCTACAAATGGGTCCATATTAATTACGTCTAACACATATAAAAAAAATTATATACAATAAATAAATTTGGTAAGCTTTATTTTGTCCATCCAAATATTTATATCATATTAATCTTACATGAAAATAATATAAAATATAAAAAACGTAACAACATCAGAAAAATTAACAAATAAATATAATACCATATAATAAACCTAACAAATAAGAAAGCTTCTCGAAACAATTAAAATAAATTAAGACTAAAGACAACAATCAAATAACAAAATCATATGCTATGAAGTAAAAAATTATAAAAATAAATAATATAAACATAAAAAAACAAAAAAAATATAGAATGATCATTTTGTAAATTTAGATGTGCATTCAAAAACATATACATATTAATTTAGTTGTATTTTAAAATTAAAAAGAACTATATAATTAAATTATATATAATTTTATCCGGTGCACGGCACCGGTAATCTAGTTAAAACAATAAAATGGAAACTCTAGTTTTACGTTTCAAAATATTAACTTACGAGTTAATGAACTTATGCACCAGTAAATGAAAAAAAAAAAAAAAGATGCTCATACGAATTTATATATGAAAGAAAAAGATACGTATTGAAAAATGGAACAAAATCTTCCTGGGATAATTAAACTCTGGCAGACACTAATTACCACGTGTAACATAATATCATGTCTGATCTTCTTTTACCCCTTTTCACAAAAGATATCGTCCGACGACTAAGAATGATATTATTGGATGATAGAGTAAGATATTATGATTGATTGCAACTCCAAAGACACATGAGTTTGTAGACTTTTTAGTCATCGTTTTGTTTGGGCGAGGACTGGTGTGTGGTGTTATAATTCTTAGTACGAATTAGTTTTATATATAAGTACTAATTATGAAAAAAACAGTTAAATAAAAAGGAAATATCGTCCCAAAAAACGGGGACCAGTTCTCTCTCATTCACACGCGCATGTATGGTTGTAAAAACGTCGTGTTGTCATGTAATCGTCCAAAACTTGTACTTTTCTCTTCTTTTATTAATCTCTCACGCTAACTTAATATGGATTAATATTTGAGAAATTTAATGGGAGTAGCCCTTTTGTGTTTCAAACTGCCCCTGGATCTTTTCTGAAACATTTTAGAAAATGCATTTTTTAAAAAAGGGATATGGATAAATGACAATAATGTCCTTGCAAAGCATATGAGAAACATCTATACCACATATCCGATGTGGACAATATATATAAAATGAAGGACATATTACAAGGTACAAAATATAGATATTAGAAAATAATTATTTATGGATAATTGAAATTATGTGATTCCACTCATTCTATATATTTTTCCACTATTTGTCTATCTATATGCTAAAATGCTTACTGCAAAACCAAATGGGTCAAACCAAATTCATAGTTACGAATAAAAATTAGATTCAATTCTTTAAAGGCTCTGCTAGTTACAAACCTACCATTGAGCGTGTCCACCTAGACAAATTTATTTGACTATTTGTCTATTATCTAATTAATTTATTATAAATGTCCATCGTCTACAAATTCGTTTACATGTTTGTCAGTTATTCATCAATTTTCGTAAAAATGTAAGAGACAAATATAAATTGTGTCCACCGTAGATAAAACCATTTGTATATTTGTTTATTATCTAATTTATTCACAATAAATGTCCACCGTAGACAAATTTGTTTGCATGTTCGTCTATTATCTAATCAATCTCTGAAAAATGTAAGGTACAAATAGAAATCATGTCCATTGTAGACATATCTATTATATATTTATCCATTATCTAATTAATTCACTATAAATGTTCATCGTAAATAAATTCGTTTTGATGTTTGTCCATTATCTAAATAATATATCTACATAAGATACATTTTTCCATGATATACATTCACGATATATTTGTTTCGTCACTCCTATAGACAAAAATATTTACATATTTGTCCATTTCCATATAATTCTTTGAAAAATGTACATTTAATAGAAATAGAAATAGAAAGAGAAGAAAAATAGAAAAAAGAAACAAAATAAAAAGGTAAACAGAAAGAAAAGAAGAATAGAGAAGAAAAACAAAATAAAAAGGTAATATAATATGGAAAAAAACGAGAAGAGAAAGAGAAATTAATAGAGAAAATAACTAAAATAAATAAAAAACGATGAAAAGAAGAAGAAAAAGAAAAAAATATGGTGGGCAAATTGGTATTTTAGGATGAGAGAGAAAAAAGAAAAGGGGCAAAATGTAAAAAGAAAAAAGGGTATGTCTTAGAATAAAAACTTAAAATGGACTATTTTTCGTAATTTTGTATAATATATTAAACCGAAGGTTAACTTAACGAATTCTTAATGTTTGGAGAGTTGACCTAACCCATGTTTGTTTCTATAATGGTTCCACTTATACAACTACAAGCGAATAAACATTGAGCATATGTGACCATACATGACTTCTTGTTTTAGTTTAGACATATGATAATTCCTATGATATTTTAATGCCTCTTATTCATAAACTTGTTTTTCTTTTTTTATCATTTATCAATAAATGAATCGATACAACCTAATTAGTACAACTTTTTTTTTATCTATCTTATATTATTCTTTCGGATTCGGACAGTGAATATAAATATATAATTTTATTTTAGCTGATTTCTATAATAATAAGAATAAGGGAATAAACAGTGATGTAAAAATAAAAATCTGTGTTCGTTTTCATTTACTAGAATTTATAAAAAAATACTGATACGAAAACTTTATAGAATTATTGCAAATTGGTTTGTTTCTGATCTAGTTTAGTACTAGCTAATGAATTTGAATCTTTCAATTCTAATTAGAATATTTAGAGTATAGATAGATCCTCCTATCTAATTATTGGAAAAAAAATGGAATAAAAAAATAGTTTTGAGACCAGAGAATAAAAAAAAAATTGGTGTGACCGAATGATAAAAGAAAAGGAAAGAGATGAAACAAAAGTGACGGAAGAAGGAATCGAGGTGAATCGACGTCTGTGTTATTTTTTGGCCTTTTACACTCTCCACGCGTCTCCTTCTCTTTCGTCACGCGCTTCTCCTCTTCCTCCTCTTCCTTTTACCTCTCCCTCTCCTCACGGGATCTCTTTCTCCCTCTTGCGAGATCTCAATCTCTCCCTCTCTCTATGCATCCACCTGTCTCCGCGGTTTGATGGACAATACGAAGCTGCCACACCCAAATCTTCTCACTTTCTCCGATCATCCACTCACCACCGACTTCTTCTACTAACTCACCTCTTCCTTCTCGTCTTCTCTACTCTCTATCTTTCTTTCTTCATTAATCGGATGGCGCCAAATCTGCGATGGGTTCTGCTTATCGCTGTGGTCTCGTTTCTTGTTTCGGCTATTGAAGCTAGTGATGGAGATTCTGATCCTCTTTTCAAGTAATTTTGATTCCTTTTCTCCCTTAGATCGATTTCTAATTTACATACCTTCTCTATATTTATATCTGTAATTCGTTTTGAACAACTTCAGAAACAGAAATTTCCTATCTTAATTAGCTTTTAATGCTCGTTGATAAATGCGGTGTTAAGTTTGATTAATGTCTCTAGTCGACCGTTTTGATTCAATCATCTCTGATTTTATTGTCAGTTTCTGGGTTTTTTAAAGAAATTATCTTTTCTGATTTGTTGAATTTGATCGTTTTGTTATGATACAACTCCAGATTTTTTACTTGTGATTAGTATACTATACGGTGATGAATGATTTTCAAAAGGTTTGGTAAGCGGATTAAAGCCACGAAATGAAAACGGGAGTGATAAGACTATATTGTTGACTTTTCCAAATTAAGTTGTAAAGTCTTTGTGGTGAGAGTTGTGACACGTTTTGTGATGAGATCTTTTGTGTGGTTTGCAACGACAAGCCTTTCATTATTACTGTAGGGTCATTGTTTTTGTTGGAAAGATTATAAAGGCAAAAATATCTAGATATGGACTTAAACAAAAAATCTACAGGCAGGTGGTTTTCAGGAGTTATGGTTCTTCTTTTTTCTCCTTTTTGTTGAGTGGAAGCTTGTGTGTGTGTGTGTGTCTCTCTAGCTAGCCAGAGTGGTACCAAGGCAATCTTACTTCCAATTGAGCTAGAACTGTTGGTCTTGCGTAAGAGACATGCTTTGTTGTAATATGGTCTTATGGGTGTGTCAGGGAAATGCTTTATGTATTGGTTCCAGTTCGATAATTTGTAGGATGGTATTGTTTAAGATCACTATTTTTGCTGATAACCGGAACTTTTGTTAGGCAAAATTCGCTTGCAAGCAGATTCAGTTGTTCTTGTTTTGATTCCACTTACATACTCTCTGTTGCTACCAGATAGGCTGATTTATCCTTTGTGGAATTTTTTTGTTCATTTTAAGAGCAAAACAGTTCTGATGCTGATTTGGTTGCCAGGTCGTGTGTTGAGCAATGTCAGAAAACTGGTTGCGTTGGGGATAATTGCTTCCATCACTGTAAATTTTCAGCAGATGGAAAAGCCATTGATGGGCCGTGGTACATGCAAGAACCACTTTACTTGCGGTGGAAACAATGGGATTGCCTAAGTGATTGTCAGTACGAATGCATGATGACAAGAGAAGAAGAAAGAAGAAGAAACGGAGAGAGACCTACCAAGTATTTCGGTAAATGGCCACTCAAACATGTTTATGGACTTCAGGTAAACTTCTCTCTGCAAGTCTCACCTTCAAGAAACAGAGTTTACATAGGTATATTTGTTTCTCATATATGTATCTATCTATACCTTCAGGAACCTGTCTCTGTTGCCTTCTCTGCTCTTGACCTTGCAATACAATTTCATGGATGGGTCTCATATTTCATCCTAGTTTACTATCATCTGCCTCTCCAGTCAAATCGAAAAACTTACTATGAATACAACGGGTTGTTGCACATCTATGCCATCATCATAATGAATTCACTCTTCTGGAGTAGTGTTTGTCATAGCAGGTAACATCCCAATATTTTAACATAGATTGTCAAATATTCATCAAGTAACTCTCACTTATGATTGATTATCTCTTTCTTTGTTTGCATTGAACTATGTCATATAGAGATGTTGAATTGACAGAGAGACTAGATTACTCTTCAGCTACAGTCTTAGCTGGATTTACCCTTATACTAGCAATATTCCGGTCTTTCAGTATACGTGATCAATCAGCCAAAATCATGGTTGCTGCACCTATTCTTGCGGTTGTAGTAACACATATTCTCTACTTAAATCTGTACAACCTCGATGAAGGTATGGGCTCTTTAGAGATACATATACTTTTAGATATTTGAAACGAAATGTGAGTTTCTTGAGTTACATAGATCTCCTATGAATGTACAGGACTTCACCGGAAAGTTATATTGGGGATTGGAGGAGTAGAGCTAGTGGTGTGGGGAATATGGGCTGTATTAACTTCACATCCATCAAAGTGGAAGCTAAGAGCTTTTTTGGTCGTGAGCATACTCACAACGTGTCTTAGAATGTTAGATTTTCCTCCTTACAAAGGCTACATTGATGCTCATGCTCTTTGGCGTGCTGCTGGAATCCCTCTCTCTTACCTTTGGTGGAGTTTTGTCCGTGAGGATGCCGTTTTCAGAACCAAAGTTCATCTCAAGAAATCCAAGTGATGAAAATATGATTCTATAAGTCTCTTTTTTTATCTTGATTTTTCCGGCGAGTTTCTCCGGTGTTCAGAAGAAGTGTTAGGTGTGTGTTTTCGCATAAGATGCAATCGTTTTGCTCTTCTGTGCTGAATTTTCTTCGCTTTTTTTAGGGTCTTCCTCTCCATTTTCTGTCTTTTTTATTTTTTTTTCTTTTTTGCTCTCAAGGCTCGTTGGCCGGAGAGTTTTACCGTCGGGAGGAATCGACCTTTATGATCTTCAGTTTCATTTTTCTCAATGTAAAAGAAAAATATTGATGTTTTGTTTATGTGTTTCATCTTCCTTTTACTTCTTTTTGATGAAGAGATTGGAGGGTAAGTAACTATTTACTATGACCACAGTAAACGATTTTATTATGGTCAATTTGCAAAGAAATATTGAAGAGATTTAACACTTAACAGGGTTTCGAAGATATTTGTAATGATTTAAGTTGGTTTTTTATTTTTTGTTTAAAACACATATAATGATTTAAGAGGTTTATTTATGAGATTTTACGTGATTGAACATTTGAAAAAAAATCTTATCAACGGCACCACCATCATTTTTCGTGTATTGGTTGATGAATAGTTCATCCGAGTATACAAAAAATGATCATGGTACCGTTGATAAAATTATTATTTAAAGTTATTTAGTGTTCATCATCTATAAAAGAGATAAGGAAAAGTTGTGTTATCACAAGTTCACAACCAACAACTAAATGTCTAAAACGAAACAAAATTCTTAGTCGATTTATTAGGTTTTACAAGGTGGGATAGAAAAAATGTAAAAAAAGACACAATCGTAAATTATCTTTTTAAGATTATTATTATTATTTTTATAAAAAAGACTTAAATAAATAAAAATACAATAATAAGTATTAAATATATTTTTAGTGGATATAAATAGGTTTCACAATATGTGATTGAGAAGATGTAATAAAACACGCAAATGTAAATTGTATTTCTCCAAAAAAAAGATTATAGTAAAAGAGACAACTATATGAGTTATAGTTACGTATAAAAGATATTTGTTCATAGATAAAAATTCATGAATAAATAGACACTCCCATAGATTATCTTCAGAGACTGTTGTTATTATTTTTTATGAAAAAGAATTAAATAAATAAACATACAAATTATAAATTTAGAAATATATATTTATATACTATTAAAATTGTAATATATTATACACAAGTACAAAATTTGGTGACATAAATTACAATTATAATAAATAAACAAACACTAAAAAAGACATAAAATTGTATATATGAGCTTGTTTAGTGATCACGATTAAAAATTTTGTTTTTTATTTGTTTGACAGTTACTGCGATTAATCACTGTGACTAATCTCTGTGTTGTTCGTTTTGCAGTGGTAGCGACCAACGACTTTTTTTAATATAAAATTTATTATAGAAGTTATATATATTTAGAAAAAATGAAATTTTTAATATTAATTTAAATTATAAAATATTGATTTTTATTTAGCAAAAATATATTAAAAAATTTCATGAAAATTAAATAAAAAAATTACCACATTCATATATTATTTATCAAAATTATATAAATACATAATTAAAATAAATTTTTTGTTAATTTAAATTTTAGTGATTCAAAATTCTAACAACTTTTAGTCGCGGTCACTGATTACGATTGCCAACAACCACCAAACGAACATAATCATATGAATAATATTTTTGTGTGAAAAAGTCCTTTCCCTAAATTTTTATGTAGCAAGTCGACTTTTGAAAGAATATTTGAATTGCAACACCATTTAAAATGGTTCGTTTAATGATAACCACGTTTCAATTGTCCATTAAATATAAAATATAGTAAAAATCTATATTCCTTGAGGATAATTTTTCATATTAGGTTATTGTAGTAATGCTAATGCACAATCCAAATATTTTTTCAAATAATAAGAATTAAATATTTTAGTATGAAGAGTTTTATTTTTTGACAAAAAAGTATTTGGAATCTTCATTAGTTTTTTATATCCAACTTTTTATATAATTTTTGTATTGTTACTATCGTTCTAAATGTCTTTGGCTGAATTAATATTTATAGTATTTCACTTGTTTTAGAGAGATGAATACTGTAAATAATTTTAAAGATAGAATAACGACATTCACTAGAATTATAAGTGTGAATTCATCAAAACCAAGCACACAAAAAGTAATCTAAAGTGGATGTAAATATGTTTCAAAAAATGTAATTGAAAAGATGTAATTGAAAATTAAATCTCTACATTGATATCATCATTTTTTTTTGTTAATACCGGATCATAACTAGCCCGTCCATTAGTCAATTTCTTATATAATGTAGGCAATATGACTCAATTCCTGAATGTAAAGTATGTTTGCCTTTAGTGGACTTATCATCTGCCAGTAGACTAAATGTCACCTACATATCATCACTTCATATGTCTTTGGTAAATCAGTAATTATGGATATTTTACTTATTATAAAGAGATAAATTTTGTAAAATAATTTTAAAATAGTAAAATAACAACACTCGCTAGAACATAGTCGTGAATTTATTAAAACCAATCGCAAAAACAAAATTCTAAAATAGATATAAACAAATTTCGATTAAAAATATATAATGAAAAATTACAACCGTAAATTGTACTTCTTCATAAACAAAAATCACAGGAAAATGATATAATCATATAAGTTATAGTTACATAAGATATTTATTAATAAATAAAAAGTTACAAATAAATAGATTGTTGAAGTGGATATATCTATAAAGATTAAAAGGCACTACCTCTAATCTATCTGTTCTCACAAGTTTATATGCATTTTCTATACTAAAAAAGTCAAGTGTTGACCAATGACAAAGAAAATATGACACCTCTCAAGCAAACAAACAAGATAAATATTGGTTGTATTTATTTTTCATAAATTATATTATTTTTTGGGCTAAATTAAATTAAATTATTATGTATAAATAAAAGGAATTTTTTTTAAAAAAAAAGGAAAAAGGAAAATTAATGACTGGTGCACAGAAAATAAATTAAATTGTAATTATATAGATATACATTTTCTGGCATAAAATGAAATTTTACTTTCCTTATATTAAGTGGGAGACATTTTATAAAAATGGGTATTATGCAATTGAATAAAAAGAGAAATTAGAATTTTCCCATATGTGTAATGTAAACAACCGTTTATTACAGCTTAGTACTATCCTCCAGGTCATATATATATAACAGAATGCAATAAGAAAATTTTGCAAAAGAAACATTATTTTTCCAAAAAAAGAAGAATATCTCAGGTCAGTGTTAAAAAGAAAGATTTTATAGTATATATTAAACCCTTTTTCAGGAAGACTTTCTCATGTTGAAATCTCTCTTCCGATCTTGTTCATTCCATGTAATCCCGAGATTTCTAAATCATAAAACTGATGTTCTCGTTCATAATATTAGAGAATTAGCTAATGGTTTTATTGTTGTAAACTCGCTTGTCACCATTATAGTGCATTATTAATATGTCTTGAGTTAACCAAAAAAACACTTTTTCGTAAAATCTTAATAGATGTTTAATTTAATAGATTCTAACGATACTTCATTTTCAAATTTTTGTTTTGTTTGATTATTACAGTGACTTCAGCAGACATGAACAACAAAATTGAACCAGAGAGTTCATCTTCTGGAGCAAACAATAACATATCGGAAGATGCTTCAGACCACAAGATGAATGGTAATTTTCTCAAGTATTGAAGACGATCGATGATTAAGTTTCTGCTTATTATATGTTTTATGAATTTTAATATGTATTACGGTATGTGAATGATACAGATGATAAACAGAAAATTCAGATGCCAGAATCGTCGAATGATTCAGAAAATGGAGATTCGGTGTTAGGGGTCACAAAAAAGATTAAATTCAGATGGACTAAATCTCTTCATGCTAAGTTTTTGGAAGCCTTTGATCTCCTTGGTCCTAGAAGTAAGTATTTCAACAAATAAAGATCCTAACATCAAACTTTGATATAGCATATTTAATCATAAACTTTTATTGATTTACCTGGCTTTTTTGATATTATTTGATTAAACACAATTTTTATTTATTTATTTATTTATTTTAAAATTATTTTTTCCAACATTATATGTTTTAAATTTTATTTTTAAAGGAATTTGTTTTTTTTTGTGTTTTTAATAACAAAGTGAATTTTTTTTCTACTAAAGTCGAGTATGGGGATACGGATAACTGGTGGATATCCTTTTTTTTTACGAAAATCTGTGTTCTGGAAATCTACAATTTTCGGATATAGATAGTAATTTTACGGATACTGCAAATACGGATACAGATATCCGCTCCATTACAGGGCTAACAACAAGTTAACTTACTATTCATTTAAAATACTTTTCAAAATGTATTAGTCTTTAAGTAATGTCTTATTGAGTTAATTATAAATGTTTATTGTTCATTTTGGATTCGTGTTTAACATCATTTTGTAGATGCTTTTCCCAAGAAAATTTTAGAATATATGAACGAGAAAGAGCTAACAAGAAAACAAATTAACAGCCATTTACAGGTTCGATCTTCTACTCACGACCATTTGCCATTTTATCATATTTCAGACTACAATCACAAAAACATATAAATGCTTTGTAATTTTATAAGTTAAATTAAATTTGGGTAATTGTTTACATAACATAGAAGCACAGACAGTACTTGAAGAAAGAAGCCAAAAGGCTCCAACAGTTAAGAACTATCACAAACTCCTACTCCACTCTTCCTAGCTACATCAACCAGCCACAAAACTCTTACACCTACAACACAAGCCTATGCAAGGACAATATTCTTGAGTCCCAACTCAGCCTTAGTCTTGGTCAATCTAGCCTCACGATGAACAACAACGACACTGTGACCGATAAACCCACCTTTGGTTCGAGTCAATCCATTTCCGGAACTTCTGAAGGCCCTACATTTGGACAGAATGGTACTACAAGCAATGTTTTGGATCTTAATGCCAATCCTAATATTGGTTCCAATGACAACAACGTGATGAGTGACCATGGAAGTTCAACTTCGTGGTTGTTTTCTAAACATTTGTTGGGCCAATGGTTTTTTAATTAGAATTTTATTATTCTAATTTTTTTTCTTGATTATTTTTGAATCATAAAACTTATTTATGGTGTAATTTAAATTTTATATAATATTATAAAGTTTAATTTTTAAATATTTAGAATTTAACTTAAAATCAAATTAAATCTACATGTGTTTTTTTGTGTAAAAATTACGTGTGATTTTTGTAAGTAGAGTTACAGTTTTTTTTACTGCGTTATAGCATGGCTATAATGATTCAATTAAAACTAGTGTCAATTAGTATTTTAGTCGACTTGATCCGCTCTACTACTTCAAAATAGGTAAGTTTAGGGATGAAAATAAGTTTGGACTCTAGATAAAACATTGTCAATCTAGTTAGAAAAATAGAATATATCTTTTTAATGTATATATATATATATAAGCTATTCGTAAATTCGAGTTTACTTTGCTTTGCACATGTATAATTTTAAAATGAGTTAAACTTTAAAATTTGTGAAAGGTTTGATTTTTTTTTTCACACAAGTTATTGGAACTCGGCTAAATTTATTTTGATCTAGAATTAAAAGAAATGACTTTAACATTCTGGGGAATTTGTTGGGCTAATAGTTTTTTAATTAGAATTTTATTATTCTAATTCTAATTCTTTTTCTTATTTATTTTTGAATCATAAAACTTATTTATAGAGTAATTTAAATTTATACAATATTATAAAGTTTAATTTTTAAATTTTTTGAATTTTAATTAAAATAAGATTATGGCCCTGATTGGTAATTGTTTTCACTCCTTTGGAAAATAAAAAATCTTTGTAAGATATTAAAATTAAACTAATATGATTGGTTTAATTTCAATATTTTACAAAAAAAATTGATTTTCAAAGCAACAAAAGCAAGTTCCGATTGGGGCCTAAATCTATGTGTATTTTTTTTTTGTGTAAAAATTACATGTGTTTTTGTAAGTAGAGTTACAGTATTTTCATACTTTTATTAAAAAAAAGAAGAATTATTATTATCAAAATTTACCAATTTCTAACATAATTAATCAATTACAAATAAAACTTGGGTCAATAAATAATTGACACAAATTCATATTATTAACATCAGTTATTTAATTGAAATTAACTATTTTATGCGTATCAATTTGTAAACTGAAACCAAGTTACCATCATTTCTTAATTGATGTTAAAATATTGATAAGATACATAATTTGTTTAATTGATGTGTATTTATATTTTACGTCGATTAGATTTAAAGTGATGTAAATCAATAATAAATTGTATCAATCTTATTTAATCGATGTAAAAGATGCAATAATAGTGTCATTTATTCTAAATGATGTTAAATCATATATAATACATTATTTGTAAATAAGTATCATTTATTTATATGATATATTATTAGTAATGCTATATACATGATATTTTGTAGTGCAAATAATCTTATTTTGTTTTGCTGTTGACCCAATCAGAGGAGTGGCCGGCTTTTCAACCCTATCAGGAGAACTTTCTCAGGTTAAAATTTCTTTTTCGTGTATTTTCTCTCCATGTAATTTCGAGATCTCTAAACCATAAAGTTGATACTCTCGCTCGTTCTATTAGAGAGTCAGCTAATGGGTTAGTGTTGTAAACTTACTTTCACTTTTGGTGATTGGTTCTATGAATTATTAAGTGGTTGACAGAAAAAAAAATCTTATTTTGTTCATTGTATAGTTCAATTTTCTCACGTGATTATTAACCTAAACTCCGGTCACTAGACTCCAATCGGTACCGGTTACTCTCCTCTAGCAAATGTCTCTTACACTATGGAAGGTGTATTGAACTGCTAGGTTAGACTAATTTGATTTTTAAACAAGATTTTAAATAATTTTAAGATTTTGGGTGAATTTAAGAAATTTGTTATGATTTAGTTTAAAATTATTGAGAATCTGACCTAAAATCATGAGATTTGGTTATTTGTATTTATAACTAAGAAAATCTTCTATAATCTTTCAAAATTCAGCAGACATTAAAATCCTAATACTCAAAATATTTGGATTTTAAAGGATTTTTTAAAATCAATAACACTAGATTTTCAGAGAAAATTATAAATCTTATGTTCAATAACACTGGATTTTAGGAAACATTTTTAAATTTATGATTGAATAACACATGATTTGTCATTTTAATTCAAATCACTAAAATGCTCAGTCCGATACACCCCTTATATCTCTTCATAAAAACTTAATTCAAAAAAAAAAAACTTTTGAAAAAACATAGACTTTTTCTACATATACACAAATTTAAATTTTTAAAAATGAGCAAAAATTACTCCAAAACAAATATGTTTCAAGCAACATTATGCTGGTCTATATAAAATACAATGTTCCATTTTATACTATTTTATGGAGAAGACGAGTTTATATTCAATACTATTTTATGTACAACACGAGTTTATATTGTATTTCATTTCATATAGAACACCATGTTTATTTTATAAACAACACTTATACGTAATTTATGGACAAATCTTAGAATTTCCAATCCTCAAATCACAGACGGTGATGTGTTCTCAAATAAATGAATAGACATATCAAATAAATGAATAGAGGATAATAATATCTAGTTTCAATGAAAGGAAAAATGAAACATTGTTAACAATGATTATTCAATTAAGACTTTTGGATATACTGAATGCAGCAAATGTATCAATATAGTAATTTTCCACCCATAACGCAAATTCACTTCCTTCAAATAATCACATATTCAGATTTTTCAAGCGAATGTTGCTCCAAAATAATCAGAGTTGCAATTCCAACCAAACATGTATAAGAACATCAATTCATAATAAATGAAAGTACTATACATCTATATAGTATAGTAAGACAAGAAATGGAGTATGAACTCAGGGATTGTGAATACATTACATTATTTGCAGAACTGATTATTTGTTCCATGTTTTTTAATCAGATTTGACAACATGACGTAAAATAGTCTTAATGTATAATAAGGATCAATATTATAAAAGTTATATAGTATTCATTTAACATATCGTTGAATATCAACATGAGGATATGAATTAACCCTAAAAACACATGAGAATATGATTATAATATAGAACTAAAAACCTTACACCTATTCACACAGATATGAGAATTTTTTTTCTTTAATAAATTATCAATTAATTAAAGCTAGACTAAGAATAAAATCGAACTATAACTCGTAGAAAAAAGGTGAGTGAAGAAAGAAGGATGAAGAAAGATTATTTTTCTGTTTTGTTTTAAATTTATTTGTCTTATATATAGGATGAGTTAGTATGTTATGTAAAGTTGTGTACATATTAAAAATACAGAGAATTTCAACCAAAAAAATAATAATTAAAAATACAGAGAATATCATGATTTCACTATTCTATAGTTAGTTTATACATCTATAATAATTATATGGTCATGCTAATTCCCTAAACTAAATCACCCTTTACTAAATTGTTTAAAATCAAAGTGATGACAGCAAAAGATTCGTCAGAACCTACTCTCAGAGGTTAACGCAACAACATAGATTAAATAATGAAATCACAATTTTTTCTAACACTGAATCACAACTAGCCGACCCATTAGCTAAATTCCTACATAATATATACAGTGAAACTCGATCCTTAGATGTACAAATGCACATGCTTTTAATAAATTTACCACTTGCCACTAAAATAAATACTACATGTAATCACTTATGCTCATATGCCTCGTTTGAATGGTATTCAACTAAAAAATAAAGTTGATGAAGAACTAGAAATTTTTTCTGTTATTGGTAAGTGTTTTTCTTTCTTTTTCTTTTATTTTTCTTTTTCAAGTTTTGAAAAATTAATAATTCTATGTTTTGCTTTTAAAAAGTAACAACTATTAATTATATAACTTATATTTTATTTTTTTAAATAAAAATACCATTTACAAAATTAATTGTATAATTGAGCTTTCCATTAGAAAAAGAGAGTGATGAGTGATGACAAAGCAAACAGGGTAAGTATTGTTTGTAATAATTATTAATGAATTATATAGTTTTGTATTAATAAAATGGAAAAAAACAATGACTCGTGACACAAAACAGGATAAATTTTATTTGCAATGACAATTTTATAAAATTTTGTTATTACATTTATTTGTAAAATTTATTAATCCGTGTCCACCCTGTATACTTTCATTTCTGGTAAATGTTTTCCTAGTCTAAAATGAAAACATCCTAAAATGAGAATTTTATCTAATTATTATTTTTTGTTTCCTTTTGGTGTTTTTATACTGTTAATACGACATATGAAACTTTATCTTTGATGTTTCCGCCAAGGAAATAAAAATGTCTTTGATACTAGAAAAGGTAAACCAATATTTTTCTTTTACATTGTTATATTCCTTTAAGGTACATGTCACGTATATAAAACATAATGCAATAAGAGTTTTTGCAAAGAAGATTCTGAGGTCAGTGTCGAAATGAAGGTGAACATAACATTACAAGCATATTCATAATTTTGCAAGATTTCTAATGTATATTTCTAGTTTTTTTTTCTTAGAGTCTTAATCGATGCTAACAATAGCTTCTTATTGATAATTTTTTTTTCTGTTTTGAATGATTATAACAGTGATATTATACGAAAAATGAACAATCAAACAGACGAGATGAATGATAATTTCACATTCATTGATCATGGAAAAAGTAATGTAAACGGTATTTTTGACTAACCTTTTTAAATTTCGTCGGTTAATCTTTGTTGTTGTAGTATATAGACTGATAGCTATTTTATATTTTTCTTTTTGAATTTTTAACAATTATGATGTGTTAATAATACAGATGATTCAAAGATAATGTGGAATCCAGGATCAATCAACAACTCATATGATGGAGATTTTGATATGGAGGTGAGAACGAAGCCTAAACTCAGATGGACACCCTCTCTTCTAGAGAAATTTCTGAAAGCCATTGACCACATTGGTCTCAGTAGTAAGTATTCAAAGTTCTTTAACATTTCAACAAATAGATCTAGAATTATTTTTTAAATCTCAAAAAATAAAACAATTGCCGCTATTATATTTGTCGATAATTAAATTTACAATACACGATAATTATATATATATATATATATATATTAAAATATTCTGAAAGCCCAAAAACTATATAACATTCTTTAAAGAAGCTGTATATGTGTGTATATATATATAATTATTTGAAATTCCTAATGTTGTATCATTTGCTTTGTGTTTGATATGATTGTGAAGAAGCTGTGCCCAACAAGGTTTTAGAATTCATGAACGTGAAAGAGCTAACAAGATCACACATAGCGAGCAAATTACAGGTTCGTTCTTCTATAAACATCACTTAAAGTCATTACTATTTTGACATTAATCATATTTCAAAGTATATATCTTAATCTAATTTTTCAACTCATATTATATATATTATACACAGAGGTACAGACAGTTCTTAAAAAGAGTTCAGGGCAAAGAGGCAGCAAGACAAATGTTAAGAAGAACTATAAACTCCAACTTTAGATCACCTAGTTACCTCAACCCACACTCTCACAATTACAACACAAGCCTTGGCAATAACAATCTTTTGAACTCTCAGCTAGGCTATGGTCTTTGTCAACCAGCTAGCTTCATGCCGAGAAACAATGAGTCTATCCACTACATGAACCATACACCCACCTATGATTCGATCCGAACCGGGTCAAACGACGTGTTACCTTTAACCGATGAAATGAGGAGCATTTTGGGGACATCTCAAGCGTCTCAAACTTCTACGTTTGGACAGTATGGTACGACAAGCCATGTTTTGGGTATGAACTCTAATCTTAGTAATGAATTTATGCATAACAGTGACGGGGAGGTCAATAGAGATTTGGTTGGACTTGACGGAGTAAGAGCTAATGGTGATTGCAATGACCCTCTTGATGAAATTTTGGGTGCTATGAACTGTGGTTTCAATTGCAATGACAATAACGTGAGTGGCCATGGAATTTCAACTTCGAGGTTTTCTTCTACATTTTCACCCTTCTTGGACAATGAGAATCAGCCACAGAGCAACTTCAGTGCACAAACCAATGATGTTGTTCCTGTAGTTGAGAATTCAAGCATATTCAATGATCATCATGGCATCAATGAGGCTTTTTGCTACTTACCTAACTCTCAGATTTATCAAGACCAGGTAATTGAATGAATACCTGATACAGTATTTATTTAACCCTTTTTGACATATATGAAGCTAATGTTCTGATTTGTGTGTATGATTTGAGCAGCATCAAGGTCAAGTGAGTAGTGAAAATATTGAACTGTCCAACAATGATCTTGAAATGAATGCTATGCTTGCTGCTAATCCTCTTGAAGACACAAGTAACTGGAGTTTTGGAAATGTAAGTCATGTTTATTTTATTCCACTCAAAATTGCCTATGCTACATTAAGTATATATAACGTTGGGACTATATTAAGACTACAATTTTCATTAATTTATAGTAATAATTTATTTATCGATATAATAATTAAACTAAGAACTCAATAGAATTAGAAAATTGTATTAATTTAGAGAAATTATTAATGAATCGCGTATTAGCTTAAAGAGGTTATATATATAATCCATATATGTGTATGGATTGAAAATTTCATACTCATACAAACCTATGTTTTAGCTGAAGGACAAGTCTAACGAAGAAACCTTGAACTCTGTTATTGGTAATGCTAATTCGGAAATGTATCTTCCAACTTGTGATGTGAACTTTATAAATCAGGTACCTCTAAAGATTTTTAAAACAAAAAATTACTTTTATGTATAGTGGCATGCCCAAATAATTGATATATGAACATTGATTGCATAGGAACATGGTACTATAGATTTGCCACCACTTCCAATGTCATTCGATCAGGTACAGTGCTTGTTCAAACCTTTAAAAATCTATTTAATTTACTATATTTTTACTCAAATTTTACAATGTAATATACATATATATATATATATATTGTGTCTATATGGATTGAAAATTTCTTAATATTATACATAATCTATGATTTAGTTTATGGCCATCTCTAATGAAGAAACATTGAACTTTGTTCCTAACTCGGAGACGTATTTTCCTACTGGCGACATGAATTATAATCAGGTAAACTCTAAAGTTTTTTTTTCATAATACCTTAGGTTACTTTCATAAATAATGGCATGCCAAATTAAATGATATATATGTGAACATTGATTGTATATAGGAAGCAGGTGGTGAGAATTTGTCAGAATTTCCATTGCCATTCTATCAGGTCAAATGCTTTTGAATATTTAAGTTTATATAATTCTACTCAAATTTTACAACAAATAGTGAAATTAAATCTGCACAAAAGCCATATAAGTTGAAGGAAAGAAATCCAATTTTATAAATTCATTTACATGTTTTTCTTTTTTTCTAAATTCTTTATAGGACTGGGACGTTGGAGACTTCATGAACAATTAGCTCGATCATGACAGCACTAAATTTCTCCCAATTTCGCTTAAATCTTTCATATAATCTACATTTATTAAGTCTGGTTTGGTGTTTTATAAATATTATTTCAAATTTTGGATGTTCTAATCATCAGTTTCATTTTTTGGATGGTATTTTATGGATCTAAATATGAGAAAACGGTCAAATAGATACCGAACTTATATGAAATTGTCAAAATAATATTTAATTACAGATATTTTGAATTAATGTTTAAATTTACGTTGAGTAAACCAATTTAGACATGACGAAAATCAACTTTAACATCCAATTAAACACAGTTAATAGATGTTAATTAACTGTTAATGCGATGTTATCATGTTAAACAAAACTGAGTTTTATTAGTTACCCCAAATTGACTTAATTCTATAATATTCACCGTTTTGTTTAATTTATCTCCAATGGTGTTTGGGACACATTGTTAATTTGGGGGTAATTAACAGAATTCAGTGTTTTGTTTAACATCTCATTAACAGATAATTAAAGTCAACTTACAAGTGTTAAACTGCATATTAAAGTTGATTTTCGTCAAGCTTCCGTTAATGTAAATTGAGGTATTGATTTAAAATATTCGTAGTTGGATATTATTTTGGCAATTTCATGTAACTCTGGTGGTTGACCATTTTCTCATTTAAATACCAGTTGTTGAATATATTTTATAATTGTAGATGCATGTCGGTTTAAAAAACAGAATGATCATCTTGTCATAGCAAGGGAATGAGTTGGATAACTTGTCAGATTGATGGTTCCTAGAATGGAGATTTTTATTCTTTTTTTCTCCCAGAATATGATGGATTTTTTAAAATGTGAGGAATGTGTGATTCTTGTGGAAGCCAAATGTCAAAGAAGAAGTCTTTCTTCATTGCATTTGGATTTGGAAGTACTCATTGGAACTAATGTTCTTGTCTGCTACATCATTGAGAAGAACATTGCCAACTTCAAGACATATAACGAAGTTGCTATATAATTGTTTTTCAAGTTGTCATTTATATACATGTTTATGTTGGTTTAAATCTCTAAACATTGCCGAAGACATGTGGGCAGTACTAATGCTCTTTTTATAAATCTTCAGACATTATAATTTCAATCTTTACATGCAATAATAGAGTAAAATTAAAGATCATTAGGCCAGTTGACAAAAAAAAAAGTTCTAAATATTTTGAATGATTTAAAGCTTTGGTTGAAAAAAATTTTGAAATTTTTTTTACTAGAATTTGACTCTAAAAATTACGAATCTTCCCATTATATGATTTGCACTATTGAATTAGAAGGTTGGAAATTTTGAAAGATGATTGACACATGTGTAAAGAAAACAAAAATAGGGAATAAATATGAACAGTTCCATTTCTCCTATATTTAATAGATTTATAACTACTATTTGGAAGTTTATGGTTTGTCGCTATACATTGCCATGGATCGTTTCGCATTTGAACAGTCATTGTTACAATTCATCACCAGAGTTACTCCTAGTGCACTAGTTTATTAGCATAGTGTTTCAACACTTGCCTTTATCTTTGCAATTCTCCATATTTTCAACAAAAATCATAAGTTTACGAAATCATGAAAATACAAAAATACATCTACATATTATAGATTTGCAACTGACCAAAAAAAATCACACATGTTACAAGAAATATGAGAAATAGAAGCGAGGATATTTTAATATAATATCGTATAAAGTACAGTTGTTTATATATATACTTAATCAAACAATTCCCATTTAAATTTTGGATAAACCGGTTTAACGGTTTGTGGCTCGGTCGTAGAAGTGGAATTGGAATCAAACGTTTCCCATGTTGTGGTTATGATCACCGGACGAGCTGAAGAAGAGGCTATTGATTTCTTCGAAGTTTCTTCCTTGCATCTCAGCAAATCTCGTTCTTCGAATCGCAGTTTTGTTTGCGGTTTTGGCTGCGTTTGCGTTTGGATTGAGTTTTTGATCTTCAACAAGTCGAGTTTCTCAACGTACTTTTGTAATCTTTCCTCCTTCAAATAATTCAACCAAAACACTCGACAAATACATTAGATTATGATTCTTTCAAAAAACTATCAAAAAAATCCATAGAAAAATCTATAAATTAACATCAAAAATTTATGCTTATGATTGGTAAGCTAAACAATGGTTCCACCAATCAAATTAACTTTTTGGAATCGTGATTTATGTTAAGCAAACATGCATGTTGAGTAATAATAATTAATATAGAGTTATGTTTTTGTTTTTTTGTCAACGGATCCACAAAACCTATCTATAGCCTAGTCTAACTCTTAAAATTAGGAGAGGAATCGAACCCTAGATGTCATAGTCATTAGCTGGATCATCCTAATTACCGGACTGAGAAAAACTCGTCATAGAATTATGTCTATGTTTAGATTTAATTTAAGTTAAACCAAAAATTAAGAGTCAGTAACTAAAAAAACGTTAGTTGAAGTACCAGCATCATCTTCTTTGATTGAACGTCTTTATCGCCAGAAATCGCATCAAGCTTCACCAATTGATTCATCAACATCTCCATCAAATTCTCCAGATTCTTCTCTTCTTTTTTTTCTCCTTTACCAATCATTGTATCAAACACCGACAACTAAAATCCAAAACAAAAATAAAATAAAAATCAAACAAGAGTTTTGCTCGATCGGAAAATTTGAATTTCAGTTAATTCTGTTACTTGTCCGGCGAGTTTTTCGATTTGAGAGGTAAGGTCAGAGATTGCTTTAATGGATTTCTCTTTAACGGCGTTTTTCCTCATCATTAGAAGACGTTTCTCCTGAGAAAATGGATCTAACTTGAGAATAAGTTTAGAACGATCTTTAACTCCAGAAAGATCTAGAAACATCGTTGAGTCTCTTTCTTTGTTTTTGTAGAAAATCTTCATGGCTTGATGATGAACTCCTGTCTCATTAGACAATTTCTTCTTTAATTCTCCTGTTCAATTATTCAACAATTTCAAAAACAGAGAATTGGAAAAATAAAAATAAAATTCAGAATGTTGTTATGAATTACCGAAAGTAGATTGAGAGTTGATACTGATCTCGTGAAGAACCGACCCGTATTTGACCCGAACCAGAATGACACGTGGCATATTAGAGCTATGATCTATTCGTCTCTGTACAACCAATCCTCCTGGTCGGAGCTCCCATTCTCCGTCGCCGGAAGTTGAAGCTTTATCTCCACTTCTCATTTTCATCATTTTTTTTTCTTCTAAAAATAAAATATTTTTATAAAAAGTCAAGTGAGAAAGAGAGAGAGAGAGAGAGAGAGAGAGAGAGAGAGAGAGAGAGAGAGAGAGAGAGAGCATAGAAAATGATGAGATAAAATTGATTTCTGACAAGATCAAGGAGAGGAATAATAAAGAAACGTCTGAACAAAGGGAAATAAATATATTTTTTGTTTTTTGATAAATTAATTCTTTCTGCTTCTGGACAGAACTCGTGGAAGAAGAAGAAAGATATAAAACTATATATTAAAGCAGTTAATTGTTTTTATAAAAGTTAAAAATAAAAATAAAGTTACAAGTGACAGCTAATGTGATTTAGGGGTGTTACGGAGTGGATATCTGGTCCAATTTGGTCGATTCGTATCCGTATTCGTATTCGGTGGATAGTAAAATTCATGATTCGTATCTGTATTTGAAAAGGCCGGATATCCGCGGATATCTATTTTTTTATATATATTTTCTAAATGGACCGGATATTCGTGGACCGTATCCTAAATGGATCGGATATTCGCTCCGTATCCGGCCTATTTAGGCTTCGATCCGTATTCGTATCCTAAATGGATTGGATATCAGTTCAGTATCCGGCCTATTTAGGCTTCGATCCGTATCCGTATCCTAAATGGGTCGAATATCCACTCGTATCTGGCCTATTTAGGGTTTCGATAATGAATCGGATATTTCTGTTACGGATCAAAATCTGACCTATTATTTCATCCGATTTGTAACCGTATCCGCCGGATATTTAAATTTCCGATCCGTATATGTATCTGTTTTGTCCGGATATCCGTATTACAAATCAAAATTTGAATACAAATACAAATATCCGGCGGATCACGGATCATTATTTACAACCCTAATGTGATTGTTGTTATGTCTCATTATCAGTCATCACAGTTTCCCAACTTAAAATTAAAAATATATAAAGTTTTACTATAGTAAGCCACGTATCTCTATATATAATACAATCTAGCATTAACAATTTTTTATAATAATAAAAAACATTTTTTTATCTAATTTGATAAGATTTAACTAATTATTATTATTATCTTTTATCTATGTAACAATTATAATTATAAGTTTATTTTAATTTAAATATACAAAAATTTATTTTAATTTAAATATATGAAAATATAACAATGAAATATAATAAAATCTACTATATAAAAAAAGCGAAAGCTAATTTTTTTTGGTGAAATATATTATGACATAAATTGTGTGATGAGTTTACATAGAAATCTCTTATATAATAAATATGTAGCATTAACTTAAACGCCGTAGTAAATTAGTCTGTTTTCGTTTAGGAAGTATTGCAACAAATTTGTTATTAAAAAAATATTATGATAAAAGAAAATTATAATTATATAATATTTTTTAGTTTATTTCAAAATAATGCAAAAAAAATATTTGAGATAATCTTCAAGCACATATAATACATAATAACTAAAATCTTATATATTATTAAAGAACTCATTTAAAAAAAAACCATTTGTGTCAATATCACATTCAATTTTAGTATGATTGATAACAAAGTTGCACTTAATATTATAATTTACTTTTATTTAATATTAATTCATTTTTTATTTAATTTTTTTATTTTAACTTATTTATTATTTTTAAGATATTATAATTATCTCTTAAGTTTGAAAATTATCCAAATAGATTAAAATTTATTATGATTTACTATTCTTTTAAATTTACTTACATTTATTTAAATATCAATTTGTTTTTTATTTATTTTATTTTCTAACTTAATATTTTTATTTTTAAGAAAATATAATTATTTTCTTAAGTTTTAAAATAATCATATGTCAACACTATATTCAATTTTAGTATTGTTGATTACAGAGTTAGCCATGATATTAAAATTAATATTTATTTAAAAATAATTTGTTTCTAATTTAGTTTTTGTATTTTAACTTTAAAAAAAAAATTTCAAACAAATATAATTATATCTTAAATTTTAAAATTATCCGAAACTTAGATAAAAATTGTTTGATTTAATACTATTTTAAATTATAATGATATATAGATAATAACATGTCTTTCATGGTTATCATAATCTTTAATAAATCTTATTCTTATTTATATATTACGTTATTTTCTATATATAACTCTTATATAATAAAAGTGTAACATTAAGTTAAACACCATGTTATATTAATCTGTTTTGCTTTAAGAATTATTGTAACAAATATATTATGATAAAATAAAATTATAATCACATGATATTTTTTAATTTTTTTGAGATAATACAAAAAGATATTTGAGATAATTTTTAATCACATATAATAAATAATAACTGAAATTACTATCTATTTAACAAAATAAAAAATAAAATATTTTTGAACTAATGATATAGTCCAAAAACTAAAAAATCTTATTAACTTTGACAATTTATGTAAAAAAATTATATGATTTATAAGATTTTTGTACCAATTATTTATAAGAATTATAAGGAGATTTTTTCAAATAATCATATGTATAGAAAATCCTCTATATAATATATTTTTCAGAAATCACATGTTAATTATGTCTTGGATATTATTAGTTTTTTTTAATTTTCATATTCCAAAAAGTTATAAATCATATCCCTAATTCCTTAAAATACAAACAAAATATTATTAATCTATTAAGAATACAAATACATTAAAATATTATAAGTTATAAAATATATTAAATCTACTTATTATAACTTTGAAATAAATACAAATTCTAAAATTAAAATCAAACCATGTAATATGAAAAAAAACCAAAAAATACTAGAACAACCTCACATAATAATATAATATGTATTTATAAAAAAATTATACTAATACAAATTGATATATTATGTAGATGTAATTGATAATATATAACAATGATAAAAATGAATATGAGTCTAAAAACTTAAATGACACGAGTCAAAACTTAAATCAACAAAGTTTGAAAAATATAATCTGTGTACAACAACTGTTATCAAACTTTTAGTATATCAAATATACATAAAATTTATAAATTTACATATACAAATCAAATCATGAAATAAATAATAAAATCAGATATCACATATAAATATTATAAATAAACTAAAATAACTATAACTATATATTAATTTTTTACAAAAACATATCCCGTGCATATATTTTTGTATTTATTTACCATCGATGTCCGTATGAGGTAAACTATTGAAAAAACTGAAACAGTTACTTGCTTTAGACGTCATCGTTTCAACTCTGACAAACACTGCAATCTCTCTTGCAGATTCACATTGTCTTTAACTTTGTTCTATTTGTTGTGTTTCGACCCATTTATTTTACGGACCATGGGTAGATAGATGAAACACATGCGAGCTGTTTCTTTTAACCGTCTTCTGCACAAAGGTTGTATTTTTCGGCTGTTTCAGACTGAGACACGGTTGGGTTTTGACTTCGAGACCGTTGCTGAAACAGATAGCTCTCTATTGTTATAGAACTGAAGACGGATTTATTTTCCGGGATTTTTCTTAATGGGCCTAATTTGATGATTAAATGCGCCTTTTGGGTTAAGCCCATTACGGAAAATTACTCTTCGTTAAAAACCATCTCACAGAGTGATCAATAGGTAAATTTCGGTCTGTGTGAATGAGATTTCAATATCTCTGTTTTTTTTGTTGGACAGTGGACATCATTGTGGTTTATTGGTATATATATGTCGTTACAGAACACTAAGGGAAAAGTGCATGCCATGAAGAAGTTTTTTCTTTTTTTGGGTAGGAATGTAAGATCTTTTGTTTTCTTTCCCCAATAACTCATCCTATATTAAAGAAGAGAAGAGAACTAATGTCGAGGTACATGGTTAACAAAATACTAATACCTAAATAGTCTTTTAACATTGCGGACTGCAAAATCAGTTTTGTAATTAAGCGATCTAGGAATAAAGCAAAGTGAGAATGAACAAAAGAGATTTCTGAGTAGAACAAACTCCTCTAAATATGGTGCAAAGGCAAGCCAACTTCCTTAATCAGCAACCATCTAACCAGTCCACTGGAAAAACTACTTCTGAAAATTAGAGGGAAAAGAGAGAGAACATCGCCCAAAAAAGTTTCAATTTCGGAATACAAAAGTGAAAGATTCCAGCAAGTACCGCGAGCTCCAAAGCTAGCTCCTTCAACTCCATCAGAAAAGTAGAACCAACCAAGTCCTGAAAAATACTCAAAACCTTTTTTTATATTATTATTTTCAAATTTTTGAGAGAGATATAATGATAACAAGAAGCAGAGAGAATTTTTTTTAGAAAAAAACGAAAAATACATAATAACAATCTAACAAACCAATAAAGTAGACTAATAAAAGAGAGACGAACAAGAAAATAAAAACAACAAAACAAATAAATGCACCTAGTAACACCGACACCAAACTTTGGCAATTCTAATCAAAAAATTGCCACGAGTGAACCAGTCCGAAGCGAACCTTCGCCATCAAAGAAGTTACTATTATTGAAGGCAAAAAAAGATACCTTGAATATATGTTATGGCTCACAATGAAACAGTCTCCTTTACACGTTTTTGTTGTGGTGAATTGGGACGAACAACCAGGGCCGACTTATGAGGGTGGGCCGACAATGCAACCGTCCCGAGCTGAAGGGCCCCAAACCGTTTAAAGAAAAAAAAATGTATTGACTTTAAAAAAGTAAAAAATATTTTGGAAATGGCCTCATTATTTTCATTATTTTCTAAAAGACAAAGAGGCCCAAAATATTTTTATAACACAAAAAAGGGCCCAAAAAAATTAAATAACAAAAAAAACCTAAAAATTTGCTTTTAAAAAAGTTTAAATAACAAAGAAAATGTCAAAAAAAAATCTCAACAAAAAGGCCAAAAAGAAATTTTTTTCCCAAGGGCCCACAAATATGTTGAGCCGGCCCTGCGAACAACTCAAGCTAAGAACCTGACATTCCAATTCAAGGCGACTGGCTCTATAAATTTGAGAGAACATTGAAACTATCTGAAAATATTTGCCTAATAATATACTGTAGGGGTGGGTAAACGGTTCGCTTTTTCGGGTTAATCGGGTCGAACCGATAAACTCGGTTAACCGAAACCGAATAAAATCGAATTATAAACCGATCAGTCGTATGTGAAATTGAATTCGGTTATCGGGTCAGTTCGGTTCGGTATTCGAAAACCGAATAAACCGAAATTAATTTGAAAAATCAACCATTTTTTTTCTTTGACTTTACTTTACCAAAATCGAAACGAACCCTAAACTGAACTCGATTTCTTTTCTTCTTCACTTTTATCTCTCTGTCTCACGCACGCGGCGTCACGATTTGAGTTTGTATCTCTGAAATTCCGACCTCTACGCATTTAACAGGTACTGTGTGATTATGCGTTCCCGTGTATATGCCCTTGATTTAGTCATTTGCATCTTCTTGTTCTTAATTTCTTATGTGTTGCAAAAATATTTGCTTGCTTCATCTTCGCTGATTATAGTTGTTTTTGGTAGCCTTTTCTTTTGTTATATGTTTCTTTGATTTCTCTGATTATAGTTGTTTTTGGTAGCCTTTTCTTTTGTTATATGTTTCTCTGATTTCTCTGATTTCTCTCTGATTATAGGTGGGAGATTTGTATCGCTTCGAGGAAGGAAACTCACTTAAAACCCTACTGATGGATTCTTCAAATTCTGGGATTTTCTTCCAAGGAGATGATGAATCCCAAAGTTTCATAAACTCTTACTTGAATTCTTCTTATAGGAATTCATCTAATTCTAACCCGGGATGTGGTCGGCCTGGTTATCACAATCTCAGTATGGTTTCTGGTGAGATGCACAATCCGGTTATGATGAGCATCTCAACTCCTGGTCCAAGCGCAGGAGCCAGTTCATTGGTCACTGATGCTAATTCAGGTATCTCTGAAGGAGGTCCTCATTTGCAGCGTAGTGCTAGCATCAACAATGAGTCGTATATGCGCTTACCGGCATCCCCAGTGTCGTTTTCCTCTAACAATATCAGTATTTCTGGGTCATCAGTTGTAGATGGATCAACCGTAGGACAACGACATGATCGAAGTGTTCAGCTAGGAGGCTCTAGTGCTACATCCCTGCCCACATCACAAACTAATCAAATCCCGTTTCCTATGGCTCGTCGTGCTTCTGAATCTTTCTTTCAGGATCCTAACAATTTAACTCAAGTACGGAAAAAACCTCGATTAGATTTAAAACAGGACGATGCTCTGCAGCAGCAAATTTTACATCAGTGGCTTCAGAGACAGGATATGTTGCAGCAACAACAACAACAGCAGCAGCAAGGCCAAAACCCACAGTTCCAAATTTTGCTTCAGCAACAAAAGCTGAGGCAACAACAACAATATCTCCAGTCCCTCCCACCATTGCAACGTGCTCAGCTGCAGCAACATCAACATTTGCAGCAGCAGCACCAACAGCAACATCAAGCAATACAGCTGCAACTATCTGGTGGGCCACGGCCTTATGAAAACAGCGTATGCGCTCGAAGACTGATGCAGTACCTATATCATCAGCGACAAAGACCTTCTGTGAGTGTGCATATAATCCTCAGTAATTTTTGTTTTTTTGAGTACTGCAGAATAAAGCTCTTAACATACCAGTCTTGTCATTACTGATTTTGTAGGAGAGCAATATTGGTTATTGGAGAAAGTTTGTGACAGAGTATTTTTCTCCCCGTGCAAAGAAAAGATGGTGTCTCTCTCATTATGATAATGTGGGGCATAGCGCCCTTGGTGTTTCTTCTCAGGCAGCCATGGTTTGTCCCCCTAACTGTTTTATTTTTTCGGTTTGTGCCAAAAATATACTTTGTACCATGGATGTTTTGCAAATGCAAATGTGTTTGGAGTTTTGCAAATGTCTGTTTGTAAATTTTTCTTTTTCGTATTTTATGCTTGTCTGACAATTTGCAGGATGAATGGCAGTGTGATCTTTGTGGTTCTAAATCGGGAAGAGGATTTGGTAAGTTCCAGAGTTAGCAACAGTGCACTTAATCCCAAGATTAAGAAGAGAGAAATATTGAATATGTCTATGGTAGTGCTAAACATCTTCTCTTAATAAGATTTTTCTTATGAATTCTGCAGAAGCAACTTTTGATGTCTTGCCAAGGCTTAACGAAATCAAATTCGCAAGTGGTGTCCTTGATGAGCTTCTTTATCTGGGTGTGCCATCTGAACGCAGATATGCATCTGGAATTATGATGTTAGAGTACGAAAAAGCAGTTCAGGAGAGTGTGTATGAACATATCCGTGTTATTCGTGAAGGCCATCTTCGAATTATATTCTCCCAAGAGCTGAAGGTTCAAAGAGTTTTTGATTTTAAATACTTTTAATCATTTAAGTATTAGAGTAGTTTAGCTTATCTTTCCGCTTTCACCAGATTCTCTCATGGGAGTTCTGTACTCGCCGCCATGAAGAGCTACTTCCTCGTCGTCTAGTAGCCCCGCAGGTAACATAAATAATTCTTACGATCTTTTTATCTCTATTTGGAGTACCTGGTCCTGAGATTTTGGAATGTTTGTCTCGTTGGTTCATGTAGGTGAATCAATTGCTTCAGGTTGCAGAGAAATGTCAGAACACAATCGATCAAAGTGGATCAGATGGAATTCAACAGCAAGATTTACAAGCAAATAGCAACATGTGAGCTGATTAGTCTAGACTTTTTCTACCTTTGTTTTCTTCTTTAATTTCTTCGATCCTAGTTGAGTAATATTCTTCACTTATACAAAGAAGATCAAAACGAATTTGGCGTAATATAGACCAATAGATGACAAGTCTTTTGCTTCTTCAGGGTCATGGCTGCTGGACGTCAACTAGCCAAAAGCTTGGAGTCACATTCACTCAATGACTTAGGGTTCTCAAAACGATATGTTCGGTGTTTGCAGGTATCTCTTAAGTTATTTTTTGATTCAGTAACTTTAGAATATCTTTGCATCTTCTCGTGGCTTCTCTCATTCTTTCTGTTTGACTGTTGTCCTTTTTTTTTTTTTTCTTTCAACAGATTTCTGAGGTTGTAAGCAGCATGAAAGATATGATTGTCTTCTGCCGTGACCAAAAAGTTGGTCCAATTGGTAAGTTCATAAACGCCTGAGTTTCCCTGCGATTCATAATACCAGATTCGCATTTCTATTTTTTGTGCTTACTTCAAGCTTGCTGCCTTTTTGAATCTGCAGAGGCTTTGAAGAGCTACCATACCAAATAAGGACTGGTAAATTGCAGATGCAGGAGATGGAGCAGCTAGCAGATGCTGCTCGAGGACTTCCACTGATAGGAACAGCCTCAACAAGCTAATGGCCTTCCGCAATTCTGGGATAAACATACCAATTAACAATATGAGCGGTCAAGAATTGCTTCCTGTCTCTGCACAAGCTGCCGCCATTGCGCTTCCCAACTACCAGACTATGCCAATGACACAAAACCACCTGAATTCTGACCCAAACAACACAACAATCCAACAAGAACCATCAAGAAACCGGAGCGCATCCCCAAGTTATCAAGGAACTAGTGCGTTATTGCCTGGTTTTGTGCAGAGCCCCTCAATAAGCGGTGTTTCTTCCCATTTATCTCCTCAATGGCAAATGCCAAGCTCCAGTTATAATAGCTCAAGTCAACAATACCTCCAACAACCACCTTCCTGTAGTAGCAGTAACCAGACATTGGAACAACAAATGATTCACCAAATATGGCAACAGATGGCAAACAACAATGGAGGCTCTGGTCAACAACAACAACTGTTACTTTCTGGTCAGAATATGATAAATGGCAATGCCAACATGGGAAGAAACAGAACTGATTATGTTCCTGCAGCATTGGAAACACCAAGCAATTCCAACAGATTCAGAGCCATGAAGGGGTCTGACCAGATCCAAAACCAGGAAGGTCTGCTCTCTAACACATCTTTCAACTTTGCGAATAACGGGTCTTTTGGCAGTGAGGTTGATGGAAACATGGGATATTCGTGGAAAGCATGAAGGCTTTTGGGGTTTGATAGTTAGTTCCAATGTAGTCTTTGTACAGAATGAGTACTAAAGACTAATTGTCTTAGGGGTTTATATGAATCTCATGATGAGATTCTTTGTTAACATCTCTACTAGATTTTTCTTCTTCTTAAATTAAGCTTATGTTTTAAAAAAGAGGTTTTGTTGGAAACTGTTTAACTAATTCTGAAAAAGAAGACTGTTCTTTCAGGGTTCATCCTTATTAATCAACGTTGTTCAACATTATGCCATTTTGCATATAACCTTTTCTTTGTTGCCTCAGTTATTTAAAGCCGATAAATAAATAAATCTCCACAGAACAACCGATAATTCCAAAATTGGCGATTCAAGCTCATATATAAACTCCTTTATTTGCTCTTATATTATACTTTAAAAAAGTAAAAAATCACCTAAACATTTCACGATGATAACAAGGATCGAAAAGAAATTTAGGGTGTATACTTGTTTAGTTTTAAATTTATATAAATTTGATAGTGAATTAGATATAGACATGTCAAAACGAAAAAAACAAGCTTAAACTCTATGTTACTCTATAGCTAAACACTGTGGTGGATATGAATTTTGCAAATTTTAAGTCTAACATTTATGATAAACTATGTTTGTTATATATATGGGTTTAAAATTCAATAATACAAAAGAAAACTAGAATAATATATATATATATGTTTGGTATATATATATATTCATATATCCATCTACCATAGTCGAATCGTCCAGATTAAGACCTCAAGACAGACAGATCCACGAAAGAACGTAGTCCTATTAGCTCCTATGTATATACTAGATAGACCTCAATATTAGGGGTGGGCAAAATATCCGTAAAATTTAATTCGAACCGATATTTGTTTCAATTAGATCCAAAATTTTTGGATATCCGTAAAGTTTTGAAGTACAGCAAATAACAAAATCTAATATCTGTTAAAAACGAAGCAAATATCAAATATCATTTTTCAAAAAACCGGATATCCGTTCCGATTTGTATTTTACTAAATATATATTTAAATCTTAATTATGTATACATATATTATAATATAAATAGTGTTGTGCATATTTATATGGTTGGAGATGAATAAAATGTAGCATGTAATTAATTTTTATTATTTTATATGATGTTGTTATTTTTCTTTGTGATATACTATGAGTTTAGTTTTTGGAACTAGTTTGATTAAAAGTTTTTAATCCTTAATAGTTAATTATATTTCTTTTTTCAAAATATATATTGACAAATATTTATTTTGGGTTTAGAAATTTATATTGACATTATATATATATATATATATATATTATTTATGTAAATTTTCTGTATTTTATTTTTGTTAATTGCTTAAAACCGGATCAGAGTGGATTATTCGTTGATTTTTTAAAAAACGGATATCTGAGTTTTCGGATATCCACTCTATGCCCACCCCTACTTAGAATCAATCTACCGTCGTAATTGTTCTACGTCTATGTTTAGATGACATAGTAATCAATAATATTTTAGACGAAAAAATAATATATAAAAACCACTTAAATTGAGTAGTTGTGATTTTCTAGTTTTGGTATTCAGATATTCATAGTGGGAAACCTCTCTCATAAATAAATACACACTTTGGAAAAAAATTTGGTAATCGAGTTATTCTCAGTGTGATGGTTAAAATGATATTGTTAATGACTTAGACAATTCGATTCTTTTTCACTACACTAATAAATTAAAAAAAGTTTTTATGATGTGTCTTTAAACTATAAAACGGATCTTATCAATTCAATTATTCAAAAGTGGTTGGATATAGTCATGTAACCCAACATTATACTATTAGAGTGTATTATATTATTCGAGTGTAGGGGATTTGACTTATGTCGGATCTAATATTTTTTGACAAAAACAATACACACTCGACTATTATATAATTCTAGATATAAAAAAGACAGTTAAGTATGGATGAATGTCTAAAAAGTGGACAGGTGGTTGGTTCAAGCTCAAGAATGTGTTGCCCGGTTCAGGTAAACCGAACTCAGAATGTTGCGTCGCCCTTCAATCAACTCAATAGTGATCGTCTATGTCACGCTCTCCGTGAAGCCAACTAATAACGACAATAAAACTTTCCCTGACTTTCATCGTGGAACAAACAAAAATATCTTCAATTAATCATGTACGTGCATTTAATTATCGAAAAGACAGCAAATTAGTCTCGTTGCTTCTTATGTAGTAGTATGTCTTTATTTGAATTTATTAATTACGTGAAGAAGGTCATTAGGTGTGTTTAAATGCTCGGATGTCTAAAATTTGAACCTAACCCTAGTGGCTGGCTAGTGTTTGATTGCTGAATACGAACCAATTCATTATAGACAGTAGTGTTTATTAAGGATCTTCACGATCCTTTTCATGGCCAACAATTAATTTGTTTCTCAACATTCTCTATTGTTGTTTACCTTCTTATAGACTTACTTATTCCTATACTCTGTCTCCTAGTCAGTAATACCTATTCACCATTAATAAACAATCGAGGAAATGTAGTTGATGTTATATAAATGAATTTAATTGATATTCAATTTAAAAAGAACTCTCTTTTGCTAAGTTATTATATATATAATCAATTTTGTAAGTTGTGTAGATATCAAATAACGGTAGGTAATTGTTGAATTTAGCTCAATCTGTTTTTGTGTAAACACCTATCAATCTTAAATCTCCGAAAAAATTCCAAAAAAAAAAAAAAGACTGCAGTGAATTATGGGCTTAAAAAAATTCTTTTTTAAAAATAAATAAATTATATACTCTATTTAATTCAAATATATAATGATTCACATTAAAAAAAAAATATAATAATTAAATGATTGCAAGTGGCCTTTAGTCTAGTGGCAGATGGTAAGTCCACTAAAGACAGCGCACTTGCACAACCAGGGATCGAGTCCCACCGCCTACATTATGTAGGAACTTGGCTAATGGGCCGGCCAGTTGTGGCCCAATGTTGACAAAAAAAAAATGACGTCGTTAATATTAAAGGTTTGAACCGAATTTCACTACCACAGATCTGGTACAATCTAGTTAGTCAGGCACATTGACTTTACACGACGCGCTTTAATCAAAATAAAAACGCGTGTAAAACACGCGCTATATTTAGGCGTGTGGAAACATACTCAGTAATTTTATTATATAAACTAGCGGTGGACAAAAGAACCGGAACCGAACCAAAATTTCAGTTTGATTCTGGTTCGGTTCGGTTCTTGGCCAAATATCCAATGGTTCTTTTTTTCAATAACCATGGATATCGGTTCCTAACCGGAACCGAACCGATATCCAATTGGAAACGAATGGAACCGCAACCTAGATTAAAAGGTAGATATGAAAGAATTAGCTTGGTATACAAGAGGTTGGTTAAAGAGAAAGGAATTCAACAACCCATTAATGAGTTGGAGCTGTATTTGAATGATAGTGTAGAAAACCCAGAGGTAGTATTTGGAACAGAGTTTGATGTTCTTTCATGATGGCGACTCAATGCACCAAAATATCCTATTCTGTCCGAGATAGCAAAAGATGTATTTGCTATGCAAGTCTCTTCGGTTGCATCAGAATCAGCCTTTAGCATAAGTGGTTGTGTGCTAGATCCTTATAGAAGTTGTCTTACTCATTACACAATTGAAGTTCTAATGTGCACTGAGCAGTGGTTGAAAAGTGGTATTAGTTTACGAGAAAGGAGAGGAGAAATAACAACTAAACAAATCTTTGATGAAATTGTACTACAAGATGAACTTGAAAAAGGTAAATCTAATTAGTGCTTTAAAGTTTTTGTTTATCAAATCTTGACTCTTTAACTTACGTTCTTTTGATTGTAGAGTTTAACAAAGGTTTTGTTGAAGACAATTACGCCACAACCGTAATGTTTTGTTGAAGACAATTAAGCTACATTTCGTTTATCAGGTATTCAACTATATGTTTACCAAATGTTTTGTTGAACAAAGATACCACAGCCGTAAGTTTATGTTCATAAGACTTTAGAGTTTAACTAATATGTTCATGTGATTGTTGTAACTTGTAAGTATTGTAACTTGGCTTATTCTAATTCTTTTTTACCTCAAATTGTAATAGGTACTTGAAGTGGATGTGGATTGTTCTCTTGTGAAGTGGATGCTTTATGCTCTTTGCTTTTATAATTGTTCAATCATTATACGTTCCTAACAAGATTTTGTATCTTTGTTAGATATCTATTATGTTTTATATACTCTCTTTTGTAACAACATGGTTATTTTAAGTGTTTTTGGCTGTTTTGGATACACATAACCATTTGGAACCGAAACCGATTGGGAACCATGGATATCTCGGGTTTATTTGGTTCCAATTTCAAGTATCCATTTGGAACCGGAACCGAGTATAATCGAACCAAAACCAAACCGATTTTTGGTAAGTACCTATTGGTTCCATAATTTAAGAACCAAAAGAACCGAACCGAATCCGAACCAAAGAACCATATGCCCATGCCTAATATAAACCGTTACCATTTTCTCCATACTTAATTTTTTTTTCAACAATTGGATCGACAATTCCCGATCTATAACCTAAAACTCACTCCTATAATCCTTTTTTAAACTACCATAATGCAGCGGTAAAAATCGAACCTTGGTGCCAAGTTATTAACTAGATTATCTTGAGAGCAACTCGGCACCAAACTCTTTTTTATGTTTCTTTATTTTTTTTCTAATTAAATTCTCTGCAAACTAAAATGAACTAACCAAAGAATTCTCCGGCGATTTTTTTCCGACGATGAACGATAGGATTTTTTGGGAGACTATTCGGGAGTAAAAAGCAAGATAAATCAGCTCCGTCGAAAGATAGACGGAAATGGAGCTTCATTACCAAATCTTCAAATTCAAGCAAGAGAGCTCCGGCGACGATGGAAGAGGATAACAGTTTAGATGGCGATAAACATGCGATAGTTGTAGCAGCTGCAACTTCTGCAGTGGTGGAAGCAGCTCTTGCTGCTGCTCATGCAGCGGTGGAAGTTGTGAGACTCACTAGCGGAAACGGCGGGAGAAACGGTAGTGGAAACTATTTTTAGTAGTTATAAATAGTTTTAAATCTTTTATAATTCCCATTATATTTTCAAGCTTTTTTTCTTTTATGATCACTCAAAAAATTTGATGAAATATTTGATCAGATTTTTGAAATGAAGTAACACATTTAGTGTTGGTGTGAATCATTTGATTTTAGTTGTAAAATGGGCCAAGTTCTTTCTTTTTTTACGTTAATTTTCGCTTTTAGAATTCTCAATTTTTGGAAATTCATAACTCTAAATTACTAGTATTTTACAGATGGGTTCTTTAGCTTTAATAACAATTTTATAATTTATTTTCCAAGCATCTTTAAAGTTGAATTCTTTAGCCAAAAACTTTTGATATTTCATCTTTTGTTTTTGGCTTTACATAAAAGTTTCATTTTCTTATAAACCTTTATTTTATCAAACCCTTTTTCAAGTTCCTACCCACTGAATTGTTTATCAATAAAACTATAAAAGGTGCAAAACACGGAATTTCGTAATTAAATTATGTAATATTAAAGATCTAATACTATGTGTTATTGAAACTCGACCAATGTGAAAAGAAGAACTCGTGTGTGTGGGGACTATTTGACCTTGAGACATACTTTTGCGAAATGGTGGGCTCTGTAATGACTATATCTAGTTTTTGGTACAAGTGGGAGTGGTTGGGAAACTAAAAGCAAAATAGAATAATTTCACATAACCATAAATCCTTTTTTATCACTTTTTCTTTTTTTCCTTTGGGTTTAAAATTAGTTGGCAAAACCATGCTTCAACAAATTATTAATCTCACTTCAAATGTAATTGATTTTTCTCACTTTCAAGCAAAATCAATTTTGATTAAGTTGTATTTAAAGTTGAGTCTTTTAACAAAATATGGGAACCTATGTTTTCTCGATTTACTGTCGGAATTGAAGTTGTTTTTGTTTGTTAATGTGGAAAAAATGATTTCAGGCGAGAAGGGCATTGAGAGCACCAAAGGCATTAGTGAAGCTTCAAGCGTTAGTGAGAGAAACAATGAGTCTCCAAGGAAAAGACAACAAATTCTGTTGGGTCCGAGAAGTACAGAGAATAGTCCTCAAGTAGGGTCTAGTGGGTCACGAAGAAGAACTCCGTTTACGCCGACATCAAGAAGCGAGTATTCTTGGGGATCTAATAACTATTACTACTCGGGTTACCACCCGAATTACATGGCTAACACTGAGTCTTATAAAGCTAAAGTCCGGTCACACAGCGCGCCGAAACAGAGAGTTGAGGTCTCTAATGAGACCAGTGGCTACAAGAGATCTGTTCAGGGACAGTATTATTACTACAAGGCAGTTGGAGAGCAGAGTTTAGATGTTCGAAGTGCCGGTTACTACGAAGGAGTTTCTGATCGATTAAGTCGGAACCAAAGCGCAAAAACAAGGATGCATTCTTCGTTTCTTGTTTAGATTATGATTCTCTTTTCTTTTTCTTTTTGGTTTTGAGTTTGGGAATTTTCCAGGAGAAAAAGTAAAACACTGGATATGTAAATTAACAAGTTTCGATTGCTTGCCAAAGAAGAAACATAACTATGTTCTATTACCTTTGTAATTTGAGTTCAATCAAGACAAATCAAAAATGCTTTGATCCAAGTTAATCAGAAAAACTGAGTCCAAACCGAACTAAAACAAGTGTTTTTTTCAGACAAGAATTGTGAGTTTCATACATCTTGTTCAGGACAGAAAGATTTTTGTTTGGCTTAAATACTTACAGAAACTCCGAATAAATATAGATACTTTGTTGGATTTGATCCACAAGTCATAAGAGGTCGTTCTCCTTCATAAAAGTCTTGCTTTGAAAGATTTTAATGCCTTCATTGAATGCTAAAGATGGAAAATAGACTAATCAAATTTGACAAATAAATCATCAAAGATTATAGAGAGGGTTTAATAGTAGTAACTTACAAAGTGCAGTCGGAATTAGGGTCGATTGTGAAACCCAAAACGACGCCGCAGAAGCCAGACAAAGTAGAAATGGCCGTGGCGTTGGAGTTATAGACATTGATAAGATCCATGAAGCATTTACAGAGCCAACGTCTCATCTCCAACGTATTAGAGTAAGCCCCAACCACCGTCATCGCGTCGCAACAGATAGACCCTGGTATTGGATCCGAGTGATTGTCATTCACAAACTCCCTGCATGACGATATCAATGTGAGCAAACTAGATTCAAGCTTCAATGTTTATGGAAATAGAAAGTAGAATAAAATAGAAATAGCTCATTGAGCTTTATTGTGCAAGAATCATAAAAGAGAAAGGAGAAATACTTTAGATTGTCTTCAAGAATGAAATTGTTCTTAGATTGATCTCATGAGAGTAAAGGAAAGGTTGCACAATCGGCAACCCTAAGTTACCTTCATATAGAACACAACAAACATACTTATATGAAAGATCTAACAAAGAAACCTAAACCTCTTGCTTAGACAAAACATTGGGCTCTCTTGGGTTTGTTTTGGATTCTTCTTGGATTGGTCTTGGGCTTGTATAATGGTCTCTAATAATCAACGTTCCCACCACCGCACAATCTGCTGCGATCTCCACGGTGGCTGAACAAGTCACCGACAGTGATAAGAAGAGAGACATTAACGGAGAGAATAGTCTCTTCATATCTATTGATTTCTTTATTCGTTTAAACTAGTTAGGACGTTTATGCTTGCTTCACAAGGGTAAGGTTTATAGACATAGACCGAAAAAAGAAGAAAAATGAGTGTTTCTGTGTGTTTTCTGGAGTTGGTTTACAACAGAGATTGTGTGAAACGCCATGAGGTTTATATGAATAATGAGTCGAGTGAGACATTTAAGATAATATGCAATTTCTTTTTTCTAATATGTTACTGTAAGTTTCAAGCGAAAACATCACCTGATAGATATTTGAAGTTTTGTTATTACTCTTAGTTTCTATCTATTAACTATGAATTCGAATAAGGTGAGATATACTAATAAACTTATATATAAATTGGTTTGTTTGCTCTTTTTATCGTCGTCTTGATTCAATTTATTAGGAAAAACATGCGGTTTTACAGCTAGTTATGAGAATGCAATGTTCAGTCTCTACTACAAAGAAACAAAAATACGATATGAAGATTTAACTTCAAGAAACATTGATTTTAGGATAAACATTGAACATTAGTATAGGCTTTAATTGTTGCAATACTTTCTCGAGTTGTCAAGTTTTTGATAATGAGAAATAAGTCTAAAAATCAAACCAAGAGAGGAAGAGAATAATCTAACAGTGGTACATATATTTGCATAATTTGTTCAACTTCAAGGCTGTTTAGGCTAATTCATGTTTTAGGAGGTTCTAAGAAATGTCTTTGCACGTACGTAAACATACTGATGGATTGAGTTGGAGTATTAAAGAAGAATATCTTATCTAACGGAGTTATGGAATTTGTGTTGAGACTAATTTTCATGGGAGTTCTAACATTTGTTGTTTTTTTAGCTCTTTAATAGATTTTCATAAAAATCTTAATTATCTACTTAAACCTTGAATACCAAATTTACTAATTAGGATTACTATTGTATTTTTTTAATATGAGTAGAATTTGATTTTTAATATAAAATAAATTGTTAGTAATTAAACCGATCCAGCTAATGACTTTGACATATGAGGATTAGACCCCTTACCACTACAATATGTAGATTTAAAATAGGTTATATAATACGTTTTTAAGCTATGGATGTCAATCCAATTATTATTGACAAAAAAAATTATTAGTAAATATCAACTTGTACAAATATTCAATAAGCTAGTAAGTATCAAACTCTATTACAATTCTAAATCCCTATGTAAAATTATTGGTAAATATCAACTTGTACAAATATTCAATAAGTATCAAACTCTATTACAATTCTAAATCCCTATGTGTTTCTATGTATAATTAGAAGGATTTGTATTGTTAATTGATTACTACCTCTGTATATAGAACTTAATGTATATTTAGAAATTAAAATTTTTGTCAACAAAAGTTGTTTAATGTTTAATACGGTAGAATTCTAATAGTCATAAAATATTAAATATTTCTAAGTTTACATAGAAATTTTCTATGTAAACACCATAACATGAAATAAAAGAAATAATATTATAATATGTAGTTAATGTAAATACAACAAAACACCACAATATTTACGTATGAACTTTAGTCTAGTAGCAAGTGATAAGTCTACTAAAGGCATGTGCACTTGCATATCTAGGAATCGAGTCATACTGCTTACATTATGTAAGAATTTGGCTAATGGACCGGTCAGTTGTGACTTAATGTTGAAAAAAAACACCACAGTACTATTCAGTACTCATACTCTTATTTTTTAATTATATATTATACTTATAAGTATCTAAAGTTTATAACAAAGTGAAGAATATGAATCTGACCAAAAAAGTGTAGAATATGAAGAATAACATTTTATACCCTATTAAAGAGAAATTATAGTAGATAACATAAAGTTTTTATGTTAATTAGTTTAAGACTAAGGTTACAATTCTAGCCTCTATCAAGCATCTCTATCACAAAATAAAGACTTATGTCCCAACACTCATTTATCTAAAGAAAAAGGAAATTTTTTTTTCTCTCTCTATTTTTCTTCTCTGATGCCATTGTCCTCTCTAATCTCTTTTTCCATTGTTTTTCACCTCTTATTCTATTTCACTTCTAATCTCTTATTTCTTTCCATAATCAACTTTAACTAAGGGAAACTATTGTACAGTGAGTGAGAGCAAATTGAAATTTTCGTTTGCTTTATGGGTTTGATTTCATCATTATTTACAAAGCCTAGCTTAGATAGGAAGATTATGGAGGATTCGTTCTCTGATTTTTGTTCAGTTGTGTGCTCGATTGAAGATTTGAAGGATCATTTGAAGATCAGCTATTTGATTATCAAAAGGGTTACTAGGAGAAATATTCTTAGCTTGGATCTAAGATATTTCAGGCAAAAGAATTGATTGTTCTCATGACTCTTCGAAATCCCTTTTGTTTCATTTTGTTTTTAAAATATATTATATTTTTGGTAGATCTATGTATATGTGAAACAAATATACATAAATTGAAGGAAAAATAATGAAAATACCGAAATCTGCAACAACTGCCATATCTAGAGTTAGAGGTTGACACAAGCTCAACGAAGAAGATGAAAAAGAAATTGACAATTAACCTTCATTAATTGATAATTATTATTTTATCAAATACTTATTCAGTTATCCGTTAATTTATCTTTTGACGACTAATTTAAGCATATAGTTTCCATTATTATTTGATTTCACCTAACTTTGCATAACATTCTAGACAAATAATATATGTATTAACGCATAATATATCCTAATCAAATATATGATTATCAAATATGAATATTAGATAATATAGTGGATGTCCTTTTTTAGGGTTGGAAGTTGTAACTATGATACAAAATTATTTATCAAGTTCTTAACATTTAACAATTTATTTATCATGTAATTTAGAAAAATTAACCGATAACTATTATTTTATTCAATAATTATCAAATTATCAGTTATTTAAGTCTCCAAGATAGTTATTATCATTATTTGAGTTTGTCATGCGAATATTAGGGTGTGATGGGACCACTAAATTTGACTTGTTATATGTGTTAGAATTGTTTTTCATTTAACTATTATTATATCTGATAATACAGAATTGTCTTTAACCTTCAACAAATAATTTTATGTATTACAGTTTTTAACTGATAGTTTCCATCATTATTTGACTTCGTATAACTTAACATAACTTAAGAAAAATTATATATGTACTAACGGCTAATATATGTGTTAGACAAATAATATATGTATTAACGCATAACATATTCGTTAATCAAATTTATGATTATCAAATATGAATATCATATAATATATATATGATGTTTTTTTAAGTTGGAAGTATGATGCGTAACTGTCAGTGGTGGACCCAGAAAATTATTTTACCGGGTTCATAGTATATATTAGAAAATAATAAATTATATTTTATAAAAAATAAACCAACTATCCCATAAAATAATAAGAAATAAAATGTGATATAGAAAGCCAATAATAATTAAAAAAAATTACAAAACTACCATGTGATCCTTCATATATAGAAATCTCTTCATCAGAACCTCATTTGTAATAGACTCGAACAAATTTTTATCGACAAAACAAACTAAACAATCAAAAATTGATCTCTAATCTGATTGCGTCATTTTGTCTTCACAATCTGAAAAACATCTATCTAAAGTTGTAGTAGCAATATATAAATCAAAACCAACTTCAAAAGCCTAAATACAATTAGGTTAATTTCAATTGGGTAAATATAATATTGTGTTTAAAAAGAAAATTTTCTAAAAAAAGGAATATATGATTCGTTAAAAATGAAAGGAATTGTGAGTGATGAAGCTTTTTGGATTCTTATTGGGGCATGAATTTTTAAACAAGTTAAAGTTATTGGACTTGAATTACATTAATGAGTGTCAAAATAAAACAAAAAGAATCTTAAGGTAAAAAAACACACATATGTGTGATTGAAGCTTTATATATAAATTATAAAATTCACCGAGTTGCTCTCAGTCTGGTGATTAGGAAGATCCAGCTAAAGACTTGGCACCAGAGTTCGATTCCTACCTGCTGCATTATGGTAGCTTAAAAAAAGGATTATTGGGGGTGTGCTTTAGGCTATGGATCGGGGCTTGTCGATCCAATGTTGACAACAAAAAAAATTCAGATTTTAGGGGGTTCAATTGAACCCTCTTTATTACACGTGGGTCCACCCCTGGTAACTGTGATACAAAATTATTATATGTATGACAGTTTTTAACATCTAACAATTTATTTACCAGGTAGTATAGAAATATTTAACCGATAATTATTAATTTATCCGATAATTATTCAGTTATCAGTTAACTTATTTGTTAACTACTGATTTAAGCCTCCAATATGGTTACCGTCATTATTTGAGTTCGTCATGCAGAGATTATGGTGTATGGAGTTAGTAAGTATGGGTTGTTATATGTGTTAGAATTGTTTATCATTTAACTATTACTATATTCGCTAATATGTAATTGTTTTTAACCTTTGACAAAAAGTCTTATATGTATTAGAATGTTTACCTTTTTATTATTTCATTATCTAGTAGAAATATTTAACTGATAACTATTATTTTATCCGATAATATATATATATTAGCATGTAATATACGTGTTACTTTTAAATATATGTGTTAACGGTTAATAAATCATGAGACAAAGCATTAAGGATTAACGAAAATGTGCAAAAGTTCTATTTGCTTCTGCCATTCTATGAGTCTTTTAAATGCGCCGACCCCACATTCAATGTTTTGTCTCCCAAATAAGCAAGTGAGTCATTATCTCAAAGTTAGTTTGGTATAAACCCTTATATGGGCTAATGTTATCTACTTAATTTCAAAAAATACATGTTAGTTTCTCAATTATTTTGTAGAAACATGTTATTCATTTAATTAACCTTTTATTAAAATTGAAAATATATTAAAGAAAAGAATTTGAACAGTTAAATCGTAAGTTAAAGTGAAGTGATATTGGTCTAGTGACATGTAAAGTCGAAGGCAGATATTATCTCACATTTATGGATCAAATCATATTATTTACATTACATAGGAAATTGACTAATGAGCCGGTCATTGGTAAAAAAAATCGTAAGTTAAAGTTCACGTGAAGTTTTTGGGATGACCTTTAAAAACACAATCTCAAGTCAAAACTGATGGGATTCAATTTGGGTTCTAAACCGGATCGGTTTAACTAAAATCCCTACTAATCTTCCTTCCTTTTGTGATGTAATTATTGGCCGGCCGTTCTAAACCCATTCTATCGCCGTGATTCATAGTCCTCTCGTCTCACCGTCACCGTATTCTTCTTCCATTGCCAGGTTTCGTTATTTCTTCTAACTCTCTGTTCTATTAGGGTTTATATTTTTGCCATTTATTACTCTCTCTGGCTTTTTGTTTGATTCTATCATTCTTTTCTTCCCTTGGTTTATTATCATATTCAAGCTTAGATTTGGATATGTATGACTGAGTTAATGGTTTTATGAAATCTCTCTGCTTTCCTATCTGATTTGTTTACTTCATAATTCACCTGTCATCTATGTTTCTATCATACTAAAGTATGACCTCTTCTTCAATCAATGCAATTTTTTTTTGGTTCGATGATTTGTTGTGGAATCACTATTGTTTTCCAATTCATATTTGCAGATGGAAGCTTGATTGGTTCTGTGTGTTTTTGTTGTTGAAGTAATAATTAAGAAGATTTTTAAGGATCTTTAGTAAGATCGATGACAAAAACTTTGTTCTTTGATCTAAAAATCACATATTTATCCGTGCGTGACCAAAATTACATCTTTACCAATCAGCAATCTGTCGGCTATTAATTGTTTCATACCTTTGACTGCAGGATCTTGTTTAGATTCTGCAATGGCTTTCAGGCGAACCTTAGCTATAAGGTCCACACTAATTGCCCGTAGGAGCCAACCATGTTATCATATTAACCCTCGCGATAATGATCATGAAGGGGATTCATTCTCTCAAGAAACATCTCAAAGAATATACCATAGCTTTCTTCACCAAAGATCTGCCAAGGGCAACTCAGATTTCTCCCGCAACTCGGGAGGAAGCTTACGTTTTCCTCTGATTCCTATGTCTGGTTTTGCTTTCAGTCGTTATATGTCAAGTGCACATGGTGTTGGTTCAGAAAAGATTGGTGTGATGTCAGACATTGCAGAAGTCATAACTGACTCAACGTTGCAAGATGCACCTGCTCAGGTTGCTGCTGCAGTCAATGAAGTTGCAGTTGCAGCCAGTGACTCTTTCTTGCCTATTGCGGCCCTTCAGCACTGCATTGATATGGTTCATTCATACACAGGACTCGAGTGGTATGAAACTTAAAGCTTGTTTTATGTCATGTTTCACTTTAATCAATCTTCCTGGAAGTGATCTTCTTAATCATACATCACATGTTAGCTGAACTCTCCTATCTAGTATTTGACTGCTGGCACACCATGAAATTGCATGCAGTTTGCTCACTGTTACTATTAGCTAGTTAGCATTTATTACTATAATCCAAAGCCATGCTAAACCCCCACCTTCTTAATCAACATCTGTTACCCAAGGAATATGTCGTCCTCCTCTCTCTAATCCTGAATTCAGAATTTAAAATTTGTAGCAATCAGCTCTATCCTATTAGGCTAGATGAATAGTTTGGCAGTTTTGTTTGTCATTGTTCTTTTTTCATTCTCTTCTAGGACCTTATGTGTAAGAAGAATGGCTAGCAATCAGTGTTTGTCTCTTTATTGCCCTGAAGCTCAGAATCTGGATATATATGAGTTATTATCTGAATATAGCATCTGGATAATTCCTCATAATCTTTATGGCTATTTAACAGGTGGGCGTCCATAGTTTTAGCAACCATTTTGATCCGATCATCAACAGTTCCTCTCTTGATCAAACAAATGAAAGACACAACAAAATTAGCGGTATGTCATCTGTCTGCTTCTTTGTTTGCACCTTACAGACCATTTCGGATTGTGCATGTATGAAGTGAATTCAATTATAAAGTTACTGCTTTTAGAGATTAATACATGCTTCTTTGGGTTATAAAGACAAAATAATCTATTTTTATTTCTCCTATTTTCATCCATGCGAGAATATTTCATTGTGTTTCCTAATGACACCAAATGATGATGGATTATGTGTGCTTGTGTCTTCACATGTGAAAGAACCATAATTCTCAGTTGATTGAACTAACCTTTCTAAGAAGAGGTGTGGTCTTGTGAGACCGATGACAAAACATACTTTACTCTGTGGTTTCAAAGTGGCATTGCATTCGTTTGTGACCAGAATTTCTTCTCTTCACCAATTGAGCGAACTCACACATTAAGCATGTGATTGGTGACAGTAGGAGACAGAAGAAGCCAAATGTTAGCAAGTCTGAGTCTGAAGCAAGTTATATAGGTCATCTAATTTGTTCTGGCTATCTTCTATACCAATTATAAACCCTCTGCTAGTATAGTACTGGAGTTGCCAGATATGAGTAGTAAAAACTAGCCAATCCTTTCACACTAGGTTAATAGTCAGTAATAATCATTCAAATATTGTCTGTATATACACTCTACACAATAGAGGTTTCTTGTATTAGCGCTAGAGAAACAAAATGTTGTTTGTTAGCACTGGTTTCTTCACATATTTGTGTAGAAAATGATATTGCATGTGGGGTATGATTCCTCAATAGAATAGAAAGTTGATTACTGTAGTCAATAACACAAGTTTGCACCAACGATTTACACTATAAACGAGGTACTTGTGAACTTTATGAGAAACGTCCTACTTATCAACCATTACATTTTCTTCTTGCTTTTTGGGATTTTTCATACTCAGGTTCCGAAACAAATTTAATATACAAAAGGAAAGCATATTCTATTGAGAAATTACAGTCTATACACATTATATATTATTTCTGTCATCTATACTTGGTTTTTTTTTTTTTTGTTGATTGCTGCATCCATCAGTAGTCTGTTTTATGATCATGCAGCTGATGAGGCCAAGGTTGGAGTCAATCCGGGAGGAAATGCAAAACAAGGTATGTTGAAGTTTGTTATTACAGCCATTCTCCTCTTCAATTTTGCTTGTCTGTTAATAGCTTTTGCGCTGACTACATACCAACTAAGCTGTAGCTTAGAATCTCGTCTTCAATTTTTCTAATTGTCTTCGTTTCCATTCTTTCTATATGTGCCAAGGGCATGGATCCTGTTACTGTGTCAGAAGGTCAAAAGAAGATGAAGAATTTGTTTAAAGAGTAAGCTGCTTGTAAATTACAAATAACTGAGATAGGATTTTGACAGAATCTAACCCATAAACTTTTGGTTTATAAACACACATTGTTTGTTTATAATTTGCAGATATGGTGTCACTCCGTTCACCCCAATGAAAGGGATGTTTATTCAGGGACCTCTGTTCATCTGCTTTTTCCTTGCTGTAAGACCTTTTAATTTTACCGATCCTTTTTGGCTGTGTTGGTTTGAGATATTAGGGTTTATCTCAAAATCATTTACTTTTCTCTCGCAGATTCGAAATATGGCAGAGAAGGTACCATCATTCGAAACTGGAGGTGCCTTATGGTTTACCAATCTGGCAACTCCTGACAGTTTATACATCTTGCCAGTTATAACAGGATTGACATTCTTGATAACCGTTGAGGTAAAGTGTCTACTAAACTTAATAACAATTTGACATCTTGAACAATTTTCAGACTGACTTAACTCTGAATTCGTCACCTCCCAGTGTAATGCACAAGAAGGCATGGAAGGGAATCCAATGGGTGGCACAATAAAAAACGTTTGTCGGGGTTTTGCTGTCCTTACTGTCCCCATGACAATGAGTTTTCCACAGGTTATTATACTTTAACGAGTAACTTTCCCCAAAGACTTTGTCCAATGGAACTTCTAACGTATTTACAAATATTTGCAGGCCATATTTTGCTACTGGATCACATCCAACCTGTTCTCTCTCATGTATGGACTTGGTGAGTGAATTTTGATTAAGTTTTCTTCAGTGTGGCACATTCTTGGTTTGCAACAACTAAACGATAGCTTATGTGGTGATTAATTACAGTGATTAAGCGTCCTCAAGTGAAGAAGATGCTACGCATACCCGATCTGCCTCCACCTCCACCAGGTCAACAACCTTCTTTTGACCTGTTCTCAGCTCTCAAGAAAATGAAAGCCATGACACAGGACCCTACACAGAACCAGATCTCACAACCAGATTCACCAGTAAACCCGAGAATCTCTTCAACATCAATGAGTCCTGTTAGTAAAAGGCTCAAGGCTTTGGAGAGCCAAGTTAAGGGAAGGAAGAAGAACAGCAACAAGAAGAGGTGATAACAATATGGTGTATACTAATTTTGTTAGAAGGGCAGAGGAATACAATAATAAAAGCTTTTGCATCAAAAGTGTAGACGATTTATTACTAAGATTTTTTCTCATTGATGAAACTGCAGCTAGGAGCTAGCTATGAGTCTACGTTTTCCCTCTGATAATTTTATGAAACGATATTGTAAGATTGTTTTGACCGGTTATAGAGAATAGAAAATTGTTTTTATAGAAAACATATTGGATAACATACTCTTTTATCTCTTGATAAGTAACAGACCTTGTAACAAAATTAGATCTTTTGGACATTGTTGGGAGTTGTTGTGTTTATTGGGATAAATCTTTCATCCATATTATGTGTAGGTATATTTATTTCAACTTCATTGCATAGAGACTTGTATGATATAGTAATTAGTAAGAAGAACGTCGTCTTGGAGCAGTTTCACGTTGAGCGTTGAAGTAAACAGCAGCAACAGGTAGAGAAAGACCAAAGACAGAAGCGAAAGCTCTTGTGTTGAAATACTCTCTTGTTTCTGGCACTGTCTTCACCGTCTGTCTCCCTCTCTGTTTGAACAGTACAAAGGCGTATCTGTGTATTCCGACCACCGGTTTCGGCGCTTCGTATCTCACTATCTCTCTGCCTGCAATCATAATTCATCAACCAACATACATACATACATACATACATACACATCTTCTTCCACAAATGTGTTATGATGTAGTTCAGTTTACCAAAAGATGTATCAGTCGTCCCGGGAATGTCTGTCACTATCCTGGATTATATGAACATAAAGATGTTATATATTGTAAATTAACAATGCTCTACTTAATTCTTGTTATAGATGGGACGAAATGTGCTATGTTAATGTTGAGTTTTACGACGTACCAATGCAGATATTCACGCATATAAGGATTACTAGGACTCGGAGCATCGGGGTCAATCATGATCTATCAAGTTAAAAAGAAACCAAAAGATGAAAATGTTAAACTTAAGACATTATAATGCTTTTAAGGTTTAAAAGAAAATTAATAATTACTAAGGTAAAGAATGAACGAAGATCATGGCCACCGATCTCAACGCGAGGCTTAGAGAGGAGAAGAGAAGGAGAAAGCTCGTGACCATTAGAGACGATTGTGTTGGAATTGAAACTGACTCTCATAGTCACACTTGGATCAAACATGTCTATTACATCTCCTATCACTCTTCCCACTATTAGTGGTTCTAATTCTCTTGACATTCTTTCTTTTTTCCTGCTCCAATGTTATTTTTTTTTTCAGTTTTCTTTGGAATGTTGTTTTGGTGAGTGATGCTGGTGGTCATGTGTTACCTTTTATAGGTTAACTAAAGAATCTTGGGACTTGGCACAAATTTGGAGATAAAATGTTGTATGTAAGATATTATGATATCAGTAGTAAGATTGTTTTCCATAAATGTACTATTGTTTCACTATTTGACATTATCATCATTATATATCTTTCATGTATTGGTTAACCTATTACCTTTTTTGACACGTTTATTTTATTCTGGCAAAATATTATAAAGTTGTTCACTTGTTTGAAATATCTATATCTACAAAATAAACTAGTCTCTGCCTAAACTATTGGCATAATACCTAGAACCGAAATTTGCAAACTAGAACCGAATTGAAATAATGAATATCAGATAATATTTAAAATCTAAAAAATATCATGTGATTCATTTTCGATAATATTTGTGGTATCGGTCAATATTCAAAACCAAACTGATATCTGATCGGGTATACGATTGATCCAAATATATATAGATATAGACATGTATTTCAAGTATTTTTGGTACTTTTAGATATTTCTAAAAAATAATTTTTGATATTTAAAGTAATCTTTGGGTATTTTAAATAGTTTTTGGGTAATTTTTTGAAAAGGAATTTTGAGTACTCATATATCTTTCAAATATATTTTTTGGTATTCCAATATTTTTTGTTTTCTGGATTATTGTCGAACGGACCTGAAACCAATTAGATCGGAACCAAAACTGCAATCAAATTATTTAGATACATGTGTAGATATAAAAACTTTTATTCGAAATACCTGAAACCAAATTTAACGAAAAAAGACATGAATGGCAGGACTAGTCTTTTGTTTCCACACAATAAATAAGAATGTCTATATGTTTTAAAGCTATCTGGATATTTTACAAACAATGAAAATATACACACGACCAAAAACAAGAAAAATATACATATATATCTAAGAAAATTGATTCTTGATTTCAAATTTAGACAAGCAAAATTGCAACACCACAGTGCACTCAATAGTTATCGTCCCCATTACATTATTCGAATATTCGAACGACGAAATAAAGTAAAGAAAAACACACACGTGTCGTAAAATAAAATAAAAAAGAAAACCAGATAATGTGATGATTGGTTTAGAAATTGATATGTAGATATTCCAAATATGAAGAAGAAATAATACAGTTAAAAAAAAAGAATCTGCTTTACAAAGACTGAGAATCTAATTAGACACTTTTCTAATCACAGAATCCACATGAGTTTCTTCTCATCAATTTATTATATACGTGGCGCAAACACAGTCGTGCCTAATTTTAAAATGCATATATTTCAGTTTTTGGACTTGAGTGATGGTACAATTGATAAGTGTTGTATTACATAAATCATGAAGGCATTTTATGGGATTTGAATCCACCAAGCAGGACCATCAATGGATAATGTTTGCCTAATACTCTAGCTAAAGAGTCCATTAATAGTATGTCTCGTTCTGATTTTCTTTGGTATTTTAATCTTAGAGATGACTAAGGACTTTAAATACGATTATATATTTACAACTTAAAACAATGAAACTCACTTAGTTGATGACTAAAAGAAGTTGTTCCGTTTGAAATAAAAGATATCGATCTTAACAAATCGTGGAGTTAAAAATAAGATGATAACGTAAGAACCAACCACACAGATTCTAGTTGACAACAGAAAAACACTAAAAAAATGAGTCTGCGTGGAATCTAACACGTCGATAATTATATTGGTGCTAACATAGTAACATATAGCTTTTATCTAAACTCAAACTCACTATAACCAAAGTCTCTTCGGGTTATTGTAGTAACAAAAAAATATCTCTTGGTAAAGCATACCCACTTTAAAAATATCTTGGAGAAATTTGGATCCAATACTATTATTCTCTTACTAACATATAATATTTTTGAGTTAAAAAACTCATACAGATCTCATGAATTTAAGACTACATCGGGTCATAAATTTATAGCATAACTTAATAATCGATCATAATTCAATTCGTAAAATATTATATAGAGAGGTATAAACTCTATAAAATTTATTTTAATAAAAAAATTTATAATCAATTGGATCTAAAAAATCTGATAATAGCCAAAATTATGTGTTTATGTGACTATTTTGAGTTGAATCTTGAATATATATATATATATATATAATTAAAATATCTTTTAAGAAAATAAATGGTGGTCAACATAATTCTCCAAACTAGGGGTGGGCATTCGGGTATCCGGACTCGATCGGCGCGGATCTTTCGGGTTTCAGTTATTTCGGGTCCATGAAGAGAGAACCCGATCAGGTTTTTTGCAAGTTCGGATCGGGTTCGGGTTTTCGAAGTTCGGGTTCGGTTCGGGTTTATAATTTTACTGCGGATCCGAAGAATACCCGAACTTTTAAAAATTTCGGGTCCGGTTCGGATCTTTTCGGGTTCGGGTCTGCGCATTGTAAAACAAAAACCTGTGTCTTCTCCCACATGCTTTGAGTCTCAGTCCATTTCCTGCTTAACAATTACACCATAATATAACCAAAATGTCTCACAAGCAACATTAACAACACATGTATCTATTAAAACTGAGTGTTTCATTAAAATTAAGTCAAATCCAAGATCATTAACAAGTTCTTAAGCATCTAAAGACATGAAAAAACAACAAAAAGGAACAAAAACATATCACATGACCTGCAACCCTTTGATGTCTTCTGTGTCAATAATTTCACAATGATTTGCCTAGATATCATACCTTCGTAGGTTGTTTAGTCTTCTGTGTCAATTAGATTACCAAACTCTACAACAACAAACAAGTGTTAAGTAACACTAAGCAAGTAACACATAAAACAGAACCAAAAGGCTTTTGGTCTCAAAAGACAAGTTTTAAGAGACATGACTGCAGCAAGTAATACATCTCCGAGTCCATAAAAATTACAGAAAAGACATTGTTAAGATTTTAGATTGTTCCTTATTGTTAAGATTTAAGAGACATGTCTTCTGTTAAAGACATTGTTAAGATTTTAGACTGTTCCTTATTGCATACCATCAACAAATTGTTAATGAATTCATGATCCTAATCTTAGTGTCTGCAACAATCAATTCTGTTTACACACAAACATAAAAAGTCTATTAAGAACCTTCTCTGAGAAAAAAACCATTGCCCAATATCATCAACCTAAAACACAACATCACATTGTAACACAAAAAGAGGAATAAAACCAATACAGAAGTAATTGAGAATTTGTATATCTCATGATCACAATCTTAGTGTCTGCAACTGCAATAATCAGTTCTGTTTATACACACATATAAGTCTATTAAGAACCTTCTCTGAGAACAGAACCATTGCACAATATTTATCAAGCTAAAACACACAACATAAAATTGTAACACAAAGAGAGGAAATAAATCAATGTAGCTAAACAGAGACTTTTATATCTGATATTGTGCTTTTAAATATCGAGGAGTAATACTTTACAGTATTACAAACCCAATCACTATAAAAATTGTAACTTTTAACAAATAAGGGATCGATTACCTAATCAATCAGCCCAGAAAGAAGGAAAAGATTGTCATTCTGAATGAGGGTAATGATCAAAATAGTCATCAAAAGATGAAATAGATCGATCATCATCAGAATAATAATCACGATGATGATATATTTGATTATGATCAAAAGCAAGTTGATCTTCATCATCAGAATCAAAACTAAACCCTTAATCGAACTCAACTCATAAACACAACTCAACATCAACCTAAAACCTAGCCAAAATCGAAGCCTAAAGAAAGCAAAGAATAGAAGACATGTACCTGCGATTGAGTTCCAAAGTTGAGAGAAGGAATGTGGGCGCTTCTGTGTCGTTGTGTTTCCTCGATTGGAGATGGAGACGACATATCAGAGACAGAGAGACCGTAGCTTTAAACTTCGATGTTCGGTTTCGACAAGACACACTGTCACTAGCTCTAGGTCTGAATTAGGTGTGCTCAATCCCCGGTTAACATAAACCAACCAATTCAAATTCGGTTATTTTTGGTTTTACTTTGGGTTTTTGGTTTTATCCGAACCCGACCCGAAACCCGAAGTACTCAATGGACCAGAACTGATCGGGTATTCACTAGGACCTGAACCCGAACCAAACCCGATTTTTTGGTCCGGGTTCGGGTTCGGGTCCGGGTCTCGGTTCTATTGCCCACCCCTACTCCAAACCATATACATTATCTAATAGATGACATGACGATCACGGATAAAGAGGAACTTAAGCACCACGTTGAGGGTTTTCGGTCTATTATTGGCTCTACGGATATGCCATCATCTCATGTGTCTATAGATTATTTACATGGCTTGCTGCATTTTAGATGCTCCATTTCGGACTGCTCCGCATTACCCAAACCAATCATTGAGGAAATTTATCTTACTTTGTTTTCAATGCCAACAAGCAAGTGCCATGTCTCTGATGGGTTTTTTGTCGAATTCTTTAAGTCGGCATGGGCTGTAGTAAGGAATGATTTTGTCGCCTGTGTACGGGAGTTCTTTTCTACGGACACATTGTTGAAAGATTTGAATCCTATCTGCATGATTCGCAAGAGCTTAGAAGCTTGCTGTTTAGTGGATTTTCGACCGATAAACTATTGTAACATGGCATATAAAGCAACTGCGAAGATGATAACCAACCGGCTAAAACCAATTATGCATCAGTGCATCTCACCGAATCAAGCAACCCCTCAAGGGGAGAAGTTTAGGTAAAAACGTACTTCTAGCTTTAGAACTACAACAAGCCCACAGTGCCAAAGAGTCCCCTTTTAAAGATGAATATTCAAAAAGCATTTGATACGGTATGTTGAGATTTTGTGATCAAGATCTTATAAATACAAGGGTTTCCTCGACTTTTCATCTCCTGGGTCCGTGAATTTATAACCTCTCCAAGGTTTTCGGTTAGGCTAAATGGTGACCCGGCTGGGTTATTTTAGGGGAGAAGATTTTGAGGCAAAGGATGCACTCTCTGCTCACCTTTTCATTATAGTAATGGAAGTCTTATGATATCAGATTATTTGATACAGTATGATGGGATTTTGTGATCAAGATCTTATAAGCACAAGGGTTTCCTCGGCTTTTCATCCCCTGGGTCCATGAACCTGAAACACACCCTCAATGTAACCGTTAACTACAAGAAAATATGGCAATTTACAACCAAAGATTTTAGACCAATTTTAGAGTATTGTCCATTTTTTGACCAACTTCACATTCTTATTGTGGTCAAAATTCAATTATTTTCTAGTACAAGTTGTCCACAAATCTTGGGAAAAAATGTTGTATGTAATCTTGGGTCCTATCTCACTCATTTATCATTTTCAGGTGATATCTTGGTGTTCTCTAACGATTCATGTTAGAGTTATCTTAGATTCAGTCAAGATTAGTTGTCCGTAATTTCAGTTTTATTTATTTTTATTTGTTAAGTTTGTTTCACGTCAAAGTAGTGGAGTAAGTTGAATAGAGTAGTAGAGTCAAGTAGTATAAGAAGTCAGTATTGTATGTCACGTTTTAGTTGAGTCATTTTCTTAAGTTGATGAAATTCAGTTCATAAATTGACAAATTGGTATCAGAGCCCTCTTCTTAAGGGATCTGTAAACATTTTGAGAGAGAGATGGAAACTGAAAATTAATACACAAACGCATCACCAATCTTTAACGGAGAGAATTATCAAGCATGGGCAATCCGTATGACAGGTCATCTTAAGGCATATGATCTGTGGGAAGCCATTGAAGAAGACTATAAAGTGAAACACTACCCACAAATCCAACAATGACTCAAATGAAGAATCATAAATATCGAAAGACCAGGAAATCAAAGGTGAAGGCTGCTCTTTTTTAAGCAATTTCATAGAACATATTCACAAGGACCATGAACTTGGGCTCAGCCACAAGCATTTGGGATTACTTGAAGAAGGAATATCAAGGAAACGAATGAACAAAGAATATGCATATTCTCAACCTCATCAGAGAATTTGAAATGCAGAAAATGAAGGATTCAGATACCATACGAGAATATTCCAACAAATTGCTGGGAATTATCAACAAGGTGCGACTTCTTGGGAAGGATTCCCCTGATGAACGAATTGTTGAGAAGATTCTGGTATCGGTACCTGAGAGATATGAGGCGAAAATCTCTTCGCTTGAAGAAACAAAGGATTTATCGACAATCACCTTAGCTGAATTGGTGAACGCGATGAACGCACAGGAACAATGACGATATATGAGAGAAGACAGAGCTATAGAAGGAGCCTTTCCAACAAAGGTTGAAAGTTCCAGAAGAAATGACAATCGAGGATATAAAACTGGTGAAACAACATTTAAATCTGAAGATAATGGTGTGTGTAAGCATTGCAAACGTCCACAAGGACCATGAACTTGGGCTCAACCACAAGCATTTGGGATTACTTGAAGAAGGAATATCAAGGAAACGAATGAACAAAGAATATGCATATTCTCAACCTCATCAGAGAATTTGAAATGCAGAAAATGAAAGATTCAGATACCATACGAGAATATTCCAACAAATTGCTGGGAATTATCAACAAGGTGCGACTTCTTGGGAAGGATTCCCTAATGAACGAATTGTTGAGAAGATTCTGGTATCGGTACCTGAGAGATATGAGGCGAAAATCTCTTCGCTTGAAGAAACAAAGGATTTATCGACAATCACCTTAGCTGAATTGGTGAACGCGATGAACGCACAGGAACAATGACGATATATGAGAGAAGACAGAGCTATAGAAGGAGCCTTTCCAACAAAGGTTGAAAGTTCCAGAAGAAATGACAATTGAGGATATAAAACTGGTGAAACAACATTTAAATCTGAAGATAATGGTGTGTGTAAGCATTGCAAACGTCCACAAGGACCATGAACTTAGGCTCAGCCACAAGCATTTGGGATTACTTGAAGAAGGAATATCAAGGAAACGAATGAACAAAGAATATGCATATTCTCAACCTCATCAGAGAATTTGAAATGCAGAAAATGAAAGATTCAGATACCATACGAGAATATTCCAACAAATTGCTGGGAATTATCAACAAGGTGCGACTTCTTGGGAAGGATTCCCCTGATGAACGAATTGTTGAGAAGATTCTGGTATCGGTACCTGAGATATATGAGGCGAAAATCTCTTCGCTTGAAGAAACAAAGGATTTATCGACAATCACCTTAGCTGAATTGGTGAACGCGATGAACGCACAGGAACAATGACGATATATGAGAGAAGACAGAGCTATAGAAGGAGCCTTTCCAACAAAGGTTGAAAGTTCCAGAAGAAATGACAATCGAGGATATAAAACTGGTGAAACAACATTTAAATCTGAAGATAATGGTGTGTGTAAGCATTGCAAACGTCCACAAGGACCATGAACTTGGGCTCAACCACAAGCATTTGGGATTACTTGAAGAAGGAATATCAAGGAAACGAATGAACAAAGAATATGCATATTCTCAACCTCATCAGAGAATTTGAAATGCAGAAAATGAAAGATTCAGATACCATACGAGAATATTCCAACAAATTGCTGGGAATTATCAACAAGGTGCGACTTCTTGGGAAGGATTCCCTAATGAACGAATTGTTGAGAAGATTCTGGTATCGGTACCTGAGAGATATGAGGCGAAAATCTCTTCGCTTGAAGAAACAAAGGATTTATCGACAATCACCTTAGCTGAATTGGTGAACGCGATGAACGCACAGGAACAATGACGATATATGAGAGAAGACAGAGCTATAGAAGGAGCCTTTCCAACAAAGGTTGAAAGTTCCAGAAGAAATGACAATCGAGGATATAAAATTGGTGAAACAACATTTAAATCTGAAGATAATGGTGTGTGTAAGCATTGCAAACGTCCACAAGGACCATGAACTTGGGCTCAACCACAAGCATTTGGGATTACTTGAAGAAGGAATATCAAGGAAACGAATGAACAAAGAATATGCATATTCTCAACCTCATCAGAGAATTTGAAATGCAGAAAATGAAAGATTCAGATACCATACGAGAATATTCCAACAAATTGCTGGGAATTATCAACAAGGTGCGACTTCTTGGGAAGGATTCCCCTAATGAACGAATTGTTGAGAAGATTCTGGTATCGGTACCTGAGAGATATGAGGCGAAAATCTCTTCTCTTGAAGAAACAAAGGATTTATCGACAATCACCTTAGCTGAATTGGTGAACGCGATGAACGCACAGGAACAATGACGATATATGAGAGAAGACAGAGCTATAGAAGGAGTCTTTCCAACAAAGGTTGAAAGTTCCAGAAGAAATGACAATTGAGGATATAAAACTGGTGAAACAACATTTAAATCTGAAGATAATGGTGTGTGTAAGCATTGCAAACGTCCACAAGGACCATGAACTTAGGCTCAGCCACAAGCATTTGGGATTACTTGAAGAAGGAATATCAAGGAAACGAATGAACAAAGAATATGCATATTCTCAACCTCATCAGAGAATTTGAAATGCAGAAAATGAAAGATTCAGATACCATACGAGAATATTCCAACAAATTGCTGGGAATTATCAACAAGGTGCGACTTCTTGGGAAGGATTCCCCTGATGAACGAATTGTTGAGAAGATTCTGGTATCGGTACCTGAGAGATATGAGGCGAAAATCTCTTCGCTTGAAGAAACAAAGGATTTATCGACAATCACCTTAGCTGAATTGGTGAACGCGATGAACGCACAGGAACAATGACGATATATGAGAGAAGACAGAGCTATAGAAGGAGCCTTTCCAACAAAGGTTGAAAGTTCCAGAAGATTTCACGGATGGTCGTCGCTAACTCTTGGTCGTCATCGAACCTACAAGTTTAATCTCCAAATTAAATTAAATTAATTAACAAATATTTAAAGTAATAGTTTTATAAATCGTACCATAAGGTTCCCGGAGGGCGCTGTGGATGAAGGTTTTTCTGATATTTGTGGTTAGCATCCGTAAGGATGTCTTCAACAGACATCCCCGCGGCAATCTCCGGTGGAATATGTTGGTAAACAGGAGGAGGAGGTGGTGTCAACTTTGTCTCCCGTATGGGAGTATAACCCGGCTGAGAGCCGGTGGTATATCCCGGAGTAGACAGGAGCGAGCGTGAGCTAGGGGATGGGATAAGGGCCTGAGAGCCGGGTGGAGTACGGGGGTTCGATCCTCCACCGTCGGAGAGATACCTGGTATACGCATTATGACGTCCGGACATCTAAAATCAGATATTCGGAGTCGGTGTTAATATTTTATGGATTACGAGTTTAGAAATGGTTAAAACCATTTAAAAAATCTTAAAATGATTTGGAAAATATAAAAATCATGTAGAAAAATTCAAAAACCATTTTGAAAAATACGATTAACGTTTTCGAAAATTAAAAAATGCCTTTAAAAACTCATAAATCACATTTAAAATTAAAAAACGTTTTTTTTAAAAAACATAAATCACATTAAAAAACCCAAAACCTTTTGTAAAAATCCAAAAACGTTTGGAAAAAGCAAAAAACATTTTTAAAAATCGTAAAACGTTTTTAAAAATCAAAAAACATTTGGGAAAAGCAAAAAACTTTTTTAAAAATCTAAAAACGTTTTGAAAAATTGCAAAATCGTTTTGAAGAATAAAAAAACGTTTTGAAAAATCCGAAAAAGTGAAAAAATACCAAAAACGTTTTGTAAAAATCCAAAAACGTTTGGAAAAAACAAAAAACGTTTTTTAAAATCCTAAAATATTTTTTAAAATCCAAAAACGTTAAAAAATATGCCAAAAACGTTTTGAAAAATCCAAAAATGTGTTGAAAAATCCAAAAACGTTTGGAAAAATTCAAAAAAAACAAAAAAAAACCAAAAACGTTTAACAAAATTCGAAAATCGTTTGGAAAAATCCCAAAACGATTCTAGATTCCAATTTCACGATCTACATTCCAATCTACAACCAAAGATAACCTAGATCTACATTGAAAGCGTAAATCTATGAAATTAAGAGTTAGAAACACTTACCTTTGCCCTATTTTCGTGGTGGAGAAGATGGAGGAGAAGCTTAAAAGGGATGAAAAAGAAACGTGGTTAGGAGGGGTCAAATTGAAAGAGAGGCTTGAAGAAAACCAAGAATGGAGGATTCACTTACCTTAGAGATGAACGAACGGCGGAGAAAGGAGCGGCGGAGGAGAGGGAGGCTCGGAGATCGCCGGAAATCGCAAGAGAAGAGAGGGAAACACGAGAGAAGAAAGAGAAAAGAGAGAAGAAGGAAGAAGAGGCGGCTCGGGATTTTTAATTAACCTGAGACGTGCGATGGACTTGCGACGTTTCATTAAAGAACGTCGCAATCACGTCGCATATCTGCGACGTGATTGCGATGAACGTTAGGGTTTTGGCTTCATTCGTCGCAATCACGTCGCAGATTTGCGACGTGGTTGCTACGTTTTATTGCCATCGCAAACCTGTTATATATAAAAAAAAATTACATTTCGCATTACTTAATTTTAACTACAATTACAAAACAAACTTAGCTATAATACGCATTTTCACATTACTTCAGTCAGAGTCTTCATTTTCCGTGTTTTCATCTTCATCTGTCTCATCGAACTCGTCGAAAATTAGTATTTTCCCCATCAGATTCTGACAGAACAATGTCTTCTACACCTTGTTGTGCATGTATTATTTCTTCTGTTGATTCGAACGTTATAGCTACTTCTGCTCCTCTTTCTTGTTGCATTGCCACATCATCATCGACCTCACCGGCTATACGACCTCTTGGATTAACTTTTATTACTGATAGCCATGTGTCCCGCCTTTGCTTTATACGAGGATAAGGTATAAAACACACTTGTTCTGCTTGACATGCTAGAATAAAAGGGTCAAATTTTGCATATGTTTGGCTTGCGTTTACGTCGGTTACCCCTAAATGGTTAATACGCACTCCTCTGCCAACCGTTGTATTGTACCAATTACATTGGAATAAAATGCATCTTAGCCCAAGAACTCCGGGAAATGTAACTTCGACAATTTTGTTCAAAATACCGTAAAAGTAGGTTTCCCCTGGCACGTGGATTCCATAATTTGCGGTAGATTTATTGCGTCTATGGTCGTAAGTATGAAAAGTGAATCCGCGCGTAAAATACATTGGCGCTGTCACGATCCTTGCAATTGGTGAATCCACAATCTCATGCAACCACAAAGGCAAAGGTTTGCCTGCACATCCATTCTTCACCTACATGAATAAATTAAATATTAAAACCGTACGTCGTACTGTAATTCTGATCATTACATGTCGATAGCAATCTTACGTACGTAATAATTCAACCATCCAGTGAAATCACGTTCTTTGAAGGTTTCATACTCGCTTTCACTTAAACCAGGGAGGCCTTCTCGAATTTGTCTGTCAAATTCACTGCAACGTAAATAACGTAAATTTATTAGACTTTTATCAATTTAATTACTAATTGATAAGTACATACCTTTCAAACGGAACCACATCTTCACAATTCCTCAGTATGTAATTGTGAGCTGCACGACAATACGTGTGATTTTCCCAGTATTCTTCCTTAATTTTTCCAGCAAGTCTTCCAATTTGAGTAAAGATATCTGGAACAGCAATGGCATATGATGGTTTAATCCCTCCATCGTCATATCGGCCTACCTGGGTTCTTTTGGTTTTAACAGTCGGACTAAAGTAATACGATGTGAAATGAGATGTTTCCTCGGTCAAGCTTCCAGCAACGATCGATCCTTCTACTTTTGCTTGATTTTTGACCTTTCTTTTCAAATGGCCCATGAATCGCTCAAACGGGTACATCCATCGAAATTGTACTGGGCCACCAAGAGCTGCTTCATGAGGTAAGTGGATTGGTAGATGTTTCATCACGTCAAAAAAAGAGGGTGGAAAGATTTTTTCCAAGTTACATATCAACAATGCGATATTACTGTCAAGTTGAGCTATGCCATCCTCTGTTAGTGTTCTTGTACACAGATCCCTGAAGAATGCTCCAATTCCTACAAGTTAATACAAATTAAATAAATATATTTTTAGGTAGAACATCTTATATGATTATTAGAATGGTAAGACTTAACCTAAGTACCTGCAATTGCTTCGTGCACATTTACGGGTAAAAGCTCGAGCAAGGCAAATGGTAGTAGTCGCTGCATGAATACGTGACAATCATGACTTTTCATACCAGATATTTTTTTCCCTTACTCGATACATCGAGAGAATTTGGATACGTAACCATCTGGAAACTTTACATCTGAAGATATTCAATTAAATAATGTCTGTCGCGCTGCTCCGATCAATCGAAAGATAGGAATCGGTTGTTTCCCATCCCGTGTAATATGCAATTCGCATCTCAAGCATAGTTCGGCTATGTCCAACCTTGATTTGAGGTTGTCTTTACTCTTTCCCTGTACATTCAAAATCGTGTTCATAATGTTATCAAAAAAGTTTTTAACTATGTGCATTGGATCGAGGTTATGACGTAGTAAGTGATCTTTCCAATACGGCAGTTCCCAAAATATGCTTTTTTTGTGCCAGTTATGAGATTCTGTATATTTGTCAGGCATGTTTGCTGGAGTGTGCCAATTGCCCCCACGTTTACAGGTTTCCTCAGCACCGTAATATTCAATTTGCTGCAAAATCTCAGCCCCTGACATATGCGTTGGAGGAGGAATCCGCACAACCTTGTTCTTCTTGAACAGTTTCTTGTTCTTCCTGTACGGGTGGTGCATATAAAGAAACCGACGGTGACAATCAAACCAACATGATTTCTTACCATGCTTTAATTGAAATGCATCAGTCCATTCCATACAGTATGGACAAGATAACCTTCCATGAGTTGTCCACCCAGATAACATTCCGTACGCAGGAAAGTCACTAATCGTCCACAATAAAACAGCACGCATCTTAAAATTCTGCTTCTGCGATAAATCATATGTGTGAACACCTCTATACCATAGCATTTTCAGCTCGTGAATCAAAGGTTGCAGAAACACATCAAGAGATCGCCTAGGATGACTAGGACCTGGCACCAGAATTGTCATAAATAAGAATTCGCTTTGCATGCACATATCGGGTGGAAGATTGTATGGGGTCAGTATGACAGGCCATAAAGAATATTGTCGTCCCGACAAACCAAATGGACTAAATCCATCTGTGCATAAACCAAGATATACATTTCTATGCTCCTTGGCAAAGTCAGAATGTACCGTCTGAAAGTGTTTCCAGGCTTTTGCATCTGACGGATGTGTAACCTCCCCATCATTTGTTGTGTGTTCTGCATGCCATCTCATTGCCGCTGATGTCCTTTCCGATTGGTAAAGTCGTTTCAATCTATCTGTAATTGGCAAATACCACATACGTTTGTATGAGACAAGATTCCTTCCACTTGTTGCTCTATACCTCGGTTTCCCGCAAAAACGACATTCGTCCAGCTTATCATCGTCTTTCCAGAAAATCATGCAATTGTCAATGCAAACATCAATCGTTTCCGATGGTAATCCGAGACCCGCTACTAACTTCTGCAATTCATAGTAACTCTCAGCAGAATTATTGTCTTCTGTCCATGTGTAAAATGTAGAAATACCAAATATTTGAATGTTGATATGGTGAAACGACATGTATATAATAGAGGATTTACTCCGAACTATTATGTATGGTTTTCACATGGGGAAGGTTATAGTATCGGTGCTGGTAGTAGTAGTATGAGTGTTGGGGTCGATGATCTTCGTACTGATAATGCCAATTATAATTATGGTGAAAATATGTTTGAAAATATGTCTGACTTTACCCATCTCGAAACTCTTTCGTCACTTCTCCCGTGTCCGGATCTTTTCGATTATACATCCATCGCCGTAATGTGAACACTTCATGTTCCGACGTCATTTTTTAACTTAAAAAAAAAAAAAAAAAACCCAAATTTTTTCTCCCCCTTAAACTTTCTACCGAATTCTTTCTCTCTCTAAAATTTGGTGTGATTTTACAATCATATTGTGGGCTATTTATAGGGAAAACACGATTTTTTGCAATGTATTTGCGATGGAAGAAAAGCACATCGCAACATCATCGCAACAGAGTCGCAATTTTGCTACGGAAGATACACGTAGCAAAATCATCGCAAATTGCTATGTACTTGCGATAAAATTACGCCATCGCAACAGAGTTGCAAAATCATAGCAACTTCGTCGCAATTTTGCGACGTTTTTGCGACGTTTTCTCACACGTCGCAAGATAGTCGCAAGTTCATTGCAAAATTGCGACGTTGTTTTTCCATCGCAAAAAAACATCGCAAATTGGCAATTTTCTTGTAGTGAGACCATGACTGGTGTAAGGTATATTCAAGAAGTGTTGTTAGTTCGTGAAATTAATGAAAATTTGCTGAGTGTTGGGTAGCTTTTGGAGAAAGGATTCAAGCTTATCTTCGAAGACAATGAGTGTTTGATTCAGGATGGTGAAACACATGATCTGTTCAAGATAAAGATGAGAGCCAAAAGCTTTCATCTTAACCTCATGGAAGAAGAACATCTTGCATGCTCTAGCGTCATGGACACAACGTCTCATTGGCACAAGCATTTGGGACATTTTCATCAAAGTGGATTGCAATTTATGCAGAAAAAAGAAATGGTAATGGGAGTACCATTGCTTGAACGAAACGAAGGTGATTGTTTTGTGTGCCAATACGGGAAAAGCTCGAGAAAGTCATTCCCTTATACAACATGTAGAGCATCACATAAGTTGCAGCTGGTGCACACAGATTTAGGGGGTCCATTAAAGACGTCATCACTCAACGGAAGTAAGTATTATATCGTCTTCATTGAAGACTATAGTCGATACTGTTGGATTTACGTCCTTAAAACCAAAGCTGAGGTAGCTGAAACATTCTGGAAATTTAAAAATTGGGTAAAGAATCAAAGTGGTTGCAAATTACAAATTATTATATATGACAATGGAACCGAGTACACAAACAAAACCTTTGGAAAGTTTTGTGAAGATTCTGGTATTGAACACCAATTGACAGCACCGTATACCCCCAACAGAACGGCGTCAGTGAGAGAAAAAAATCATAGTATAATGGAGATTGCAAAGTGTATGTTGTTTGAGAAAGATTTGCCACAAAAGTTGTGGGCCGAGGCTGTAAATACTACAGTCTTTCTACTTAACCGTCTGCCAACTAAAACTCTAGACAATCAAACTCCTTATGAAGCATGGTATGGTTACAAACCCAATATAATAAATCTCAAAACATTTGGTTGTCTCTGCTTCTCTCATGCTCCAGCTATAAAGCAAGAAAAGTTAGATCGAAAGGCAGAACCAGAAGTTTTCATTGGTTATAGCACAACATGCAAGGCTTATCGAATCTTTCAACCTCAAAATGAAAAGATTTTGGTAAGTAGGGACGTGGCTTTGGAAGAAAAACAATGAGCTTGGATGAAGTAATAGAGAGTCCAGTGCCAAAACTCAGTTAAATCAAAGATGACAACATTGATGATGCACTAGTTAGAGGCATGCGTTCTTTAGCTAACATCTATGAGCGTTGCAACGTGGCTGTTCTTGAACCAGCAGATTACGACGAGGCCAAGACCAATCAGCATTAGATTGAAGCAATGATTGAGGAGCTGAGATTAATCGAAAAGAATGGGACATGGGTGTTGATTGACAGACCCGCAAGAAGGAAAATCATTGGTGTGAAATGGGTTTATAAAACCAAGTAAATGCAGATGGTTCTATAAACAAATACAAAGCTAGACTGGTGGTCAAAGGGTACAATCAGATTTATGGCGTGGATTTTTCAGAAACCTTTGCACCTTTAGCAAGGTTGGAAACAATTCGAATGTTGCTCTCATTAGCTGCACAAAACAAGTGGAAGCTGCACCACCTAGATGTCAAGTCAGCCTTTTTAAACGGTCAGCTTAAGGAGGAGATTTACGTTAAGCAACCAGAAAGTTTCAAAATAGAGGGACATGAAGAGAAAGTTTATTTGCTAAAAATGGCGCTTTACAGTTTAAAGCAAGCACCACGAGTGTGGTACAGCAGAATTAATGAATACTTTCAGCAAACAGGTTTTATTAGAAGTCCGAGTGAAGCAATGTTTTACATCAAACAAATCAACAGTAACATTTTAATTGTGTCCATTTATGTTGATGATTTGTTGGTGACTGGAAGCAATGCATAGGTGGTGGAAGGCTTCAAAGTTGAAATACTTAAGGAATTTGAAATGACAGATCTGAGGCTGATGACTTATATCCTTGGAACGGAGGTTCAGCAAAGCACTCATGGAGTTTTTATTCATCAAAAGAAGTATGCTACAGAAATACTTAAGAAGTTTCAAATGGAAAGTCGCAAAAGCATTGATACACCAATGAATGTTAAGGAAAAGCTTGCAAAGAGGATGGAACTGCAAAGGTCGATGAAAGGGAGTATCGAAGTATAATTGGATGCATGATGTATCTAACATCAACAAGACCATACATCATGTTCATTGTAAGTTTGTTGTCACGATTTATGCACTGCTGCAGTGAATTACATTTCCATGCTACTAAGAGAGTGGTTAGATACATCAAGGGAACAATGGACTATGGTGTGAGGTTTGAAAGCTGATCAAAATTCAAGTTTATTGGGTATTCAGACAATGACTGGGCTGGTTCAGAAGATGACATGAAAAGCACAACATGTTTCTACTTCGGTTTTGGTTCAAGAATGTTTTCTTGGAGTTCAAAAAAACAAGAAGTTGTAGCTCAGAGTACAACTGAAGCAGAGTTTATCGTTGTAAAAGACACAGTTAATCAGGCTATCTGGATAAGAAAACTTTTTATCAATATCAACATGAAGCAGGAAGGACCAACAAAAATTCAGGTAGACAATCAAGCAGCAATACGATCTCAAAGAACAAAACATTTCACGATTAAGCTCTACAATTTACGAGAAGAACAGAAAAATGGAGAGATCAAATTGGTCTACTGCAGCACAACAGATCAAGTGGCATATATACTCATGAAGGCATTACCAAGATCAAGGTTTGAAGACTTAAGAGAACGACTAGGCGTACACAGAATCTAAGGTAAGGAGGAGATTTGTTAAAGTTGTTTTAGATTCAGTTAAGATTAGTTGTCCATAATTTCAGTTTTATTTATTTTTATTTGTTAAGTTTGTTTCACGTCAAAGTAGTGAAGTAAGTTGAATAGAGTAGTGGAGTCAAGTAGTATAAGAAGTCAGTATTGTATTTCACGTTTTAGTTGAGTCATTTTCTTAAGTTAATGAAATTCAGTTCATAAAATAGACAATTCACAAGATTCGCTCCTAGGTATAGCTGAAATTTTTGAGCAATTCAGAGCTTTCTTAGGCTTGGATATGAACCTAGCAAGGTTCGAGCTTTACATGGCAGGTTCTAGTGATACCAAAAAGGTTGATCAAACGTCTTAGTTGTTAGGAATCAAGAAAGGGTTTTTTCCCTACTATTTACTTAAGTCTACCTTTCCAGCCAACAAAGCTAATTATCTCAACCTTGTAGCCTTTCATCGAGTAAATCACATGTTAGCTTCATTCTTGGACAATCAAATTATTATCTTATGTTGGTTAAATAAGACCGATATCTTCTGTGATCTCTGGGAAAGTACTTTTTTGGAGCCAAATTTTTTTCTTGCTTAAACTTTTCTTCTCCAAAATAGACTCTCTTTACCGAACATTCCTATGGAAAAAATCTACGGATTCTGCCAGGGGAGCGAGAGTTTCATGGAGGGACATTTGTAAGCCAAAAAAAAAGAAGATGGACTTGGTCTCCGAAGGCTGGAAATTTTTCTGATGTGTTAGATTAAAACAAGTATGAAACTTATTGTCTAAAACAAATTCTTTATGGGTTGCTTGGTTAGATCATAATGTGTTTGGAAGGAAGAAATATTGGCTTATGGATAGCACTCCTAGAATCTCTTGGAATATAAGGAAGTTGTTGAAGATGAGGAGTGTGGTTAAGGACTTCATCTCTTGTAAGATACAGGATGACACAAGGGCATCATTCGAGTTCGATGTGAGGACCTCCTTGGGACCGCTTCTGGATTTCTTTAGGCAAGATGGTCCATGAGAGTTGAGAATGCCGAGAGGTGCAAAGGTTAAAATAAGCATGTGAAACAGACAATTGGTTGCTGCCTGCAACGAGGTCCGCTGAGGTAGTCTCTCTTCAGATTTGTTTGATGGATACTCAACCTCCTAATTTTCTGAGAGGAGCTGGTCTAATTTAACGGAAACGACGTTCTGGTGCATTTGCAGAAAGATTCCAAACTTTATATACATGGCCTCAGTTACGAGTTGTATCATCACATGTTCTTTGGAGTAAGGTTGTATGGTTCAATCATGCAGTCTTTCGCTTTTCCTTCGTAAACTAGCTAGCTGCTAAAGGAAGATTAAATACAAAGGACATGCTGAAAAATGGGGACTAAATGTCCCTTAAATGTGTGTGTGCTCTGTAACTCAATAGATGAAATTAACTCTCATTTGTTCTTTGAATCCACCTTCTCTCAAGCCTTATGGACATAATTCGCTAGTAAGTTTAGCCTTTATCCTCTAAATTCTCTGATGGATGTGTGCCATTGGGTCTCTCATATGCAATCATTCTCATCCTTAACCTACTACTTCAACTCTCCATCTACACAATTTGGAAGGAAATCAACTGTTAGATATTTGTCTCAGAAACCACTTTTTGTTATGTTTTAAAGATTGAGATGGACTGTACATTCGCAATCGACTCATCACGATTACGCCTAAAGATCAGTTTTCACCTTTTTTCTTGGTTTTATTTCAGTTGTATCTCTAATTTATAAGTTCTCTATCTTAAGGTTTAGTTTTCCAAAACTCTCTTTTTAAGTATAGCTAAAAAAATTTGTAAGTAATGTGCCTCGAACTAATTTTATAGGTATAAATTTAACATGAAAACCGAAAAAAAAAAATTAAGCAAGGAATTATCAAAAAATAAACATTTTATAATATATAACTTGTTTATTCTCTTTACATGTAATAATTAGATCTATAAATCATCAAACTAACTATCTAGTTTTCTGTATCAGAAAATCATCGTAAACTCTAACCTTATTAGGGTTCCCTTAATTATAGTTTTTGTTGACTAAAAGAAAAAAAGTAAAAACTACTGATATTCTTCTTTTCTTTCCTCAAAAATAAAAGGACAGGGGGACATGAAGGTGGTGTATAGGAGAGATATCTAATGGAAGAGATCCGATAACATTAGAACATAAATATTCAACGAAATTAGTAAAGAATTTGATGGATGTCCAAGTGTGCGATCCTAATGTCATCTTATTGATGGAAGATGATCCCATCATATCATTTCTTTTTGTTCTTTGTCTCACTGTACCTCATAGGAACATCACCTCTCACGTCTTATCATATCCGCCTCAAACATCCTTGAAGCTTCTTTATCTTACTTTTCTTAGCTTTTACTGTTGGCAAATCATTTTATTACATTTCCAGAAAAAAATTTAAAAAAAAGGAAAATCATTAACTTGTTTTCTTTTTGGTCGGAAAAATCAGTAACTTGTTTATGATCACTTGCATGTAATGTAAACTAGTCGTTGTCGTCCTGAAATAAGTCTCAATTGTAAGAAATTATTTGATTGTATATACAGAGCCGGTTCAACATTATTATTAAAGATACTATTCAAAAAAAAAAAAAAAAATTTGTATATTTTCTAATAATAGCAATTATTTTTATTCATTAATGGTAGAAAATAACTTTTTTTCAAAAGTAAGAGAATAAGATTATATAGTTAAACATTGTAATTAACACCGAATTTTTCAAATTCAGAAAAACAATAACATAAAAGAGAGATTTTTAACTTTTTTTACTAAATCATAAATAATTTAAAAATTTTGGGTTCAAATTATTTAAAAATTTGTAAACTCTAAAAAATTTAGAACATAATTCCTACGAAATTCTAAAAATTAAGGCTCTAGTTAATGCAAATTTTATAAAATATGTAGGATTTTGGCTTCTAATACATAAAAGCTCGAAGTCATGACTTATATGTCTTATGTCACTCCAGCTCTGTGTATATAGTACATAATTAACTTGCATGAAAAAAAATTCAAGATCAAAGAGTTGTCAACTCGACTGAGATCCGTAGAAGCTGATTTTTAGATGTAAATATATGTATCAGAATTATTTTCTTTTGTGTGGGTGTAACAGATTAATTAAGTGTGTTTTGTGTCAACAATTTGGATGAAAACTGTAACGACAGATAAACATTTAACAATTTACATGTTTTTAGAACAAAAATATTAAAACAGCCGAAAAATGATTTTTTGTGCTTAGCATATTAAAGTTCTTATGTTCAAGTCCTACTTCCTAATCTAATGGTGGTAGTCGGATAGATAAATAACAATTTAGGTCTTATAACATAAATTCGCAGAAGTTTGAGTTTGATTTCCGCTCAAAAATTGTAATGTTGCTAGTGTAAATTATGTGCAGTCCTCACTAGTATGGTGTCGAAGATCTTGATCCGTTCAAATATAGATGATTAACCTAATATGTAAATATTCGACGATCTTTCATATTCATAGGATTTGGTGCTCGGATTATCCTGGTTATCAATATATATATTAAAACCAAAAATAAATTGAAAAGACATAGCACAACTATTAAAGCCACTTAAGACCAAAGCCTTTTGCCTCATAATGTGCCAAAGTAGACAGACTCATATGTCCGTACTTTATTGTGTTGGCTTATTATGTCTTATTGCTCTCTCCACATTAACTGGTCAAAACAACGAAATGAATCCAATTGGTGAATGTTTAGGAGATCTTAAATAGTAGCAAACTAGCAATAACCAACTAGTGACACCATAACTTCCGGTTTGTATTTAGAAAGTAAAATCATATTTGGTCCGCAAAACAATGATGATGAGACTGGATCTAACCCAAGACTAAACAGAAGCTTCGAAACCAAAACAAAACCGGGTCCAAACTGCAACAAACATCAACAGTTTTCTCAACAGACAAAACATACTTTTACACTTCAGTCTCCATTTTGTAACAACACATCAACCTAAAAAGTGAGAAGATAAAAACTCAGTAAAACAGGGAAGACAAGTGTTGTAGCTTCTCTACAAACAGCCGTTTAATCCTCATCGCTGGTATCAAAACTGAGCATGAGAGTATTTACTCTTCATCTTCTGTAAAAGTCTCATAAAGAGTCGACAAGTTGATTTAACTTGAAGACCTTCACCAAGTTACATTCTCCAGCAAGAAGATTAAGAATTAAGCCAATAATCACGTCCCAAGAATCTTGACAGCACCAGGAACATGATCAAAACCCATTTTCCTTTTGACATGGGTTATATCTGCTCTTATCAAAAAACTCACAGTAATCTAAACTACAGAAGGTAACAGAGTTCTTCGTATGGGACGAGATGACTTCTTGAGATATGATGAGTTCCATTCTCCACCTTCTTGTGCATAATAATCCATTGGATAGTCTCCATCTAGTACATCATCATGGTCCTTATCATCTTTCAAGCTTTCGTTTGTACACGCACAGCTTGTTTCTTTGTCCTCTTTGCAACAGCCAGACAAGGAATCTCCTCTGCTCGAAGTACCGCTCTCCCACCAACCGCAGATGAATCCTAGAGCAATCTCAGCCTCAAAAGTTGTCAGAAGAGGTTTATGAAAGGCCTCACCCCAATCGATTGACAGCCTTGGGCATGCTATTTGGACCCAAGCATCCACCGAGTCTTCAAACAATGCCACTCTTGTCGGACTAAGTTCAGACATTAATACTACAGTGCTATCAATCCTTTTCTCTCTCATTTTCTCCTCTAACCTCTCGAGAATCTTGGTATTTCCTTGCCTTCCTAATGTCCCCAACACAATCCCCCAAGTTTTTGCATCCCTGGCCCGTGCAATAGCTCTCCTTCTCGTCTCTCTCATTCCCTTGTGATCATACTCCTCCAGAAACAGCTTGCCAAGATATGGATCATACCTAAACGCCTTCATCTTCGGATTGGCTATCATGAATGCTTCTAAATGAAATCTCCCATCAGCTACAAACACCAGTACTGCGTCTTTATGATCCCCAACCATCGAAATCTTGGGTGCAGTGCAGCCCAGTACTTCACCAGCCGATAAAGGTTTCGACTGAGGGATCAAAACATTGAACCCTTGCCTCTCTAACTCTGGTTTCACGGCTCTGATCGCCGAAGTAAACTGAATTGTGCCCGCAAGAACGATGTTTTTGGCATCACTCGAGAGATTAAGATGGATAGTGTTCAACAGGCATTTGACATCAATCTGAATCTCGACAAAGACATAAAGGCAAGGGATTTTAGTGGAGTCAATAGGGACAAGGCAACTGTGACCATAATGAATTAGCAAGTCAGCACCAAGCGCACAAGCTGAGAAATCATCAACACAGCAGGCTCCATAAGTGACATCACCAAGGACAAAACAGTGAGAAGCTCCAGCGAAAGACGTGAAGATATCAGAGAGTGTTAAGGCATACATAAGAAGACCCTCGGGAAGCTGCAGAGCGATGCGTTTAGCATTTGACGATTTGATCCTCCAGACGCATTTGTGAACCTCAAACTGGTAAATTGAAGGGAGGAAGGAGATTGCAGCGTTGAGGGATTCATCACCAAGGATTGATTCAGGAATTTGGTTCTTGATGAAACGTTTTGGAGGTTGCTTTGGCTTGTTGGTCTTGCCATTGGTTTGATCAGAAAGCTCCATACTTTACCTGAACATTTACGAGCAAAAGATGGGTTTCGTTGCCTGAATATTAGTCGGTGAAATTTCGATTCTTAAAGCAATCCTAAGGTAAATTTTTCTACAATCAAACAATTAGGTATTTTCAATCAGTATACTTTGAGATCGAATACGAACCTTTGAAGAGTAAGCAGGGGAAAAAGGCGAGAAAGAAAAAAATATTCTGAGAGGGAAAAACAAATCGGAGAGGATCGATGAATTTTCAGAGAGGAGAGAAGAGTAGCGGCGCAGAGCATAGCAAGAGGATATTTCAAGTAGTCACAAAAGGGTTTAGAGTGTATGTAACACAATTTAGCCCTATGCATATCGGACTCCCGTCCGGTTTATCTCGTTCCTGTCTAGTAATTTCGGTGTTTTTTAAGAATAAGAAATTTTAAATTTTTGTTAGGATCCAAAAATAATATCCAAATAAATAAGAGAAAAAGTTGGAAATGAATCCGGTAATTCCCTGAATTTTTATTGGATATTTGTTTAAGTTAACAAAATATTAAAATATATTAGATTCAAATATTAGATATGTTTCCAATAATTAATATCAAGCCCATAACAAATTTTAACTTCAATTTTCACAATTTTACAATGAATACAAACTATTCAATATAGATATACTAGTATTTTTGATAAAAGATAATAATGTTGGTCATTTAGGTACAAATTTTAACACTCTAATTTTTGTAATTTTTGTGTATTGAATATTGGTATATTTTTGTTATATTGATTATATAATTTATAATAATACTTTTAATTTTTTATTACTCATATTTCCCAAACTATTTTTTGCACATGTACCACAATTTTCCGATTTAGTAAAATTTTGTGAATAGTTCGGGAAATAAAGTTTGAATCTCAAAATTTTCGTATCATTTCCAATTTCCGAAATTCTCGTCCCATAATGTAGCATGACTTGTTTGAAAAATAAATCTTATTTCCCGAACTAACCGTTCATGACCCTGACCCATGATTTCATGTCGTGTGGACTAACACAATTTATTTATATTTTGAACTTTAGAAAAATATCCTTTTTAAAACTAAACTTTTTGGTTATTGCAAATTTGAATGACAAAGAAAAATTATAATAATGTAATATATTATTTATATAACCTGTGAAAATATAATTGAAAAAATCGATAGGGCTTAGAAAAATTCACTTAAGTTTTTTAAATTTTTTTGTTGTTGTCAAACTTATTTATTAAATATATCTAATGGGTTATGATAATACATATGATTCACAAATACAGGCCCAATTACAAAGGATAAACAGTATTTTAACATTGTTTAACCATGAGTTTAAAATGAATATCTTAACATTTTAATAATAATATTTTAATAAAAAATTGTAAACAATTAAATTTTAATACTATTAATAAAAATTAAACCAATAGGAATGTGCCACATATTTAAAAGTATCATCTAATGGTCTCTTACTTAAGAGACTCATCTCTCTCTTTTTCTTCACTTTTTATTTTTTTTTATTTTTTTTATTCATATAATATTCACAAAGTATCACCACTAACAATGCTCTTACGATACTGCAGCCACGTGTCCCGCTATGTGTCTAGCAAAGTCAACATGCACCCTCCGGCAATTGTAATCGGAAACGTCCCGGAAACCCCTATTAAAAGAACAGTGGACTAAGCTGCATCCATGAAAGCTGATAAATCTTTCTCACTGACAATCATTGCCTCTAATAGACACCAATGTCGTCGAGATCCACCATAAAGACCCACCAGAAATGATTGAATCTCCACGCTTAAAACCACCGGTAGAGAAAAGGATGTGCAACCACCAAGGGTAAAGAAAATTATAATCCCCGAGACTAACCAAAAATTGAAGCAAAAAATCAGAAACCACCGTTGTTTGATTGCCTCTTGTGATGATATTGTCTTCAGTGAATCTGCTTCAAGATCTTTTCTTCATGATTTTCCTTGAGAAATCTCAAAAATTCTTCAACAGAGATGCACGATTTGACAAGCTCCACCTCCACTGAAGTGAAGACAGTTCGCGATGATAGAGTTAAACTCCATCTTCGATGAAAGAAATCAAGGGAAGAGAGATCTGATGCTATTATTTGTAAAAACCAAAAAAGAAAGAAAAACAAACACAAAAACTAGAAAATCCTAAAGAACCAGAATTACCGGATTGTTACTCCTCTTCTAACGAGTTCACCAAAGATCTCTCTCAAACATTTGAGTGAGACAAGAGGAAGATCCATGGAGATTTACAAATAAAGTGGAGAGAAAAACTCTCACACTCAAAGAGGAGAGAATCTGAAAATAAATGTTTTTTAGATTTTTATTTGATTTTCTTTTAATTCAGGAGTTAAACCTTATGAGACGGGTTTGTACTATTTTTTGGGATGATGTAGCTCACGGATAGATTCTCATCTACAAATATTTAAATAGGTTGAAAGCATGGGTCTATATATGTGTATGGGTGATTTGAAAAATATGTTTTAGTTTCGCATTCAAACTTGCAAATTCCTTAAAATCCCAAATATTTCTTCTACCACATAACCACAAACTCATTGTCTTATTTAAAAATTTTAAAACTTACAATCACATATTCTAGATTATATTAGCTAGAAGACATTATATATTAAATTGAAAATATATTCTAGACTAAGTAAAAAGATATATACCAAATTCGATAGAACATGTATTATGGATTAAGTAGAACATGTATTTTTAGATTAAGAAGAAGATTTTTCCATACTAGATAGAAGAAGTATACTAAATTATGTTAAAAACGTATTATAGATTCTGTAAAAAAACATGTTTTAAATTACGTGGAAAACATATATTACATTACATATTATTGATTAGATAAAACATGTATTTTAAATTACATAGTATAGAATTCTACATAGAAGACGTATATGTATTCTAGATTACGGGGTATAAAATCTCACTTAAAATATGTATTTCAGAGTATGTACTTTGTAGTACAGAATCCAACATAAAAAATATATACTAGATTATGCAGAATATATATTCTAAATTAAGTATAAGATATATTTTAGATTATATATAAGATGTATCCTATATTAAATAGAAAATATATTCTAAAGTAGAAAATGTATTTTAGATTACATAGAAAACGTATTTTAGATTTTGTAGAAAATGTATTCTGAGTTTAAGTAGAAGATGTAGTTTAGATTACATAGTTTAGATCTAACATATAAGGCTTATTATAGACTATATAGAAGATGTATTTTATATTAGGTAGAAAACATTATCTAGATTAGAAAAATATGTAAATTATGTAGAAGACTTGTTTTAAATTACATAAGGTATAATACATTTACGATTCTAGATCACATTTTAGATTATTCAAGGTTAAACCATATACTGATTACAAGATTTCAATACTTGTAGGATTCAACTTTTGTTTAGAAATTTGAAGAGGTGAAACGCCTTAACAGAAGCAAATTCTTTTGGGTTTAATTGTTTGACAGTGAAGATGGAGAGACACATAGAGTGGATAGACTTGTAGAACGTTAGAATAGGAGACTAGAAAGATTCATGTACTCAAACCCTAGAAAAATTTAGAGGGAAATTTTGTAAGATTCGTGGATTTCTAGTGTTCAATATTCATATATGTGTTATTGTAGAGAGAATTCTTCCGATAAAATTGTAGAGAAAAATAGGAAAGAATAAAACAATTATTATATAAAAATTTTGTCAACAATGAAATTGATAAAACTCGAGTCATATTTCCAGTTTTTTTGAGTCAAATTCTGGTGTCAAATGACTATTGCCATTAGACCAACATAGTCTTGACAAAAAGTTAAATTTGTACTTTGAGTATTTTAGTTTAGCTTTTTTTTTTCAACTTCTTTACTCATTAATTATATTTCACTAGAATGGCAAAATGTTTACATGGGAAAAATCATGAGTATTTCGTCGGACAAAATGGACAAGGGAATCTGCCCGTTTAAGGTAAGCTAATTTAAGTTTAGAACTAAATATATTCTCACTTTTCTCTAATTTTTCTAATATTTATTTATCAAATAATTAAGAATTAAAAAGATTATAGTAGACAAAATAATAATCTAAAACTTCTCTATTCTTTTCCGGAACAGATGAATATCAAAACTTGGTCTTAATTGGTAAAAAAATTTATTGAATATTTGAGAAAATTTAAATGGATAAATATGATTGATGTTTTAAATATTATTATATTCAACATAAAGTCTTACCAAGGCCTTAGCCAATGAATTTGAGAAGTAGAAGTTACTAATGGTAATAGATTATTTAGAAATGTAGTTGTGATTTTTGCAAAGAGCATAATTTGGAATACCGTCAAAAACGTTAGCACCTCTGAAATCTCAAAATCTAGATAAATGTTGGCATTTGAATGTTTGGTTTAACATTGTGAGTAACTGTGAGTTGAACGAATGAGAAAACGAGATATATGTTCAGAACAATTAGCTAATAGTTTAATAGTAACGATTGGACTATGCTATTTAGGGCATGTTCTTTTACTAATCATTCAGGGATCAAAACAATATAACCAATAGTATTTATAATTATGTGAGTGGAGCTATGAAATTGATCGCTGCGGTTACCTCACGGCAACTTTACGGTCACACAATATTTTTTTAGCGATGTCAACAATGATAGCTTTTTGATCGCTGCGATCAATATTATTTATTAATTACTGTGAACTCCATCAATTTTATTCTTTTTTTAGTGTTAATATTGAGTTGCTAAGCAACTCGAAAAAAGAACAGGCCCTTAGAAAACAAAATAAGGAATAGAGAAAACGGATGTAATGTTTACCGTCTACAGGTCACATAATCGTAACCGAAATGAAAATCCAAATGTTTTTTAGACATGAAGTTTGGAGATTAACATAGGTCAGAGAATCTACTTGTTCGAACTTGGGATCACGTTTACTGATCCGCGCCCACTAAATTGGAGATTCGAGATGTTTCATTACATTACAAATTTCAGTTTCATCATTAATTTATAATTAATCCCCACGTCTTTTGGTTACTATATTTCTTTGTAAACCAAAAAAGAAAGGAGCAAAAAAAAAAAAGTAAAAAAACGGAAAGTCGAGAAAAACAAAACTTTTTAAGTTTTAACTATTTTGAAGAAAAACTGAAAAAGTGCATTTACTATTATTATAATTAATAGCAGAAAGTGTTGAAAGAAGAAGTCAAGATTGAAGAAACTTCTTGAAACAGATAGGACACGTGCTCTGATTGCTTTTTTTAAGCTATAATCCTCTACTTCGTGCACATATCTACAACCACTAACTCTGAACCGTTCATTTTTTAATTACAAACTCTCTGATTGACTCGATTACATTGTCTCATCCACGGCGTCTTCTCGTCGGACTTTTCTCCCGCCGCCGTAGAAACCGTCTTTATCTGAGCTCCTTCGCTTCTCGTTCGTTTAAGCCCAATCGGAACACCGAACAGTCTCGGGCTTGCTTCTTCATCTTCATCCTCCGAAAATCGCTTCGCCGGTAAAAACTCAACCGATTTCGTAGCTTCGTTACTGTTACTTCCCCCCGGAGAAAAACTCTGATCGGATTGAGATCTAACGTAATTCGACATGAGGCCAAAAATGTTATCGCAGAGAGATTTCATTTGAGTTAGCTCACGATTAAGCTGAATGTTTTGATTCCGAAGCTTTTCGTTCTCTTCCAATAGCTCAACTGATAAACCACCATTTCCAGTTTGACAATACAAAGACGACGGAGACATCCCTTGATGATCATCCCCTGAATTTGACGCCGGAGGAGATACAACCGTTTGTATTCTCTGTTCCGGAGCCGACGGAGCAACCACTTGATGCGTCGTCGTCGTCGTTATTTTCCGACGCTGGATTTCGCTGAGAAGACGTTTCTCTCCTCTCCTGAAGAATTCGTTTGAAAACTCCCAACGATCCGGTACAACTTTTTTGAATCCCTGCGACAAAATCAAACAAATTATTATTTAAAAGAAAATCGAAATCTCTAATACGAAAATTGATGAATCAATCGATGAATATTACATACATAAGTATTGAGCTGACGAACAAAACTGGAGAAATTATTGTGTTTAAAGTGTTTAGGAAGCAAATCTCTAGCGAAATCAGTAGGATTCCAAACGATGAAAGAAGAACCATCTTGGTTCCAAGAGATAACGTCGTCGATGGAAGAATCTTCAACGAGGTTAAACGTCTTTGTAAGAAACGGCGTCGGAATAGATCTTTGAGATGATTCTCCGGCAGTAACCATGGAGTCACCGTTGTTATCGCTCATCGTTGCCTAAAAGTGAAGAAGAAAGAAGAAGAAGAAGAAGAAGGAAGAAGAAGAGTCTATTTGTATAAATAAAAAAAGGAACAAAAGTCGAGAAGCTGCGTAATGTAATTTGGGATTCAAGAAACTCCTCTGTTGTTGCGTTGTTTATTCTCTCATATAAGTGTGTGCGACCCACAACACTAATTTGTCCTTTTTCGTTTATTTTGGAATTTTCGGTAATTACCAACTATGCCTCATGTCTGCCTCATTTTCTCATTTGGTATCATAATTAAGACTCATCACTATGCATTTATATGTCTATGTGTCGATACTCCATGGTTAGTCGAGAGACAGATAATGAAAAAAATAATAGGAATCAGACATGTTAATGGCTCTGGTTTCTAAAGTTGATTCAATTTCTGGTTTATTTCTAATTAGTGGTTCAATTGATAGTTTTCTGATTCAAAGTTGGTTTGCTTATTTCATACCGAGACTAAGAAGAAATGAGGATCGGTTCAATCCGGAAAAATTTGGTCTTCGGTTAAATTCTATTGGTTTAATAGAATCAGATATAAATATCTTCTTTTTCATCGTTGTATCGGTGTTCTGTTACTGTTACTTGCTTTCTTTCTCTCCATTGTTGTACTCTTCAAACTCGGTTTGAGCTGAATACTCTTGAGATAGTGAATTGCCAGTCCTATTTGCCCCTAGACGTAGACTATGTCATCTCGGCGAGTCGAACTGGGTAAAAATCGCGTCTTTCTTTAATGTCTTTACTTCTCTTTCTTCCGATCAAAATCGTGATTCTAATTATCAAATTCACATTGATACGAATCCAAATCGGTCAAGTTTTGTAACAATTGGTATCAGAGCTTCAGGCTCAGTGCATCAATGGTGAACCAGAAGATAATAATCGAAAGATTTGATGGAGAGACGGAATTTTCTCTCTAGAAGATTCGCATGCTCGCGTATCTTGGAGTTTCTGGATACAAAGATGTAATCAACGATTTCTCTTTAACAAAGACGATATCAATTACTAAAAGCGAAGGAAAGAAAGAAATTGAAAATGATTCCCCTGAGGCTCCACAAGTCAAAGTGGTTCAAGATCCAGAGAAGATGGTTCGATCAGAGGAAGCTAAGTACATAATCTTGTTTAATCTTGGTGAAAAGATTATGCGACAAGTTAATCACTGTAAGTCTACAGCTGAAACATGGTATACTTTGAATCAATTGTATATGGAAACGGGTATTCCGAATCGAATCAATCAACAGATGAAGTATTTTTGTGTCATGATGAATGTATCAAAAAGCATTAGTGAAAATCTCGATGATATGTTTAAGCTCATCGCAGAATTCGGAACTCTTGATATTACAGTTTCATAAAGACTCAAGCTATCATAACTCTTAAGTCTCTTCCGCCTAAGTATGCTCCATTGAAAAACACACTGAAGTATGGCCATAAACATCCTACGGTTTAAGATGTTGTATCATCAGCCAAGACTCTTAAAAAATAAATGGCAGAAGAAAGAGATATTGAATCTGGATCTTCATCACCTCTCTATACAACAGAGAGAGGAAGAACTCAATCAAAGAGTCAATGAAATAATGGCACAAGCCGTAACATGTCTAAGTCAAATACTAGATCCAATGTAACATGTTGGTTTTGTAAAAAGGAACGACATGTTAAAAAGGATTGTTATGCTAGGAAAAGAAGATCTGAAAATGAGAATAATGGAGAAACAAGGGTAATTGTTGAGAAGTTTGTGTACTCTAAGGCTTTGAGTTTCAATAATCAGTTGGTAAAGGATTTGTGGGTTCTTAATACAGGGCGTACATCGCATATGACATCAAGGAGGGACTGGTTCAGTGAATTCCAAGAGAATGAGTCAATTACAATCATGTTAAGAGTTGATCATTCTCTTCAATCAAAAGGGACTGGAACAATCAAAGTTAACACTCATGGAGGTTATATCAAGATTCTTAAGAATGTCAAATATGTTCCAAACCTGAGAAGGAACCTTATATCTACAGGGACTCTTGATAAACGCGGGTACAAACATGAAGGAGAGAATGGAAAGGTCAGATATTTCATGAATGATAATACTGCACTGAGAGGTGAATTGAAGAATGGCCTATATGTTATGGATGGTGAAACCAAGATAAGTGAAGTGTGTAGTGTGATAAATTCATCAGACATTACCAAGATTTGGCACAGTCGCATGAGTATTAATAATATGAAGACACTCACAAAGAAAGGTTTCATTCAAAAGAATGAGATAAAAGATCTTGATCTCTGTGAACACAGTGTCATGGGGAAATCTAAAAAGCTAAGCTTTGATATTGGAGAATGTTCTAGATTATATTCATGCAGACTTATGGGGTTCTTCATCTACATCATCATCACATTCAAACAGCAAGTTATTGATGACAAAACGAGGAAAGTGTGGGTCGTGTTTCTCAAGTCTAAAGATGAGACGTTTGATAAGTTCTGTGAATGGAAGAAAGTTACAAAAAATCAAGTTGACATAAAAGTCAAGGTTCTAAGAACTCACAATGGACTGGAATTCTGCAATATAAAATTTGATGAATTATTTAAGAGGAATGGTATTCAGAGACATCGGACATGCACTTATATATCTCAGCAAAATGGTGTAGCTGAGAGAATGAATCGTACACTCATGGAAAAAGGTGAGATGTCTTCTTAATGAATCTAGTTTAGATGAATCCTTCTGGGCAGAAGCAACAGCTTTGGCAGCGTACTTGGTGAACAGATCACCTTGTTCTGCAATAGATCATAATGTTCCAGAAGAATAATGGCTTAAGAGGAAGCCTAGATATAAGCACTAGAGGAGTTTTTCTTTTGTTTACGTGCATCAAGACCAGGGAAAACTAAAACCAAGAGCTCTTAAAGGAATTTTCATCGGTTATCCTTATGGAACAAAATGGTATAAATTATGGCTTCTAGATGAGCAGAAGTGTGTTACAAGTAGAAATGTTGTATTTCAAGAAGAGACTGTGTATAAAGATTTGATGTTGTCTGGAAAAGAAGATCAAATCAAAGATCAAGAAAAGAATTCTATGCAGTCTGCTATTATAAGTAAAGAGAAAGGTCAATGTTCTCAAACTTCTAATGAAGGTGGAGCTACAGAGGAGATCTCGAGTGATTCTGAATCTGTTGAGAAATTATCAACACCTACCTATTAAAGCTTCAGATGCAGTTGATTATAATCAGAATGACTATCAATTAGTTCGAGATCGGCATAAAAGAGTCAGTAAAGCCCCACCAAAACTATCAAATTATACAAATTTCTCCTTTGCACTCATTGTTATAGAAGAAATTGACTATGATGAGCCTAAGTGTTTCCACGATGCTATAAATGATCCATAATGGGAAAAGTGGAATGGGGGAATGGATGATGAAATGCACTCTCTATGGAAGAATAAAACATGGAGAGTGGTTGATAGACCAAATGATGCAAAGGTAATAAGTTGTAGCTGGTTGTATAAGAAGAAACCTGGAATACCTAGAGTTGAACCTGAGCGTCATAAAGCAAGGTTAGTGGCAAGGATCTTTACTCAAAGGAAGGGTATTGATTATGAGGAAGTGTTTTCACTAGTTGTTAAACACATTTCTATTCGAATACTAATGTCTTTAGTTACAAAAGAAGATATGGAACTTGAACAGATGGATGTAAGAACAACCTTCTTACATGGAGAACTTGATCAAGAACTCTATATGGAACAACCAGAATGTTATGAAGAGTGTCCAGGAAACGATTAAGTTTGCCTGTTACAAAAATCTCTTTATGGGTTAATGCAGGCTCCTCGTCTATGGAATAAAAGATTCAATTCTTTTATGATTGATCAAGGTTTTATCAAGAGTAACCGAGACTCTTGTGTATATGTTAAGGAGATCAGTAACAGAGAATTTGTCTATCTACTTCTCTATGTAGATGACGTTCTATTGCCAGCTAAAAGCAAATTAGAGATTGAAAAGATCAAGGGTATTCTCAGTGTTGAATTTGAGATTAAAGATATGGGTCCAGCAAGCAAAATATTGGGTGTTGATATTCGTAGGGATTGTATTGAGGGTACTTTACGCTTATCTCAGTCTAATTACTTGAGCAAAGTAATTCAGAGGTTCAGAATGAATGAAGCAAAGGTTGTCCATACTCCAATGGGTGCACATTTCAAAGATATCTCCGGTAAATAGTGAATGTATTGACATGGACTCAATTCCTTATGCTAGTGCATTTAGAAGTGTGATGTATACAATGGTGGGAACTTGACCTGATGTTGCTCAAGTTATAGGTCTGGTGAGCATGTATATGAGTAAACCAGGGGAGATTCATTGGGAAGCAATGAAATGGCTACAAGTGAATATTTTGCAGGGGATTTAGATAAAAGAAGATCCACAAGTGGTTATGTATTCACTGTTGGGGGGAATACAGTTAGATGGAAGTCAAGCTTACAACAAATAGTTGCATTATCAACCACTGAAGTTGAATATGTTGCACTCACAGAAGCTATAAAAGAAGCAATATGGATTCAAGGATTGCTCAAAGATTTGGAAATTCAATCAGACAAGGAAACAATTTGGTGTGATTCTCAGTTTGCGATATGTTTATCAAAGAATAATGCATTTCACGAAAGAACAAAACATATGGTCGTGAAGTATACATTAAAGTGATTGTTGATAGTGGTGATATTCAGGTTCAGAAGATTCACACTTCAAAGAATCTTGCAGATATGTTAACAGAGACAATTCCAGTTCGGAAATTTGAAGAGGCTCTAGACTTCTTGAAGCTTCTTCATTGAGCTGGTCTTCAGCTTCAACTGAAGGTAAATACTAAGTTTACTGTTGAAGGAGAAATCGAATCAAGGTGGAGTGTTAATGGCTCTGGTTTTTGAAGCTGATTCAATTTCTGGTTTGTTTCTAATCAGTGGTTCAATTGATGGTTTTCTGATTCAAAGCTGGTTTACTTATTTCATACCGAGATTAAGAAGAAAGGGAGATCGGTTCATTCCAGAAAAATTTGGTCTTCGGTTCAATTCTATTGGTTTAATAGAATCATATATAAATATCTTTTTCATCATTGTATCGTTGTTCTGTTACTGTTACTTGCTTTCTTTCTCTCCATTGTTGTACTCTTCAAACTCGGTTTGAACTGAATACTCTTGAGATAGTGAATTGTCAGTTCTATCTGGCTCCAGACATAGAGTATGTCATTTCGGCGAGTCGAACTAAGTAAAAATTACGTGTTTTTTTACTGTCTTTACTTCTCTTTTTTCCTATCAAAATCGTGACTCTAATTGTCAAATTCACATTGATACGAATCCAAATCGGTCAAGTTTTGCAACAAGACATTTATTGCACTTAGGAGTTTTTATATCCTTGTAATTAATAATATCATGACAAATTTTGATCCTTTTTCCTTTATCTTAGCAAGTTTCGGACATACAATATTTTGCTTAGGAAAATAATGTTGAAATTGTAATATCCATAACCAATCTTAATTAAAAACAAGGTAGATATTATAAGGTAGTAGATGTTACATGTAATTTAGAGATTTGTTTTAGATGTTTTGTATTGACATTACGCCACCACCTAGATTTAAATAGATATTTTTTTAAACAACTATAATACGTAAACATATGAAGGTTCGAGATGTTGAATAATTTGGATGTAAGTTTTACGAGCGTATAATAAGATATGGAACGTTCATTTGAAAAATTGAGAACGATGGCATAAGACAGTTGTGTTGTGAAATTGTTATTGGTTTTGTGGTTTTTTCAGTCTTAGATTCGGTCAGAATTTAAATGATGACAAGTTTGGTTACAAGGAACCTGTGTGAAGAAGTAGTCAACGATCAGCAAAGTTCACTCTCGAAGTGTGGGAAAGGCTCCAATCCAAATAGAGTTTCTCAAGTCAAAAGGAAGAAGCAAGAGACTCTTAAGTGTTGTAGGCGGTCTCGTGTATCCACGGGGTTAAAAGTGGAGCTCTTTCGGATCGGGTTTGGTGATCTGGGTCATCTAGTATCAACCAATCACATTTAATCTTTCACTTCTCTCAGCTAAGACTGAGGACGAGCTGAGGAAGTGAGGATTTATCTTCTTTGATTCTGTTAGATTAGGAGCTCGATTACTTAAGGTTGTTAGGGTAGTTGAGCTGGGTTGGTTGTTCAAGTTTTTAATAATGTTATTTCTTTAGCAAGACGAAGGGTTAGAAAGAGCTCATTGTTAGTGAGATAGAATCGGTTGCATAGAGATTTAGGTAGAAAATCGAGTCTGTAATCTTGTACCAAGCTTGATTTTGAGCATCAATTGTAGTGACTGGCTTCCGCAACTTTTGGTCCACCAAGATGTAGGTTCCAAGTTTGGAACCGAACTCCTAAATCGTCATGTTCTTTTCCGTTCTAAATTCAATAATTGATGACGGTTTTGTATCGAATAGTAAAACAGAAACTCTCGAGCTTCACACTCCGTTAAATAGAATGGAGCTACTGATCCAGTGAGTATATATATGCCGAGGTATTTAGAGATGTAAACTAGATGAACTAGACTGTGCTCCAGTTTAACTTACGATTTTCACCGAATCCTGCTAACAATTTTGTGCATACTAGAGATTGTAAATAGAAACATTAAGAAAGATAAAGATTACTATAAATGATGTAATACACAAATAAAACCACACCAAAAGTCAAAGTTGGGAAAATGTAAATCTGAGTACTCATGAAAACTAAAAATAAAAAGGCAAAAGCATAAAAACTTACGTACATTGGAATTAATATATAAACAATAAGAGATTCCAAAAGATCTTTGGAAGGAAAAGAAAAATACATATAATAAGAACCGATACGAGCCTCCATCTACAACTCCACACCATCATTTCTACTTATAAAAGTGCCTTTTCATATTCAACTATATCATACCTGTAACCTTTTTGTTTAATTTATAATTTATATATTGATTATCATTATTATAATAAGATAATAGGGTGGTGGTGGAAGATGCTAATAATCTAAGTGGCCAACAAAATACTTTAAAAATTGCATTTTTTTTATATCATATCTTAATACCCTCCTCCCCATTGTGCTCTCTCCAGTTTACCAACCACCGACAATCCTCCTGAATTTAAGAAGACACAAAAACATGTAACTGGAATGTAATGAAAACAATATTATGGCTGTGTGCTCTGCTATTAACCGGAACATAACTTGCCTTGTAGCAAAACAATGTTTAGGAATTCCCGGCGCAGGACAATGAAGGATTCGATGCAGACTTGGCATCCTTTGCATCTGATCCTTCTCCAACAACCACTTCTTCCTCGCTCCTACTGTTCAAAGTCCCTGGGTTCATCTTCCTCACTTCCTCTTTCGTGTATATGAAGATTTTGCGAACCATGCAACAAAACTCCCTGCGCAAATATTATATTGTGTAAAATGTTGTAAAAACACATTTATTCTCATCATCTGTGTTAACGAAAATGCATAAATGCAAAATCTTACTGCCAAGGATCGTCTCCAACAAGCATCATATCATTCTCATCATCTGTGTAAACTATCAACCAATCTTTCTTAGGAGCCATCAACTCTCCATTGAACTCAAACAGCCTATCAAGCTCAGCGATTAACTCCTCATAGTTTTGGAACTTCGAAAGGTCCACTGACCTCCCAAGTGCTATCCCCTGCTTATGAACCTTTAAGAAGTAAAAATAAAAACAAATGAACAATGTGTTAGTCAAAATAACGATTCAAGGGTGGGGTTCTCAAAAGCTCGTACTACTTGTGCTGAATAACTGATAGCAAAATATTCACCTTCGTACAACTCCTACTCGAGTTGATTTTAGTGTGAGCGTCCTTCGGATGAGGATTACTAGTCTGGAATGGTCTTCCCTGTTCACGTTGATCGTTTGTCGATTTTGACCCTTTTGACTGATCAGAATGATCCTGAACCTTCGTAAGTTCTATATGTGTAACGCCCGCAACATCATTCAAGTTGTTTCTCTGAGACATGTTTGAATCAGTCCCATTCGTGTTGTTGACCAAAGGAATGCCAAAAAGCCTGCAGTTTCCGTCTCTTGACTTTACAGTCTCCTCTTGTATCATGGTGGGTCGCTTTGTTGCTTGTTCCCTAGCCTGAGCTTGTGCCTGTGCATTAACCACTTCTTCAAAATAATTCAAAGCACGTGGACGTATTGGCCAGTTGCCACCAGCATTCTCAGTCGTCAAACTATGAAGCACCGGATATTCACTGTATTTGACATTGGCTCGCCCTTGGAATGTGGTATCAGCTACTTTAGGCACCTTAGGAGACTCATGTAATCTCAGGGAAAGATCAGAGTGCATCATCTGCCACTGATTAGCAAAATAATCAAACTTGCCATCTGGATCACTCAAGATTTTCTTTGCAGGTACAGAAGGTGATGAATGGTCATAAAAAGGCATCCGCTGACCATGGGATGGTTCTATGTTGGTCCCGAAGCCGGAAAGCAAATCTGTGTAAGTCGGTTCATGCCTGGCAGACGACATCCAGTTCTCAGATCCAAATCTTCTTGAAGCCGAAACCACATCAACTTTATCATCATCCGCTGAGGATTGCCACACGACAGAATTCTCTGGAGCATCGCACTCTACACTCTCAGTATGTTTCGTTCTCAAGGTCGAGTATTCTTGACCTTGCAAGACCCTAGAGAGTCCACTTGCTGGTAAAGGGTCAATGTTTGCTTTAGCTGGGCCTGTTTCGTGTACAATGATATTAGTCTCCCACTTTTGACGAGGGTTATCTGGTTTTCAAACACTACAATATGCACTTCAGTGGAAGGGGAAGACATTACCTTCTCTTGTGAGCATAGAAGAGTCAGGAGATGAAGGTGCTATATTAGATCTGGGCCTTTTTGGCCGAGGCATGGGAACAGGACTCAAAGCAGGAGGAGCAAGAGCTGGCTCTATCTTCCATGGAGATACTCTATCAGGTCGAGGAATACTAGAAGTCTCATCCCATCTCACCTGAAAGATAATTGCACATTCAGCATTCAGCATTCATGCTAGTTAACAATAATCTGGATCCTTTCTAGGAAGTAGGTAATACCTTGAGGGATCTCCACTTTGATTTTGGCCACCTAGTGGGGTCAGACTCTTCAATCCCAACAATTGTGCCAGTAAACCTGTTATAAATCAATACACAATTTGTAAGGTTCATCCTCCCACAAGAAATCAATAGCTTTTATATATTGGAACTCCTTCGAAAGCATAAAAATTGAAACATTGAAACACCAAAGAAATGTCTCTGGTCTATTTGGAAAAGCAGAATACTAGATTAGTACCTCTGCTCAGGAGCCTCTTCGCCTTCAAATCTCATTTTGAATCTCATGCCTATGGAGTAGTTATTCTTCACAGACTCCATATACTGATCAAAGGGAACAATAAACTCAGATGGACTCGTCCTGTTGAAAATAAAACAACACATGAATGTTTAGTAGTATTTAAACACTTTCACGCATCAGGAACTTTTGAAGAAGTAAATAGCAAAGAGCTCAAAAGAGCAAACTGATTTGTCAATAAAACCAGGACAAACCTTGGTTTGTAGTAGACCGTAAACATCGTTCCTGTTGAAATAGCGTGCCATGCAGTGGCCAATACTCCAAGATGCATGCTATGGCTAGATATAACAGATGATGGTACATTTCCCTGTTGTCGCATCGCACGCCTTACCCCCACACGTAATTCTCCATTCTCACCCCTGTATAGAAGAATTAGATACTTTACATAAGAGAAACCATCTGAAACAGCTCAAGAATGTCATGAAGATATAAATCCACAAACCTCAAAAATATAAAAGCATCGCCTGCAACCAGCCTTTTGGAACTAACAAACACACTCCATCCACTCTGAAGCAAATGCCTCCGTGGTTGTCCTGGTACAACATCATCACAAAACATGACATGAGTTTGATGACTTCAAGACTTAAAAACATAAAATTTAGAAGGTGCTAATAATCTGACAAAAATAAATTCCGATACCTCGGAATATATGTCTGAATCGCCACTCGTTTGCATGCAAATCCTTTGCAACTAATTCCTGGGTAGGAGGTTGTCGAGACATATCCTGAGATAAGAAACAAAGAAGAATTGTTGACGATCATCTTATAACAAAATCTTGGGAATATAAGCAATCCAAAAGAAATTAGAAGCTCAATGAGAATCAACTGAATCACCAACCAGAGGTGGGAGACACTCATCCGCATGGCGCCTAAGAACAGAAAATCCACCATGTGTACTTGTGTCGGAAGCAGTCAACGTTTTGCAGAAGGAGTGAACCTGGAACCTAGGGGGTGGAGGCGGAGGCGCTTCTTTCTCAATTGCATGCTCGTCTTGCTTTATCAAACACATAGAAAAGAAAAAGGAAACGATCAGCATCTTAAAGAAAAAGATCATCTTACAACCTTCGAACCAAGTGGATCAGCAACACAACTTACGTTACCCTCAGGAAGAAGAGTAATCTGGGCATAAACTTCATCTGTATCTGCCTCTGCCTGTATAATCACGAACCAATCCCTCGTTAAGCCAGATACTTCAGGACATAGCAGAAATTAAACCTTCTCAAATGAAATTGAGAGAAGCCTACCTTTAAATCTACATTTATGACTCGACAAAGGATCTTTGACGGAAGATCATATAGAGGCATCTGCTGTTCTGCTGCCTGGTTCGTCGATGCCTCAACCTAATTCATCAATTAAACGACAAAGTTAAAGCAGTCTCTCAGCGATAAAAATCAGAGAAGAAAAACCTCATAAATATAAGAAAAACCCAGAAATGAAAATCTCACTTGCTCGATGTGTCCTTGAGGGAAATAAAAGACTCTGTCATTTTGTCGAGGGACAGTCACAAGGGGACCAGCACATGCGTGCCATAGCTCTCTGTAGAGAGCAGCCTCAGGGTCGACTATGACGAAGAAGAAGAAGAAATCAGTAATTAGATCAGCTCAGTTCGTAACCAAAAGGAAGCTAAGAACACTAAGAAATAGAAGACTTACCAACACGCTCAGCGGCGGCTACAGATCGATTAGAATTACTTTTCTTCCCCTCGCCGGCACCGGAGACATTTCTGGTCTCTTTCGGGTCACTGTAACCGGAGGAGGGAAAGTTCTCTCCTCCACGATTCCCTTTCATAGAAACTTCCGAACTCGCCATACCTTTGGTAATCTCAACCTCAGATCTGTTTCTTCTGTTACCGAAGCAGTCTCAAAGCAGACGATTTCAACAAAGAAATCACCAAATCCCACCTCTTCTCTTTCAAAAAAAGAAATATAGCTCAAAGCTCTTCTGGGTATTGCACTTGATTCCTTTCTTTGTCTTTTATCGCTCTAACAAACACAATTACCACTGGTTTAGCTCCTTTACATTACCGAATACAACTATAAGAGAAGATAAAACCCTAGAATTAAACGAGAAACCACCAAATTTTCACCTCAAATTGGCTCTGATTTAGACATCCAAACAAACTCCAAGCTCTCTCTCTCGTCTTCCTCCTTCTCCTCTAGCTTACGGCTTTATCAGAGAGTAGTCACAGACGCTTCTAGCAACGATGAGAACAAGCACCTGCTTCTTCTTCTTCTTCTTCTTCTTCTTCTTCGTCTTCTCTAGTTTCTCTCTCTAATTTTTTTTTCTTTTTTTGCTTTTATTTTCGTCTTTCCTATCGTTTGTGTTTCTGGGTCTGAAGCGACCAAAGGCTTAACCATAGTAGTCAAAACTCCGCTTCAATCATTTCAACCGCGGTGAACTTCTAACCCATACGGAAAAACCGGCATTCACCGGTTACCTTTCCCCTTTCATACTGGCTATTCCCGGTTGTAACCATTTCCGGGGGACCAGGGTCTGCGACCTCACAAACCCAAAGACAACTGACGATGTTATTTTCTTTTCCTCGACTTTTCTTTATTACTAATAAAAATATCAACATTATTATCATTTTCATTTAATAATGCCTTTTTCCAAAAAATAATGTCCTCTTTCTTTCTAAATTTTTTTAATATTATTATATTGAAAGAAATACTTAATTTACTTACATTTTAAGTCGTCTTATTGTTGTTGACCAAACAAGAGTCTTTGAAAGAAAAAAGACTAGAGAGTACTTTCCATTCTGTATTTACTGTGAGATGAAAAAAACTAACTATAATGCATGCTTTAATTAGCAGCTAAAAAAGTTAACCAAAAGAGAAAAATATAAATAAAGTGTGTGAAAATGGTAAGTAATATCCCAGATTAGGAGGTAATAAAGGCTGCTTTACTTTATTGGATGGGAGTGACGGCGTCAACACGTCGTGAACAAACGTCAACTGTTGATTGGGTGGAAAAGATAACGGTGTTTGTGGAAAGAGAGCGTCAATGGGAAAGGTGTTGTGTTTTTATTGGGAGTTGGCTTTGTCGTGCTGTGAACAGGCAGGTCTTGGTGGACGTAGAAAGAAAGAGAGATTTAAAAAAAGGGTTACGTGGCACACAAAAGAAAGCGCATTTTAGTAGAGTCAAGATATTTCCGATGTCATTTTCCATGGTCTTTAGGCTATTGTGCGCTTTTTAGGAATTCTCGTCTCGTGAATCTCTCGTACTTAATTTACCCTGTTTTTCTTTTTATGGAAAAACAAAGACGTTTCATTATTGTCTTTTTTTATTCTTAAATTAAATTACAACTCAGATAATACCAATTAAATAAAGTTAATCTATGAACATGTAAGAAGAAACACTACTTAAAATATAATATCATATTAGCCGAACAAAAGAAAAATCAAAAATTCGCACAACTATTTCATAATTATTTAGTACTCGAGTTATCAAGTTATCTAAAATATTAAGATAAATTATTAAACAGGTGGTAAAATGTTCCTTCAGAGACATTCGATAAAAAACAGCTGGTAAAATAAAATTAACTAATGCGCCGAAGACCGGTAGTTCAATAGTAATAATCAATAATCACTTTATAAATTTTTAGATATTAGAATTCGATTCCTAAACAGAAAAAAAAAATTAATTATGGTCGGATCCAATTATAAGTAAAATTAACATACTCCCCCGTCATAAACACATATGCTGCTTATGTGGAAGCGTTACAACGGAGAAAATCTTTTTTTTAAAGATCTATGAGAGTTTATTGTAGTCACTCATACAGCTGGCAAATTGATTAGTTAGTGTTTCTAATCAATGTTTTGTCCAGATTACAACGAATTTATTAAAGAAACTTTTTTTTCAAGAGATCCAATGTCTAATTAAAATTAAGGATTAAAGAGTACTAAGTTTTAATACTATAGAGATATTTATGTCACAACTCTGAACGTGAGAAAAAATCTAAAACTTAAAAATCCATCATACTATGAAAATGTAAATAATATACAAAAAATGAAAATGATGTTGATACGATTAAAAGAAATTAATTAATACAGGATTAAGAAGATTAAAAACTGTTACAAGCGATATGAGGAAACGATAGAGAAAAACGGAGAGAGGAAAATCACGTGTTGGTAACGCACTTGCGAAGAGGTGTGGGACCCAAGAGCACTGTGTAGCATTTGTGTGGTCTAAAAGCAACCATAGTTGGAATCTTTGTCCGTTAAAAAGAAAAACTCTTTCTTCTTTTTTTATTTTATTAATCAGGTTTTTTATTTACCTAATTAATTACATATATTTATATAGTATTTTTTAAAAACAATTACATATACATTCAATCCGTAAAGTCCACTTCTTAAATATATTTGAATCTATTATAATATAGTGAAAAGATCAAGCTCATAATACCAAATTTATCGACCAAACTAAAAAAACACAAGACGAATATATAATGTTCTTAATAGGAAAAAAAGAAGAGAAAAGTCCATGACTATTTTAGTTGGTGTCCTGAAAGCCTACGAAAATTTATACCTTACAAATTTAATAATCATGGACACAGAAAGTAGACACAGCTTTTGCAAAGCATGTGGTCACCTCCTTCATTTATTTATTATTTAGCTTTAATCTTTACCACTATTATTTTTATTAAAGTACATTACCTGTTTTCTCAATATTATCTCTTCAATGTTTTTTATATAACATAATTGCAGAAAATAAAATGTGTGATTTACAAAAATTTTAACCATTATTCGAGCATATACATAGTGATTAACATAAAACTGAAACTAATAGTACATTTTCAAATACAGAGAAAAAAAAACTATATAATATTATATTTCATTTTTTGTTATTGATATCAACGAATATAAGAACTATCGACATGTGTGTAGTAGTACATACTCACACACGTGAATGTTCCCCTTATTGTCAATTTCTAATATTACCAGCTAGAGTAAATCTGTATAGCTAACTATTTATTTTCTTATATACTATTTTTCAGTATTTTTGATAATAGGTCGATGATGTGTACAAATTAGAGAAATAGGGTTGATGGAAAACGTGCAAAATGTGCTGAATTTTTGTTTGTCTTTCTAGTTAAGAAATCTTGTTTGGTATCCATAAATATTTCAAACCAAATTCGTCAAATTATCAAATTTTATAAGACATAATTCGAGTATTTCCCTGTTGAGTAGAATCATATCATGTGACATTTCACTGTAGAAAACCCATTGCAATAATGAAAAAAAAGAAAACATTTTTATTGGAAAATTGTTTATTTTATTGACAGAAAAGAAAAAGGAATCATTCCATAACACTGTTAATGTGTCATTACCAACCCATGATAGATTGTTTTCTGGTATAGAGGATACAAATATTAAAAAAATGAGAGTGTGGTCGAATTCCATAGTAAAAGGCTGAGACTTTATAATTAAAAAAGATAAAGATGGACTGGATTTTTTGTTTTTTATTTATTTAAAAACTAATAATGTGAAGTGATTACACGTGGGACCTACACGTGTCACCGGATTAAGGAGCACTAATTCAAAAACTGGGTGATGCCTCATGCTTCCTTTCTCCTAATCTCTCCCATCTTTGAACCCTAACCTACAGACCAAACCCTACTTTCCTTACCCTAATTAATTAATTATATTCTTTACTTAATTATTTTTTCATTAACCTTAACTAAAACTGTGGTTTTTAATTTTAAGAAGATACTCCTACTAGTATAATTTGATTTGACTCTAGATAAATTTTATTACGACACAAAATTAGTTAAGGAAATTAAAATTAAAATTTAATCTAAAAATGTGTTTGGTTTTTTATTAGTGCAAACAAAAAAGTAAAATAAAAATTAAAAAAAAGTCTGGTCTTTGATGTTTATCTCAACATGCCATGTCATTATCGCACTTAACATTATCTCCAACGAGTGCGATACACGCGCCAATAGACACAAGTGACGGATTCCAAACCGAATTATTCAATCCGATTTAATGAAAAAAAGTATGATAAGTGAATTAACTGAGCAGGAGTCAGTTGGAAGAAAATGGCTCACGAGATCTGATTGGTGGACTGGAGCCATATTCTATCCAAACCATTTGATTTCGGGTCGTTTTTACAATTGTCGGGGTAACGCTGGAGTGACTTGCCGGTTATCCAAGAGACCAATAATCACAAGCCACGTGTTCAACAAACCCCTTTCCAACGCACGTGGGTCTCGCAGGTAAAAGTCAGAATGAATTACTCCTTTTTTTCTCTTTTTTTTTCTTTTTCATTTATAAAAAAAAAAAAAAGTTTGTTCCTATCGAGTTCGGTTACGTCTAGTCACGCACGTTGCGTGACAGTCGTTTAGGTAAAGAAACGGGCTAGGCTAGAACTACAGATGGTGACGTCATATTTATGCGTTACTTAATATGTATTTTATTTACATAAATAAATAACAAAATTAATTATACTGTTATAAGAGTTGTATTTTAATTAATAACTTTTCTATAGAAGAAAAAAAAAAGTGGGAATCATATCTTAAAGCTGGAAAAAAAAACACAACACGAACTTTAAAACGGTCCAGCCATATAAAGTAGCCTACCAACCTGCGTCTTTAATCACATGTATTATCGTTTGTAACAAATTGTAATTAGTACCCTTTAAGCTATTGTCAAATGACTTCTTATTGCAATTATGTCTTTGATGTTTGATAAAGCTGTTCAATTAAGCGAGAGTTATTAAGATTTTAATGATACGTTTTGTTAGTAATCAAGGTCAAAGTATAATAGAAGTGTGGGGACTAAATTATCATGATATGGTTGTATTCTTTTTTTTGGGTCAAACACACTCTTGTATTAGATTAATTGAGTACAAAGACAAGAACATAAATTCTCTTCATTGTCAAACATTACAATACAAGAACAAAACCAAAAGCAAATTGAATTAAATCTAATAAAGAGTCTTAACAAAGTAATTTTATGTTTGACAAGATGTGGGTTATACGTAACTGAATCCCGGTAAGAATCAAAAAACACCCTAGTTCAAGTGTCACAAGAGACGGTAGAACATGAAGATTAGCACTTGAAATCAGAGCATTGGACACCAATCTTCTTATTGGAGAAGAAATTGTTAAATTGTTTCTTTTCCCTACCATTAAAATACAATTTCTCCCCCAAACCCATAAACTTAGACTTGTCCTCGTAAGATTTGTCTGATGCCGGTGAGATTCGGTTACTCCGATATCACCGGTGACGATGAAAGAACCTTGAAGAGTTGTATCGATATTTGGACCTGAAAGAGATTGGTTTGATAGAGTTACATAAGAGAGTTATCCATTTTATTTTGATATGGTTGTCTTCAATTCAAGAAGATTATTGACTAGAAATTCATTGAGCTTTTAGCCCCAAAAAAATGCATTGAACTATTGGTTAAAACATTATCTCTAAGGGCTAACAAAGAATTTCTTTCGAACTATCAGATATAATACTATAAATATTCAATTTCTAATCCTTTTCTTATTGCTTCATAAATCTAAAGTTGAATCTCTATTAACACTAAAAATGAAAATTAAATTTCTGTTTCCACTCCAAACAGAAGTTAAATTTCTATTTTTACATTCGAGATTTATAGTTATGGTTTACTATTTTCAAATTATTAATTAAACATAGTTTAACCAATCTAAACCTAATTTTAATATGGATTAAGACCCGATTAAACCCTTAATCCAACACAAAAAGAAAAAATAAATCACATTTTTCTTAGAACCCTGATTATCGTTGTTTTCAATCCTCGTCGAAATCGAAATTCTCTCAAAGAGTTGCCATGAACTCGTTAGAGTCACACACAAGAGACACGAGAGAGGAAGAAACATGTAGTACCAATGATCCATGGCACGAGAGAGGAAAAATGATGAAGGTGTTTCGTACCAATGATACATGTTTGTTGATGAAAACCATGACAGGAGACACAACCCTCACAAACTTTGATGACTTTTAACCTTTTTGGATCGAAAATTGATGATTTTGATTCTAGGGTTTTTGATTTCCTCTGGCAAATCGAGTTGAGAATTTTACCCATATTCAATCATATATACGGGTAAACCTCTATCGTATATAGATTTCAGATAACTTATGGTTTAAAGTAATCTGATTAACTCGGTTAACAAAAAACTATGAAAACCAACAATTAGGTGTATTTAGATATTTAATTTTTGATTTGTTGAAGAATAAGAAAAAGTCCAAACATTTAGTATTTTTGGTGTTATATTTGATAGTTCGGGGAAGGCTCGTTTGCCCTATTTCTAACATTAACTATATATGTAATCGACATCATTCTTCGACGTATCTGGAACCCAAAAAGCTATACAAACCAATTGTGCATTTGCAACAATCATTCATCTCATGTCGTTAATAGAATTGTCATGCCGTTTTAGAAAATTTGATTTTATGAAAAAATGATTTCTCATTTTTTAAAAGTTGATTATATGTACTATGTTTAATGTATAACTGTTTAAAATGCATATTAATTACATTCTGGAAAAAAGACTAATTAATTACATGATATACTAATGTTTTTTCACTACTTGTAGACATCTTTAAGTAAAAAAAAACTATTTACAAAAACTTGATGGTTTTCTTTATCAATATACATGATTCTGGAACAAATATAGGGGCTTTTTGTTTCTCCATCTAACTGTTCTATCCGGATGTAGATGTCAATTATTGTTTGTTTAATTGCATAATTATGCATCATCCGGATGGAGATGCTGGATGGAACATCTCAACTTAGTTTAAATTTCTAAAATTTTTAGATGTGTTTAGAAAAAACAATTGGACGTATATGAAGTTTTTAAAAATTAAAAAGACCAAAATAACTTTTTCTTATCTCTTTCTCTTTTTCGTTCTCTCTCCTCTTTTTTACTCGCATTTTTTTTATATTTTCTCTCTTATTTTTTTACTCTCTCCTCTTTTTTATTTTCTATCATCTATTTTACTCTCTCTCATTCTTTTATTTATCTTTCTTTTTTTTTCTTCTCACTCATCTTTTTAATAATTAAAATTTTTCTAGTTTAAAATTTAAAAACTAGTTTTGAAAATTAATATTTAATAAGAATAATATTTATAAATGTTAAAAAAAATTCTATTTAGTTGAATATAAATTTAATTTTATTAATTAAAATAATACTTAAAAGTTAACCGTGTAGTTTTTAGTCATTTTATTGGTAAATTCATCTAGATATAGATGTCAATTTACAAAACAAATAACATACATCTAGATACAATATCCACCATAGAAACAAACAACATCCAGCTGCTCTGTTCAGATAGTACATTCAGATGGATCATCTGGATGAAGTGGCTGAATGGACAAACAAACAAGATCGTAGTATAAGCAACGAAGGATTTGAGCCACACGATTAGATCGACGTAAGAGGTTCCCTCATGGCTATTGCCTGAGACATGAGAACCAAGCCTCTCACTATTCTAGTGACAAGATAGAGTTGTGAATTCATGAATGATAAGGTAAATGCACATGTATAGTCCTCAATACTATCACGTTATGGAGTCGCATAAGAATATGTCAACAAGTCAATAACAATAACGCTATATATCCAAAATGTCTTTGGACTACTCGTTTTTTTGTTTTTGGTCAATGGCTAGTCCTCTATTAACAATCACGACTTTGATTAGTTTTGCCACATAAAGTAGCTAATTTTTTCTATCGTTTTGAATCTCTGTCATTAAGCATGTTCTTATGCATGATGAATTCATATGGTTGAATTTACCGAAAATTACTTCTAATGGTTTCCCCAAAAACATCGATTAGTCTTTAGCTCCGATCAAATAAAAGTTTTATAGATTTAACATACGATTTCTTAAAAAATGTCATTGTAGATTAAAAATGTTGTTACACAAAAAGTATCATTTTATAATATCGACGGAACTGTTTACAAAAATTTCTTGTTTTACCTTTCAATCAAAATTATTGATCTAATATCTTACCAATCATTATTTCTAATTATTAGGAGTATAAATGGCTTTTAATTTTATTTCTTAATTTGTCTGCAAAAATCAATGATAACATATTTAATAAAACATGTGGATTATTATTTTCTTATGTCTCTATATACCAACAATCTTGTTGTACATAAACTTTGTCAGCAATATACGATGATGGAAATATTGGTTCTTAAAAATAATGAACGACAAAAATGTTGGATATTGTTCTAGCATCTATAATTGTTTGGCCAACAAAAAATTATCAAAATTCCCAGAATTTTTTTGATCAAATACTAATTAGTCTCTCCCACAATATGATCTGCATAAATAAAATGTTTGGACCATTAATTTCTGAAGTTGTTAAGAAAGTTCCGGATATCTACTAGGCAGTTAATTAATAATCGTTTATTTATTAAATTTAATAGTTGTTTCTATGTTTGTATCAATACCATTCATGATAAACCAAATGTTAGACATACAATAAACAAAAAATCAAAAAATTTCGCCAAGAAACAAGTGGTCTACTTGGCTTGCCTCTGATCTACTTAGGTACTATGTGAAGAGTTCAAATCCCACCAATTCTAGTTCGAACATTTAGTTTATAAATCAGACCTTGTTGAGTAAGATTGACATAAAAAAACCAGAAAATTTCCAAATAATAACAAACAAAACCAATTAATACTTACATAATGACACAACAAATAGTAATCCTTCCAATTAGAGTTATCCGATTGGATATTTAGGATTATCCAAAGTATGACCAAATTACATTATCTCGGTTTGGATAAGTTCGGATCGGTTCGGATAACCCAAATTGGACATAGCTAATATTAGGTATGAAGTATGACATTCTGTGATGGTGGAAAGTAAATTCTGCAAAGTTTCATGTTTTATCAGAAATAGCAAAAGACATTTTGGCAGTTCCAGTTTCTAGTGTGTCTTCCGAATCAGCTTTTAGTACCAGAGGTCGAATATTGGATGTATATAAAAGTTTTTTATCACCTTATATGGTCGAATGGTTGATCTTAACACCTTATTCAGACGATACTTTCAACTGATTGGAAAATGAGTATTGAACAAGTGTTGCAAGAGTATGAGTTTATGGATTTTCTATACTGAACAAGTGTTGCAAGAGTATGTGTTTATGGACTTTCTTGCTGAAGGTACGTGTCTGTAATTAAACTTATCATTTTTAAGTATTTGGAGAATGCATTACAACTCAATATTATTTTATTTATAAAACAAAAGCTCAAAAGGAATCAAATAACTTTTGGGATGCAGAACATCAAGCTTAAGAGTGATCAATTAAGAGTTTACACGTGTATTTTCTATTATCAACATGAACTGAATTGAGTATTATATTTTAATATCTATTCTTCTATTTTTTTTTTGTAAGCATGATAACGAAAAGCTTATTAAGTAGCTGACATAAACAAAACATTTATTAAGTGGAATAACATTATATTCCTTAGTTTATTTGTTTTTTTTTATAAAAACATAATTTTAGACTTTGTCTATGATATCTATTTTATTAACTTTAAAAAATCTAAAATTTTAATCATTATAATTTGTTTGGGTTTAAACAAAAAAATCCGAAACCGAGTATATTCTAATCCGATATAATCCGATATAAATTTGGGTTTAATTTGATAACTAAATTATTTTACCGAACAACTCGTAACCTAAATAATCTGAACTGAACCCGATTTGATATCCGAATTGAATATGGCTAACAAATAGCCGCCCATGCACGTCAATTTATCCAAAATCATAGGATATATATGAAATATGTTTTAAAATAATAATAATTAATCAAATGGCTCCATCATTGAAGATAACCTCCCTTAGCAAGTCATTTAGAGATAACTTACTTTTGATTATGTAAAACTATAATCATTAAGCACTTTGATTAAATAATTAAGCCTTTCGCAAGTTGTCAAAACATTACAGAAAACGTTCTGCGTTGGACAATTTGGACCGTCTTAATTATTCCCCGTATCTAAACATATTCCAACGATTACATTTATCTTATGATTTGAAATTTAATGCTATTTTGTGATTCAAGTCAATGAAATCTGGAAACAATTTTCAAAACTGATTATAAAATTAGCAATTTTGATAGTATAATTGTTTTTTGTTTTAGTTAACCGGACGTTACCAATTGTCCACGTGTTACGTGACAAGCCTCATGGTTCGTCTAATTAAGAATAGTTTCACAAAGTTTTAGTTTGATCGGGTCAAATTATGAAGAAAATACGACAAATATAATTTTTATAATTATCTGTAACAATCTTAAATACGGACTCTCCCCCACCGACAGTGTTTCAATGTTGTCGGCTTATGCCATTTAAATTTTAAGTCGTCCCTAAAATCTTGAACTTGAGTTTAACTTCAAAATAAAATACAAACGTATATTATTTTTCATATTAAAATGTTAATTAAATTTTAAAACAAATAAATTACTTAACTTTTGTTACTAGTAGCTCTTTTGGTTAGACATTGTTAATAATGTTTTTGCAGAATACAACTGTTTGCTAATCAAATGTGGAAAACTTGTCTGTCACAATGAACAAAATACTATTTATGACTAAGCATCACTTAGACAATATATATACTTTTAATCGTGTTCTTTGACGGTCATAGAACATAAATTGATTATTTTATCTTATCAATAAAATTATTAATGGTTATAAAAATGGAAGGCACTAATTTTTTTGGAGCCAACTTGGGTCGATTGGGTCATAAACAACGAGTAATAGTTAATTATATCTAATGACGATGAAAAGCTTGATGATTTTGATTAAGCTGGTTTTTTAGTCACTGCTTCCTTGCTTCCAACACAATTATTAATTAATTTATTTTTGTTGCAAAGATTTCTCAACTTGGAGCAGCGTAACAAGCAACAAAAAAAAATGATAATAAATTATACCACCTATATTAATGTTTTATCACGTTAGCCCTTGACCATTATGTTTATTTTTTGAACAAAACCATTATATTTATAAATGATATTTAGTCTAGTGGCAAGCAGTAAGTCCACTAAGATATACGCATTTGCACAATCAGAGATCAAGTTCTGCTGCCTATATTATGTAGAAACTTAGTTAATAGGCAAGTCACTTGTGATCCAGTATTAATAAAAAAAAGAACAAAACCATTATATTTAAATAAAGTTGAATTTGTGTGATTGTAACTTAGAGTTACATTCAAATTAGATAATACGACGACTAATGATTACTTAGCGATATTATCATAAATTCATAACTAAAGATTTAGATCGAAAGTTTTATCAATGGTGGCTAAAGTCTCACTACATGTATCAATAGATACAAAGATACAAAGAAATCGTCAAGACTACATGTCTATAATACACCCACAAATTTTAGAATTTTGAACAAAAAAATGATTTAATTATTAGTTTAATGTTAACCCATACATAGTCGTCTGACTTTTCTCAAAACTTTGTCATGTCAAAACAAAATAAGAAAGAAATATGGTCAAACCATGCATTTCACACCCTATGAATTTTGGGTAAACATTCATGCACCATTCGAATTTCAACTTTAGTGGGAAACTTCATCATATCTCTCCCATAACCTCTCCATATCTATTTAATACTTTTTTATTTATTTAGTGTCTATAATTAAATAATTATTAAAATATCAGTACCACTCTAGTCTCTATGTGAATATTTTTTAAATAATTTATATGTTTTAAAAATCGAAAATCACGTTTAATATTCGGGTTGGGGAATGCAAACCAAACCTACCCCATCATCTATGAACAAGCAGATATTACATAATGCAAGGAGCTTGTTTGTATTTGGGTCCAAAGGCCCAATTTACAATGGGCCTTATGAATATATTCTTCTTATGTTTTAATATGTTTCTTTCTGTCGTATTTCGATTTAATCCTCTTCTCCGACGAGATTGCTGGGTCTCCGGTATCGGAGATGATGGGTTTAGCGTTGTTTAGGAATAGATGTTTGGTTACGAGAAGCCATTTTTTACTTTTTCGATCGTTTTCTGTTTCCATTGGGAAAGATTCTGACGCTGCAGTTGAAATAACGGGAATTCTCAACCAGGTGAACTGGCGTGACGCTCTTGTATCTTCGAATCTCTCGATTGGGATTAATCCAGATGTGGTTCTATCCGTTTTAAGATCCAAACGTGTCGATGATCCTACTAGGCTGTTGAGTTTCTTCAATTGGATCGATTCTCAAAAGGTTACGGAGCAGAAACTGGATTCTTTTTCGTGTCTCGCTTCGGTTTTGTGTAGTTTTGGTAGTTTTGGGGAAGCTCATAGTGTTGTAATCCGTATGATTGAAAGGAAGTGGCCTGTAGCTGACGTTTGGTGCTCGGTGGTGAGATGTTCAAAAGAGTTTGCAGGAAAGAGTAACGATGGTGCTCTCTTTGGGATCCTGATTGATGGGTACATTGAAAAAGGGTTTTTAGATGAAGCTGTATTTGTGATTTCTAGCTCTATGGATTTGGATTTAGTTCCTGATTTGGCGCGATGTAACCATTTGTTGGATGCGTTGTTGAAGAGGAATCGCCTGGATTTTTTTTGGGATGTGTATAATAAGATGGTTGAGAGAAATGTAGTGTTTGATTCTCAGACTTATGAAACGTTGATTGTTGCACATTGCAGGGCTGGAAATGTTCATTTGGCGAAAAATACTCTTCTCAAAACCGAAGAAGAATTTGGAACCGCAACTTTGAATATGTATAGTTTGGTACTAGAAGTGTTGTGTAAAAAGGAAGATCTATATGAAGCACTTGAGCTGAAGAAGTCGATGATTTTTAAAGGATTGGTGCCACTGAAGCAATCATACAATATGCTTATAGATGGGTTATGTAAGCGAAAGAGACTAGAAGACGCTAAGTCGTTGCTAGTAGAGATGAATAGTTTTGGTGTTTTTCCTGATAATGTTGCTTATAGTTTATTGATTGATGGTTTACTGAAGGGGAGAGATTCAGATGCTGCAAACAGACTAGTCCATGAGATGGTTTCATATGGAATTAACATTGATCCTAAGATGTATGATTATTTTATATGTGTGATGTCAAAGGAAGGGGCGATGGAGAAGGCAAAGGCTCTCTTCGATGGGATGATCACTTGTGGGGTAGCACCAGGTGCTCGGGCTTTTGGTAGTTTGATCGAGGGATACTTTCGAGAAAAGAATGTACTTAAGGGTTATGAGTTACTTGTTGAAATGAAAAAGAGGAACATTGTCATATCTCCGTATATTTATGGTACAGCGGTAAAAAGCATGTGTTCTTCTGGGGATCTTGATGGAGCTTATAACATTGTGAAGGAGATGGGTGCAAGTGGTTGCAGACCCAATGTGGTTATATACACTACATTGATCAAAACCTTTCTCCAGAGAAGTAGGTTTGGAGATGCGGTGAGGGTCTTACAAGAAATGAAGGAACAAGGAATCACACCAGATGCCTTTTGCTACAATTCCCTTATAATTGGCCTTTCAAAGGCCAAAAGGATGGACGAAGCAAGGTCTTATCTAGTTGAAATGGTCGAGAACCGATTAAAGCCTGATGCTTTTACTTATGGAGCTTTTATCAGTGCATATGTAGAGGCAGGGGAATTTGCATCTGCAGATAAGTATGTGAAAGAGATGTTGGAAGGTGGCATAATTCCAAATAAGGTCTTTTGTACGGGTCTGATCAATGAATATTGCAAAAAGGGGAAAGTTATAGAAGCATGTTCTGCATTCAGATCCATGGCTGGACAAGGGATTCCGGGAGATGCTAAGATGTACACTGTTCTTATGAATGGTCTTGTTAAAAACGGTAAAGTAAATGATGCTGAGGAAATTTTCCAAGAAATGCGTGGAAAGGGTATAATACCTGATGTATTCTCTTATGGTACACTCATTGACGGCTTTTCTAAGTTAGGAAATATGGAAAAGGCTTCTCGTGTTTTCGATGAGATGTTTCAAGAAGGTGTGACTCCTAATGTCATCATATACAACATGTTGCTTGGTGGCTTCTGTAGGTCTGGTGAAGTTGAAAAGGCTAAGGAACTGCTTAATGAAATGTCAGGTAGAGGTTTTCCCCCTAATGCAGTGACTTACTGTACGATTATAGATGGATGTTGCAAACAAGGGGATCTAGTGGAGGCTTTTCGGTTCTTTGATGAGATGAAACTAAAGGGATTAGTTCCTGATAGTTTTGTGTATACAACACTTGTGGATGGTTGCTGCAGATTAAACGATGTGGAGAGAGCCATAACCATCTTTGAGACAAACAAGAATGGTTGTATGTCTAGTACCGCCCCTTATAATGCTTTAGTCAATTGGGTTTTCAAGTTTGGAGACACAGAATTGAAAACAAAACTGATAAATCAGCTAATGAATAGGTCGTGTGATAGACTTGGCAAGCCCAATGATGTAACATACAACATCATGATCGATTATCTATGCAAGGAAGGAAACTTGGAAGCTGCAAAGGAGCTTTTTCACCACATGCAGAAGGCTAATCTCATGCCTACTGTTGTAACTTATACATCTCTTCTAAACGGATATGATAAATTGGGTAGAAGATCTGAGATGTTTTCTGTATTTGATGAAGCGATTGCTGCAGGAATTGAACCTGACAACATAATGTACAGTGTTATTATTAATGCTTGCCTGAAAGAAGAGATGACGACAAAAGCACTTATGCTCGTTGATCAAATGTTTGCTAAGAACGCTGTTGTGGACGGGTGTAAGCTAAGTGTTTCAACTTGCCGGGCTCTACTGTCTGGCTTTGCTAAAGTGGGAGAAATGGAGGCAGCTGAAAAAGTTATGGAGAATATGGTTCGACTCAAATATATACCTGATTCTTCGAGTGTTGTTGAGTTAATCAATGAGAGTTGCATTTCCTCAAACCAAAGAATGGAAGCTGATGCTGCTTCATAGATATAAGACGGAAAGCCAAAAGCAGATAAACTTCTTTCATATTCTTTGCAAATTGCTGATGGGTTGCAATCATGGTAAAAGGAAATTTGATCATAACCTGATATAATCTCTAAAAACTTCATCCTCTCCCTTTTGATGCTCTTAAACTGGATATCACCAGACGATTCTACTGGGTCTCAATCTTCGGAATGTCAAGATATATACGTCTGACCCAAACCTAGGGCAATTGCTGTTCCTGGAACAGCTTCTGCCTGCTTATAAACTCTTGTGGACATTCATTAGCAGCTTCAGGACGAATCTGCCATCAGCCAGATAAGTTGGTACCAAGTTGACTACGAATGGGAAACACATCAGAGCTGTCTAATCTACAATTTCCTCTAATTTTTTATAGCCTAGGAAAAATCTAGTTCAAGAACTGAGATAGCAGGTTTATGGTAGATGTCTAGCGTCAGTCAATCTGCAATTTTAGGTTTGATATAATGAATGTTACAATGATGTCACTACTCATTGAAATTACAGTTTTTTCTAGTAAGATTTGATTTGTCTTGCGGATTATACACATTGTAGGAAAAGATTCTTAGGTTAAGGTACATTATATTAGTTCTTTATTCATCAGCATCAGAGCATAATATTGGAGATGAACTAAAACAAATCTGTCTTGCGATTCGTAACAAGTTCTCCGATGGGCAAAACAACAAACTCTGTCTCAAAACATAAAGCTGAACATAAGAGAACAATGAGTCTTTATCTTTTCCATTACATAAACAACAAAAACAGCATCTCAAGTGAACCAAAACAGAGGTTTTAATCTTACAGGACATACAACCCCACGATAAAAGACCATATGTACACCAGAGTATGAACATGTATAAAAACCTAACAAGCAACAAAGAAAATCTACATGTATTCTCTACGCTCTTCATGAACAAATCGCCGATTATATGGGAAAAAAAAGAAAAGAATATGAAACAAACTAAAAGGCGAAAAGAGTTCAACACTCTTCTAGTACCATTCTGTTTTCTGGGTGATAAACAAACATAATGGTCAAATTCGATTCATCAGAGTTATCACCTTTTGGAGTCTGTTAATAAGGCAATCAATTCGCTGTCATTGAGATCTGTCTCTGAAGCATATTTAACCGGTATGTTATTATCTTTATCCACAGCATTTGGATCTCCTCCCCTGTAATTGAATCATTGTATCAGACTAAGTAATAACCGTCCAAACCAGTGCTTGGAAACCTCACGATGAAGCATATGAAGTTTACCTCATAAGCAGCAACCTAGCAATTGCATATCTCCTGCTGATGATACAATGATGTAGTGGTGTCCGACCTTTTGAATCTGTTGCATTTATTTTTGCGCCATACTGAAGCAATAGTTCCACCATACCAATATCCGCAGAAAGACAAGCAAGGTGAAGCAAAGAACAGTCGTTTGAAGTTTCTTCTCTGATTATACTTTCCCCGTCCCCTCTTGATTGAGTATATTCCTCTGGATTCTCTTGAAATTCCTCTTTACTGCTCTCAAATTTGGCTGCTAGACTTTCCTCCTTCGCTTCCATTTGCATCATTTTTGCTAAGGGTAACGACACAGTGTACGATGCTTGTCCACGTAGAGCATTCACATCTGCTTCAGAACAGACAATGTGTCTGTAAACTGATTTCTTGTCGTTGGCACGGACATTCTCCCATATCTCTTGGAAAACAGCCTGGAAATGCTCACTGTCTATTGCTTTGCGGACAAATATTCTCTCTGAGTACTGTAATTAGTCATTAAAATTAGCAATGGACAGACATGGGTTCTCAAAAAAATTTCACTTTTAACTCACAAACTGATATTATACCTTTGCATGGATGAACAACTCTTTCACAGAAATGGGATCATTGAAACCAGGCTTCCTTACAAGAAACTTTCTTGGTCGATCTGACTTGGGAGTCCTAATAAATAGAAAATTGTAAGACTCTAAATACATGAAGTAGTTTCGCCTTTCACAATTACAACTGATGAGAATATCTAGTCACTTACCCTGAAGACCTACCCGCACTGGAAGATCTATTCTCCGTGTTCAGCAACTCCTCCCACACTGAGTTTACATATACGTTACCTAACGATTGGAATAACGTCAAGACTGACGGTTCCCATACTTTAACATCAAGAGTAAGCGATCTGACCTGCACGACAAGGTTAGAATTACTTAAAGTTAGACAATGTTAACTTGCTCTTTTCCCTTCGTGAAAAGAATGAAAGACTTAAAATGGATGGCTTACCTTAGAGATGTGAACACCAAGGTTACGATGGATACCAGAACACTCAATACATATGAGGACACCGAGGTTCAAAGAGGCCCAATCGGGTTCGGGAGCACCACAGTCTGCACATTTCTCGTTTCCCATTACTCTTGTCAAGACATCAATTGGCTTTTCAGTCTTTACCACATCATGTTGCTGTAAACACCCTGAAAACCTCGAACGGTTGCCTCCTGTCATGGAATTTTCCAACATGGATTCTCCACTTTCTGCCTGCTCAATATCATATGGATCTGCTAAGGAACCGGAATCACTTGCAGAGAAAGTATCACCTCCGTCCACAGTCGAAAGACGCTGATCGTGTTGCACAAAAATGATGTTTAGTCATTCACCGAATGAGTCTCAGCAGTACTACCATATAAAATCTTACCATGATTGCTCTTTCAGGTGTTTGGAAACTCAGCAAAGAAGCAATTACTCCAGTTATTTTCTCGATCCAGTCCATCTGATCTTGTGCATTCTCTGCCTACATCAGTAACCCAAATAAGTCTGGTCAGTCACGAAGGATGGAAGAAAAAAACACTTGATGTACATGTCCTCATCCTGATAGAATTTGTAAAGTTTCAATAGGCAAAATTAAGTTTCAAGAACATACCTGTAATGTATAAACTTTTGTAGGTGAAATAATTCTAAAGCAGAATCTTAGATCCGTCTGATCTGCATCAACTTTGATCGTAGATGTAAGCAAATTTACAGTGTGACGCGCAACTGGTTTTTCATCGTGCACACCACCATGATAATGAGAAGAAAGCCACCGACTTAGCAGTCCAGGACTGTTTTCTGATGATATATTCCTATGAACAACTGACCGGCTTCCATTTCCCTAATACATGGAGCATCAAGATTCAGTAATGATACCGTACATCACAAACGTTACATATATGTTTTTTCACGGAAAGATAAAAAAAACAATTCTGTTATTGTTTTGCAACTTACTGAAGACCAATTCCATGGCTTTCGGTAATAATATAGCATCCCACGGCTATCAAGAATAAAGAATCTTCTCTTCCAATCACCTCTCAAGTTTGAGGAACGTTTAGACAGATACCCTTGTCTTATAGTCTGAACCTGAAGGGCAGTAAAATCGACAGATATATATAAATCAAAACAGTATAAAGATATGAGCGCATTTTGATGTGAGCCTCAGTACAAAAGATATATTTAACATACCTTTCCTTTTGCAGCAGATTGCATGACAGCCTCTATGACTTTCTGTGAGTTTCTTGAGTTATGTCTCATGCCATCTCCTGTTGGAGAGCCATTTAAGGTTCTGGTTTCCCGATCAACTTGCCTTTGATATTCTTGCATCCTTTCATTAAGTGATGCCATCTCATAATTTGCACATTCTCTAGACTGATGTGCATAAGCCAACACCTACCATAAAATTTCAATTAAACACAGAAATACCTTATATTAGTAATTGAAAAGGAAGGGTTCACTACAGAAAAATCTCTGAAAGTGGAAAGACAAAAGAACCATGCTGCAAGGAGTATCAGACCTGGTTAATAAAAGGCTCCATTTGATGTAGTAGCTCATATCCCTGAAAGAAGGAAATGAATTGGGTTGTTCATATCAGAAAACAGGAAAAGAATTCATTGCATGATATAAGTCCTCGTAAAACCAAGCTAATGGGGTCCAAGCAAAGAAGTGTTTGTGTTCTTGCTTCTAAAATTTATTTTCGAGAAAACTCTTGCCTGTTTGAAGAATTTGAGATGAGCATCCATTGTCCCGCTGACTGCTTCCAAAAACTCAAATCTCTTTTTAGCCTCTGCATTAGAGAGTGCGCTAACCTGGCCAGGAAGAAGAACGGAGACATTATGTACAGTTATATATCAAAATACCTTGGAAATGCTTCATAACATCTGATTACAAAGCTGTTACCAGATGAAACCGGGCTTGTTCAAAAGCTGTCCTTGCGCTATGTAGGTCCTGGAATGTCCCTCTACCAAATTAGTTTTTCTAGTGCGAAAATTGAAGGTTGTCTATGACTAGTGCTACAAGAGACTTCAAAAGGTCACAAGATTTTACAAACCTCCTCAATTGTGGCAGCCACATCCAATCGTGTACTCTTCCTTAATGAAAGATATTTCTCTCGTGCCTGTTTCATTCAGATGTACATATATTAGACCGAAGTTTTCCAAACACGCAGAGTGCATATGGTAAAAAGCAGGAAAATCATAATTTTACCCATCAACTGACATATTCTCAAGTCATTCAACGTACCTGATCATATATAATGGAAGCTTTGTCAAACCGTTTGCGTGCTTCCTGCACGCAGAAATTTTGCTATAAGGGATACACATTCGGAGCAATCAGGGAAAATATTGAACATACAATGCAAAATCTTGAAAGTAATTTTGCTATAATCTTTTATCTGGTATGTAAAAAATAATACCTTGACGTCTTGGACATCAACATTCACAAATTGAAGCAACCGGTCATTCAGTATGTGTTCTACCTGAAAGTGTTGACAAGACATCGTAGGTTAGTTACCACTTCTTCAAATACAGTCTACAAAACCAAAATAACCAAGTATAAAGCCCACGAAAGATAGCATCCTACACCTTATGATTTTCTATAAAGAGCCAACTCAGCACAATAACGGCAAATAAAATCAAGCTTCCAGGATACCAGTTCAACCTAGTGCACAGATATTTCAGGCTTTCCATTCTACATAGGATTTAAATTTCAATACCTGAGAACGCAGAACTTCCTTGTACGTTCCAATTTCTCGTAGAGCAATTGTAAATTTTGTCATTACAGGACCTGAGGGAATAACATATTTCCTTCAGATAATTGTCCATGAAAGAACACACGGATGTGGAACGAGGAGAAAAAAAATGCAGAAATCAAATTAGTAAAAGGGAAGAAAAATAAACACAGAAAGGGAGGTACCTCCAAAAGCAACACAAATGGGATCATTATGGCCTCCTCCGAAAGATTCAAGCGCATTTACAAAGCCAATATCTGCATCATACGCTTCTCCGAGCCCCTCACTAATAACCCAAAGGAAAAGGACATCACAATACAGATTTTTTTTTTTTACAAAACAGAGTATAGAGTAGGAGCTTACGTATATTTTCTGCATCCTTTATAGAACCTTAAGCATCGCATTCGCAGAAACTCTGCACTCTCTTCCATGGATTGCATCTGTTGCACAGACAAAAAGCTAGCACAATCAAAACATGTATCACTTTTATATTTTGGTGCATATTCAACACAATATCGAAGCTACATTACAGATCAAGTCTAAGAAAATGACCAATCGAAAGTGACATGAATAGATAAACAGTAACACTATTACAAAATCAGGATTATAAATTCGAAGTCAACTCCTACCATTTGGAATCTACACTAAAAGCAAATAGCAACCAACATTGCCAATTTCATACAAAAAGAGAGCCTTGCAAAATCAATAATCATTGAATCTTGCCTTCGCCATCTATATGTATTATATTGGACATTATAGAAAGTTTACAAATTCCTGATACATTATCTTTCGCACAATGTTATTAAAATGACAGGACCATTGGTGGTTCAACAAACCGAAGTTTAAATTTTCCTTTGATCATTGAATGGCACAAGAGATTATACAAAACATATCCCCTCTTCCTTGTGAGCAATGGAAGCCATGAAGAATTTAGAAACAGAGACGATCGAAACAATTAGAGAATTCAAATCTTTACAAAAAAATAACCTGTTGGCGAAACATGGGAGAATCATCGAGCTTTGAGAAATTCATTTCTTTTGCGAGAAAAGCAAAACACCCAGAACGATCGTCCTCCTCTTGCACCTCTGTAATCTTCTTCTTATTATTCGTCGTCGTCGTCGTCCTAGGAGGGAAAGTCTCCTCCACTTTGAAAAAATGGAAAATTCCGGTAACCGGAGAAGCAGGGAGAGCTAATTATGGAGTGTGTGTATGTTTTTTTCTTCTATTTCATTCCCAAAAGAAAACAAAAAAAACAAAAAGAGTATTGGAAATGTCGTTTTTGGAAAATCAGAAAGCTAGTTTTGGGGATTAGGGTTGGTTGAGAAGTGGGGAAAATGGGCGGAAAAGAAGGGAAAGATCGTGCGATCGAGACAACAATTAAAACAAACAAAATTTAACTCTACTCTCTCTTTGTTGTTGTGCTGATCGTGTGCTAAACCTTCAAACCTTCCATGGCTGTCATTATTATTATTTTAAATATATATATATATATATATATATATATATTTATAAGAGAAACTAATTAAAATTATATATTATATATATTTTTACAAATGTTATGTCACGGCTAAATCACATTAAATAAAACGAACCCCACCATTTTCTACTTGTTGGAGGAAATAGTTTATCTTCGTATTTAATACTTTTAGAAAGATCTATAAAATGATACGAGTGTAATATGATTATGAAATAATAGAAGACAGAAGTCATTTGGAAAAATAGTAACATATTAAAAAGAATTTTTTACTAGATTTTGATTATATAGAGTTTAAATTATTATGTATCTATCTAATTGTTGAGAAAAAAAAATTTAAATATGAAACTTCAAAATAAGGGAGATAGCTAAAAATTATTCTCAGAAATGATGTGGTATTTCATTCGCAAGTCCAATTAATTGAAAATTAGGATAATATTTACTCCAAATAATCCAAAGGAGTTGACTTTTATAAATTGATAATTCCGAAAGAAACAGAACTTCCTAAACGTGTGAGAAACAATTAATCGCTTCAAACTTATAAATTAGTACATTTTATCAACAGGACCACCAGAATCTTTGGTTTTCCCAAACCAAACATCTAATGTGATTTCCCCGAATACCGTATAGAACAACATCATTGCCCATAGAACTAATGTTTATATGAATGTAACTCATCTTTTCTGAGTCTTTAGTCTTTAATTGTTAAAATGTTTTACAACCAAACGGACTTTCCATTTTCTGCAATGCTCAAAAAATGTGATAACAAAAAGAGAGAACTCATTGTAAACAATAAAATGTCTAATATTTCCAAAATTGCAAGTCATAAGGAAAAGCAAAGTGTAAACCCTTGGTGAGTCTCTGAAAAATCAACAAAATAAATCAGAGCAAAAAGAGAAACTCTCAGACATTTCGCTCCAGAAGCTAAGAACATCTCCGATTTTCAGAGTCTGGTAATAGAAGGGAAAGTGAAGCAGCGATTCTTTTAACCTGGGAAAGATGGAGTTTAAAGTTTCAGCCCCACAGACGGCTCATGAATCCCTTACGACCTTTCTTCATTCTGTTGTCAATATCTGGGAATTCGATGCAGTTGTAGGCGAGGTCTAGAACGATTGCATTACGCGGTATAAATTGGAATGCAGGTGGAAATCGTTCAATCTTTGGAGCGGTTTTTGTGTTTGCATCACCAACTGCAGATTCATACACATCGAGTTTGTCTAACAAGTATTTATCCACCTGATTTAACATATAATATAAGAGGTAAACAGACCATTAGAGTACATTTGATCATGAGACATTACAGGACTACATAATAACTCGAAATCTGTGAGCATAGCAGAAAGCTTCTGATGATAAATGAGATTCAATCGCTCATGAGGATGTGCCAAGAAAAACATCGAACAGAAATTACGTGATCACATTGCGCACAATTTTTTTTCAAACAAGTTTCAGACTATTTCAGATGTTAGAAGAAACACTAGACATAGAAATAAGGTGAGGAAACCACAAGAGAAAAGTATGAGATGAGGTTTTCAATACCATCAGCTACTAATCAAGAAGGCAAGATGGTGAGACCGTACCTTAGCGGCTGAATCATCTAGTGATATAGTTGAGATTTTCTTTGAAAGATTCTCTGGAGCCTTCTCTGCCTCCATAATCCCCGTGGCATGCTCTATGCAACTGTTAGCTCTGCATTCTTTGCTCAGGGTCTTCAGTTCCTGGATAGTTCCCTGCGCATTTTTTGATGAGTTTAGTCAAATTTAATATTTCCTGAGTGAAAATAATATCTACAATATTCAGTCGTGCCCTGTGTCTGTATTCCTATAAATCATCAACCTATTAATCCTATCCAGTCGACACAAGGTAACATAGTACACTACTATTCAACAACTAGGGAAGCCATGTATGGGGTGACCAATAGATGACGACCTCGATACCTCATCTTTTTTAGCTATGCTTTGAAACTTTTCCAGGGCATCTTCAGCAAGAGATCGAGCACGACAATACAAGGCGTATGCTTCAACCTTCTTGCCTGCTAGACTATATGACCTTCCCAAGTAGAAGCACCTGATATCATCACAAATTCAATTAAGGGGTAATGAAAACTATATGTACCAGCATATATATATGGAAAGAAGTCTACTCACTAGATCTTCTCAAATGGAAGTGGACGTACATATAAAGAGTTAAGAAAATTGGTTATAGTATAGACCAAAAAGTAGGTGAAGAGGATGAGGGACCAGGAACAGATTCCAAATTTTTAATGAATAAACATTACTAATATTGCTTACGAAGGATCCTAAGATGCTAAATCATGTGAAGAGTAAAGGAAATTCATAACCCGATAGCAACCACCCTAAAAATATCAACAATGCGAGTGAAGTAAACCTTTCAGCACGAAATGCCAAGCTTTTGCGCTGACACTCTTCTTCAAAGGCAATCTCTTCAGGTTTCCTGTCTCGTCCAGAGCTAATGAGATCAGAAAGATCAGCTACATTCTGAGAAAAAAGAAACACAGGTGACGTCTCCTCGATGGTTTAACAAACAAAATCCGCTTCTGGAGAAGAAAAAAAACAGGTGAACAAGTGGCTACCTGTAATAAAAGGTCATACAACCGAACAAGCTCTTCAGGCCTAGTCACCTTTTCACTTTTGTCATCACGTTTCCTGTTCAATTTACTCTTTGCTATTTGGACCAACAACTGGTTCCGTTCAATGGTTCTTTGTCCTAGCACAGCCCCAACAGCTTTGTCCAAACCATTTAGTTCATCTTTAACAGATTCAGCACTTCCTGCACTTACCTAATAAAGTTTGCTCCATAGTAAAAGTTAATTAATCAAAGAAATAGAAATGCACCAAAAAGACAGATGCTTATACTCGTTGGGATGAACATAAAAGTCAACAGTTTTAAAATTCTTTTAAAGGGTAAACCTTTTCAGTGAACCCAATCATTAATAGAAAATGTATTGTAAATACACTCACCAAGTCACTGCGTATGGTATTCCTGGCATCATGATATGCAGTGAATAATTTATCAAATATGGTTAGCTTTTTCTCTGCAGGGAGAGATTCTGCTATTGGCCCCTGTAGCTCCTTCTCAAGTTCCTGGGCTGAAAAGAATATATGGAATAAGAGCCTCAGAGAGGTGCTCAATGTTCTAAAGAACCAAGATGTATTAATAGGATATCGCGCAACAGTAACTGCATTGTACAGCTAAACACAAAGTGTTCCCGGATCTAGGACTATGCTATCAGACATAATTTTTCAGCATAATAAAGCAATTCAAAAAGGGGGATAGGGAAAAGGTTAATCAAACCTTTTAAAATAGAAACCCGAGATTTGGGGTTGGAAACTGGAAATCTGTAGCCAAGCCAAGTAAACTCGGTAAGAGATGCAGCTTGTTGAGATCTGGCCTCTTCCATAGCAGCCTACATGACAGTGGGAAATATAAATCATATTTAGTTAAAATGTCTGAGGATCTGAGAAATAGTTTGAAATAAACCATTGCAAGACATTCAATATTAGGCAATATCATACACATGTAATATGTCAGTCATGTGTGTTGGTTACAAGTCAAAAGCAAGAATTTAAGTTCCTAACAACAAATTGAGAAACTAATAGACAAAATATTTCTGCTGGAACAGTTATGTGAATTATCGAAACATATGGTGGTGAAGCTGACAGAATGATATTTTTGATTGTGAATATTCATTAGTACCTCTATCTTTGCTTTGAAAAGATCCAATGCAGGGCCTTCCATCTCACCAATCTGAAGAAGTTCAGATGTCTGCAAGTTTGATTTGCCAATTTTGTGTAGGCAGTATCTTATACTAGGCTCAAGCTCCTCAACCCGTTCCCGGCAAAGAACTTGGTTCTCAAGATCACCATATTTCCTGAGTTCCTCATAAACAGCTCTGCAACGGCAAATAATGTTTAAAAATAAAACCTACCAAATTGTAAATTGATGATATTGAACAAAGAGAAACCTGGCATTTTTGAAACATGCCAGCCCAGTTTCCCAATTTTGGTCTTGCTCAAATAACAGAGTACCTTTCATATAGGACGCATATGCCTATAAAACAATAAGATCAAGCATGAAGCCACACATTTTACACGAAACAAGTAAGCAAAGAGCCTATAACAGAGGTATTCTTGTCTTCCTTTCGAAGTAGATATGTAATATGTACATATATGGACGCTACAACATTTTGGTGTGATAGAAATACCTCGGCTTCCAGAGATGTCCTGGAATCTGTCTTAATAGAGCACAAACTTGAGAAAAGAGAAGCCCATTTAACCGCCTTTCTCAGCCTACCAATCAAATATATCCGCTGTCGTGAATTAGGCCCATCAGGTAGCTGTCTCTTTTCCATTGCATGACTCCATGCTCTTTCCGCCATATAGAAAACCACATGAAGGAACCTATTTCAAATAAACACGTTACATTGGACCCAGTTCTTATTAGCGTGTGAGTACAACAAAAAAATTCATTAATTTCTAGTGGACACAACTGAACCTTCACATTCTTTCTTTTAATGCAAAATCACACCAAGCCAGAGGTTTATATACTCAAGCAAATCTTCAGCTTGGAAGGGATAAAGAAAAGAGCAAGATAGATGTACCTAACATCAGTGACAGTTGATTCAAGTATGGCCCGTCGAGTGTATTTACCACGGCCATGAGTAAATTTCAAGGACTTGTACAACCTCCTCAACCGTGCTGAGCAATATCTCCTACACAACGAGGTAACACAAATTATAAAAAATTACCTAATTCATTGAAAAGCCCAAGTAAGCCAATGAGCTTAGGGTTTCATATCAATACCGATAGCGAGCATAGTCACCATGACGCAGACCATGTTGCGCCTGAGAAGATTTCATCAGTTGCAAAACTGAAAAGCCAAATGCAACGATTCAGAAACCTGGAATTTATATGTTGCTGATAATCATAGCAACACGCTCACAAAATAACGGTCTAAAGCAAACATTGACCAAATTCGAGATTACAGTAAGCAAAATTCCCAAACATGCAGATAATAACTCGTGCATATGACCATCATAAGTTTTAAATTCAATAATAACTAAACTCAAAAATACCAAAAGAAGCAGATGGGTAAATTTACATTCCCAGAAAAATAAAAACTAACCATTGATCGAGAACCTAGGAAGGCTCTGCTCAGAGTTATCGGATTTCGGATCGTCGATCTCCATTACAGAAATCTCGCTCTCCTTCTTTCCCATTATTCCAGGGAATTCTAGTTTTACAAGAAGAAAATAACACGCGATAAGTAAATTGGGGGGCTTCACCGAAAACGAACAGAGGAGGTTTGCAAATTTCAGTTTTTCGACTGAATCTCCACAAGTGCCCAGCCAGACGACGATTAGTAATTTATCTGGTCCTGAAATTGGGGTTTTGGATCATCTTACCCAGTATATTTTGGGCCTCAAGGCCCATATTTCTAAATAATGCATATCTCTTAGGAAATTAACCACTTGCAAAATTATTTATTTGGGCCACTTTATATTTTTTTGAAAAGATTTAGACCTTTTTTTAAACACGGGTTTAGACCTATACCATCAGAATACTACATGAATTTCTGTAATCATCTGAAAATTACAAAAATCCACTTTTAAAAATTCAAAAATTACACGAAATCATAAAGAAAATTATTTTATATTTTGTCAAATTCATATTCCAGATATTTATCTACTGCAATTTTCACCTCATTTATTTGGCTTTCCAATTTGACTTTTCAGCAAAAATAGAAAAGTGGTTGGTAAAACTTATGTATTTGGATCAATTGCTGATAAAAATATATTCCAACGTATTAAATATTAACAAATTTTGGAAGTAAAGTTTTGCACTGTTCGGAATTTTTCAAGATGATAGAAATTTTTTTTGCATGATCAGTTTTTCTCTCATATTTTGAAGATTTCTTTCGTCTGCAAAACTTTTTTAGAGGCTATTTTTTGGAATGAATTCTACGCACGTTTAACCACAAAACCTATTTTTGTCTCGAAATATTAAAGGTTTCGCCAGAAATCATGTTTTTATTAATGTTGTATCTTTACATTAGTCTTTGAATTCGAGTGAAATTGAAAAAAAAATTAACAAAGCGGTGGATAATAAATAAATAGACGACGAAAATCTAAACAGATAACGGGGATCGGGAAAAGAGACCGCGTGAACCAATTAATTTTTTTCTAAAAATCATTATAATACTAATTAGTTTAATTATCCAATGAGATCTAAAAAGTTTAAATATGATATTCCATAATTCCATTGGTTATTGCTTCTGTCTTGCTGTTCTGTCCAATCGTCTTCTTAAAGATTTAGCACGTGAAACCTATTTATTTTCATGGTACAGTCTACTGTATTATCTTTAACTCTTTTTTTGGTAAAAATGTTAAATAATTAGCTTAATCGTATAATCAGAGCAATACTGGCAGACGGCGGTAAGTCTACTAAAAACATGCGCACTTGCACAACCAGAAATCGAGTCCTACCACATACATTATGTAGAAACTTGGCTAATGGGTTGGCCAGTTGTGGCCCAATATTGACAAAAAAAAATTTTTATAACCAGGTTAAATTTATTATATATAGATTTTTCACTGCAGTCAATTTTTCTATACTGTTTGATTCTCAAACCTCATTCTTTTGTGTGGTACATATTTTAAAATTTGTGTGTACTGTACTACTTACAAGTTTTTTTTACTAGCAAGTTACAAAAGTAAAGGATTTAAATCACGATTAATACTTTAAAAAATTATGATATCGACAGAATAGGATTTCGTAAAATGACTTATTCTTGTACTGATGATCTCACTCTCAAGTTTTGAATATCTTTAGATGTTAACATAAGTATCAATAGAATGCCCTTTCAATTAAAAAAAAACATAAGTATCAAAAAAAAACAAAAATTTATCAAAAAAATAAAAAATAATTATAGACCTAACCAATTGCAAACTTTTAAGGATGTACATAGTAGGCATGTGAGACCTGTGACACTACTTAATTAAGTCTATAATAAAGGATTAATTAATTAAATGCTAATACAAATTCTAATCAAGTATCCTCAGTGGTTGATTTAAATGCTGGAGAAACGGTTTGGTATTGACATGAATTAATTAAACACCGGTTAGGTTCGGTTTGATACGGTTATGGCCTTCTTCATGAAAGGTGCACGGGAGATGTAAGTAGATGATGAGAACCCAACCTGGGATTTGCTGATTCAGCTTTAGATATGTGAACTAATGAAAACGTGACACGTCGATATGTTGAGAAGAGCATCTTTAAGAATAAATGCTTTTCTAATCCTTCACGCAGCGCCCAACATTTAAAATTGACGACAGTGACCCTCTCTCTTACGCCACTCTCAGCTCGGCTTATTTTTGTCAGATCAGCTTATTCAGCTTCGCTTCGCTGGCAATTACCAAAGTAGAAATTTTCTCAAAATTCATGTTCATCACTTGTATATTTATATTACATTATCTGCATTCAAAATATATCAAAAATATATCAAAAATAAATAAATATTTTTTTATAGAAAATCGACTCTCTTTCGATAGACTATAAAAATTTCTTATAATTTTAAAATAACTAAATCATTTATATATTACTATTTTTATTTCTAAATTATAAAATATAATTATATATCTAACAAAATTTATTATGCATAAGTTTAAATTATATATTAATAACATATTTAATTGTTAAAAACTAAATTAATAGAATAATATTAAATTATATACAAAATTCTGGAATTTTAAAAAAAATTATTAACATTTTAAAGTATTTAAAATGATAATTTCAATAAATTATAAAACAGATAATTGAAAAAAGAAATTAAAATTTATTAATATTATATTGATGAAGTTTCTCTAGAAACCAAAATTAGTATATAGTTTTCAAATTAAATTATATTATAAAATATTAATTTTATATTGATAATATACTTAACGAGATTTTCACCCATGTAAATAGACATGGACATATATTTTCCAAATGGGATGATTTTTTACCAAACCGAACCGAATTACGTAATTTGGTTCGAGTTTAGAAATTTTATATATCCTGATTGGATACAATTTTGTATTCATTTCGTATTTGGTTCGGTTTGGTAATTTAAAAAAGAAACCTATTTAGGTTATTGGTTACCCAAATAAAAATACCATATATAATAATACTACACAATATATGTCGATATATATATGGTTAGGTAACATACATTTGATTATAATATTTTAATCAATTATTGTGTATTTGTAAGTGGAGACTAATATAGTCCTGATTGGTCTCAAAGAATAATATTTTAAAAATCTTTCATAAAATTTTTTTTAAAATTTAGTAATTGTCTATAAAAACCAAATCGAACTAAACTAAACCAAATATATGTTTTGTATCATTCGCTACTGTTTCAAATTTTAAATATCTCTAACCAGAATTAAACTCAAACCATCTAATCGAATGCTTATGCCTATATGTAAATGCTCTTATCTTTGTTGGTATCTAATTTTGTTTAATTTTGGCAGATTTGGTTGTTCTTCTACTGTTTGGCACAACAATTTAAAGCATACTAATTAACCATTTAAATCCGGTTTTATAGAGCTGATCTAAATTTTTTTAAATAAAATAGGGTGAAATTCGAACTCACCACCTTATACTTAGTTAAATCAAATGCTAATCAATTGGATCACATGTTTCTTGGAATGTTGTCCTCTTATATCCACCCCTAGTTTTTCTGGTAACGTTAAAATTCTTTTCTTAAATCATAAATAATGTTTTATTATAACAAATTATAATTTGTGTAAATTTTAAGTTGTGTAAAAAAATGAATTCATTATTAAAAAGAGTAATAAATAGTGGCTCACAAACATATTAGGGCATTTTCTATGGTAATATCATTATGGATATCACACTAATAAAATATTATAAAACAATAAAATATTATTAAAATTTGTATGATATTCTACATTGAATCTCTCATTTGAGATACTCTCTCATTAATCTCTCTATGAGTATCTCAACTTTTAATTAGACACATGTTATTATTTGATTAGTTGAATTTGTTTTTAGATTATTATAATTTAAAATGTTATATAAATAGTTTATATGTTCTAATTTTAATTTTGATTTAGTTACAAACTATCTGATTAAATTAGCTATATATCAAGTTCCATTATGTATAATTTTATATTATAATATTTTTTATTAATTTTAGTTAGAACAATAAATAAAAACTAAATTTATTATTATTTTATTTCTTTTTAAAACTAAATATTATTTATTTTTAAATTGGGAAAATTTCAAAATACCCCATAAACCAAATTTCTTTTAAAACTTGCATTTTTGTTTTGATTCATTTTTAAAGAGGAGGGACATTTTTGAAAAAAGGTATCTTAAAAAGGATATTTAATGAAATTACTCTTTTAAAATTAATATTAAATTTTCTTAAAATTATATAATTTTTTTTGTCAACCAAAATAATATTAGTAATACTACCAAAAGGGTAGAAGAAATATTTATAACACTAAGACATTAGCTGATTCTCTAATAGAACGAGCGAGAGCATTAACTCTATGGTTTAGAGATCCCAGAATTACATAGAGAGAGAATGCACACAAAAAAGACTTTAACCTGAGAAACTCCTCCTGGTGGGATTGGAAGGCCGACCAATCTTCTGGATACGTAAAGAGTTTCAAAACATCAGCACAATTTGTAGTCATCTTCACTTCCAGGAACTGGGCAATATCAAGGATTCCATAGCCCACAAGTCTGCTTCCACCTCTGAGTGTAGTGCAGAAAGACTCCTTCGTATTTGGTGTGCCCCTATACATCCCCCGAAACCGCATCTGGAAAGCAAAACCAGCCTATCCGAGAATAAATATCAGAACTCTTCCACGACGCATCCACAAAACATATGTAACCCGCGAAGGCCGGGTCCCCCGTCATCGGTAAAGACACCTCGGGCCAAGCCGTAGCATTGCTGAGCGAACCTGGTTGACTAGCATAACATTTTTGACTCCTAGCATTAGACCATTCCACCACATCTTGCTCCGCTTGGGATAACACTTCACGAGGATCTCTACATACTCCACAATTCGGTTGAAATCATGGCCATCGGCATCATCGGAGATCTTACGAGAAGATTTGAAACTTTGATCAAAAACTCAATCATCGAGATAATTACAGTCATCGGAATCGCCTTTCATCTCCTATAGAATCGCCTTCTCAGTTAGTCATTCTTAAAATTATATGATTTGAAAAATAAAAACTATATTTACATATTTATTTAGAATTACGTATGATATTATTATTAATATTTTCTTTATCATTTATAATGTCTTATACTATTAATATTATTTTAAAAAATTTAAGTTATATATATTATTGAAATATCTGTAATTTAAAATAAAATTTAAAATTAATTTTAAAAGTAATTAAATTATTAAAAAGTATTAATATAATATTAGCAATGGGGTATTTCACCAATAGATGTGAAAATTAAGAGTGGTACTTATATGAATATTTTACAATAAAATATATTATATATATTAGTATTATAATGCTAAGAGACTCAATTGAGTATTATCGATTCAGAATGCTCTAATACATCTGCGTGACGAAAACACACACTTAAGATAGTATATAAGTATCTGACAATTTCAAAAGGGTATTTTGTTTTAACCAACAAAAAAGGGTATTTTGTACTTAACGAAATCATAAGATTGAAACGTCCGATGGAGATCCCAATACAAGAAAACACTTGATGAATTTTTAAGCTAAGCATTTATATACAGTGGAGAAACATTTATTAGTATGTATTTATCACATAAATTAATTTCATAGATAAGAGGAGGTTGCAGTTTTTGTAAACTAAATTCACAGACGAGATGTCGTACACGACACTCAAGCTTCAGCCACATGTCACGCCGGATTCACCTACGTGACTTGCTTTCTTCCAGTTTTTGGCTATTTTTCAATTTATCCTTAAACCAAAAAAAAAGACAAACATATATTAATGTTCCATATATATATATATACATTTGTTATAATTTAGTGATCTCTTATACAATCTTTTGTTATATCTATTTTGTAGATTCGAACTAGCCATATGAGAATATTACAGCGAGACTGAGTTGAGAAGTATGGTGAAGAGAAACCAATAACAGACGAAAAATATATAAATAAAAACAAGAATGACAAAGACCATGAAATGAAGTTAATGAGCGAAAATAGCGTCTTACTATTTAATCTTCAACCAACCAACCAAACATTATCTACAACAATACCTAAAAAAATTATTTTTCTCTATCTTATTTAGTAGCATAAGGTATAAATATAAAAAAATTTCCTAGGATTTTCTTCTTCTTTGATTAAATCGATCACGATTTGTCGCAATGGAAATTCGTTGACCGATCCTTTCTCTCTCTTTTGCGTAATCTATAGTACGGACTTGAATTAAACCCAAGATCTCGCTATCTGCATCAAATTGAAGATTACTATTCGGATTTTTCATCTCAATCCGATCTATTGTGATGTCTTCTGTAAAAATGATGATCTTATACAGTTGATTCTGATGTTAGTTTCCTATCTGTTTATCAACGGAGTGGTGAGTAGATTCTCCCACCTTTTTTTGTTGGCAGTTACTTCCATGTTGTCCCTCTTCTCTCAACGTGGAACCACTTCCTCCACTATTTTCGTGGAGAGTTTCCCTTATAAATACTATGTGTTTCCCTCCCGATGGTGTTTCTTCTTTCAAATTTGAAAAATGAAACAAATCTTTTTAGATTTGTTGTGGGAAAATCGATCAGGGTGAAAACCACTATGGAAGCAATATGTTGCGAAGAGATTAACATCACACGAAATCATTAGATTTCAGAGAAGGAAGTATCTCTTCAAATTTATATTCCATTACAATATATTTGGTTCTGGAATATGGAAAGATTACAAGATTTTATGAGAATATGAAGATCTATCAATACCATTAGACGAATATGGAATTTTATCCAAAAAATGTTAGCCATCCAAGAGATGTTAGCCATGATAATCAATAGCGACATTGTTATCCTTTTGGCATTGATCATGAAGAAGGAAAGAAATGGATTCTATCCATTGGCGAGTAAGGCCACTAATATTCTATATCAAAAGCATCGTGAAAATTCATTTTTTCATCGTTCTATTTAATATTAGGTTATATATGTGTTGTATGTGTCGAAGTGTATGTTGATTTAGTTATTAATATTCTCTAATTTTATATATGTATCAATTCTTGTGATTTGATGTTAATAAATATTAGACATTTTTTAAAAGAGTATAAATATCCCCAATAAAAGTAAAAATAAAAGCTATTGAGAAACTATAGAGTTAAATACCTTAATTTGGTTTGTACATTTTTGAAACAGGTTTTAGAAAATGTGTAATCAGTTGAACAAGAAAAAAAGAAAAGTGTAATCCCATGCTTTATAGTATCCTGCTCCTTGGTTTTAATCAAGCTTCGACAATTTCCCTTCAAATTTCTCGTATGAGCGTGTAATTTATAATTTGCTATATAACATATATCATTAAAATAATAATAACTATTGGATAAGACAAATAATACATTTATTATTTGAATGAAATAAATATCATATTTGATTTTTAAATTTAATTCTTAGTATATAATTTTTGTCAAGGACATAATTATCTGGTCTATTAGCCAAATTTTTACATAATGTAGACAATAAGATTCAATTCCTAGATATACAAGTGTACATGTTTTTAGTAGATTTACCACGTGTCACTAGACTGAAAACTACCTACTATTTTATTTAATCTTTGCACCTGCTATTTTTTTTTTAAAATGTTAAATTATATTATTAATTATTAATAGTTTAATATGCTAAAACAAATGTTTATCTCTTATTCAATCTTTGCAACTTAAACATTTGTTTTAGCATATTAAACTATTAATAATTAATAATATAATTTAACATTTCAAATATTTTTTAATAATATAATAATAAATTATATTAGTTAAATAGTATATATATTAAATTACATTTTGAATATATTAAGTAATTAATAAATAAAAGTCTTAAAAATGAAATTCAAATTTTTATTATCAATTTATAATCTTACAATTATTATCAATTTAACAAAAAATTGAATTATTAACAAGTATATTTATTTTCAAAAATTATATTTTAATTTATATAGTAATTAAAAATAATTTTAGTTCCGACACAAATAATCTTAAATCCTACGGTCCAGATTCAAGCTCATATCATACCACTAGATCCATGATACGTACGCAGCGTAGCAGAGTATTCCCCTCTCAATCTTTTTTTTTTCCCTCTTTTGTTTTTCCCCTCATTTTTTTCCTAAACCAACTAACCGAAAAACCAAAAAAAAAAAGCTCAATTTCTCTCTCCCCTCTCCGTTTCTCTCTCTAGGAGAGAGTGCCGGAATCGAGCGTCGGCGGGCGTAGTATCGCCAGGAAATCTAGAACTATCGCCGGTCACACGTAGCATTCGTTGACAACAAAGCGTCGTGAGAGGAGGAGAAATTCGAAAAAAGCAAAAAATTGAAACGCCGATTCACCTTTTTTTTAATATAATCTTTTTTTTCTTTTTTTTTTTTCTTTCTGGAATTAAATATTCTCTGATGGATGCGATTGGATAGAAGGAAACAAAAAGGAAAGGAGGAAGATAAAAGAGAAGGCGAATTATTCTGTTCTCTCTCTTTCTCTCTCTCATCGCTGTTGCTGTGTTTTCTTCGGGGATCGTGATACTTGGAGGTAAGGAGATTTACGAGATCCATTCTTCTATATTTTGTGTGTTTTCAACTGTTTGTTGAAAGTCTAGTCTGAATTTGTTTGGGAGGAGGCATAATTGTGTTTGCTTGTAATTAGGTAAGTTTTTTTTCTGTTTTTTTTTTTTGAATTTTGTTAGCTGATGATTAGGGTTTTTATTTGTTTATTCAAATTGGTAATTTCCGTGCCGAATTTGTGAATTAGGTAAGAGTTGGTTTGCTGTTTCAATATAATGAGCTGCACAAGGATCCGGAATTAGGCGAATTGTAGTCTTTAATGGCTTCTGAAATACCTAGTCGTCTCTTCCAGATATTGCTACTCGGTTATATGGAGCGGTTTAAGGCCTAGTATGATAATAGTTTGCTTTAAGATATTTTCTCTCTTGAACTTCTTCCTAGAGTGGTTAAAGTTGCTAACTTTGGCTTTGTGGTATTAAGTTCGTTTAATTGTTATTAGAAATCTTCTGTTTTTATCCGTGGAGTTCTCTGCTTGATCTTTCGGCTTGTTCGTGAGTAATTGGGCCATTCTAATAGTCATTTTTGCAAGATCTTCCTCGCAATTAGAATTGCATTTTGTTTCTGAAGACACTGGCTTTGAATATAACTTTCTTTTTTGTGTTTGCTTTTCAGGGAAATTGCTATGGTCCGTTTGACAAAATCAAAAAAAATTAAAAAAATTTAATTTCGATTTTAGTAGTTAAATTTTGTTGCCATCTGTACGATGCCGTCTGATATAATGGAACAGAGAGGTGTAACAACACCATCCCGCTTCCATGAAGATGTTCATATTACTTCAGAGGTAACTCTTTGTTCTATTGTTTCAGGATTTAATCTGTGTAGCTCTAGAATTACGGGTGCCACATATGACATTATCTGCCAATATTTTCTATGATGTCTGAAACTGTGTTTCTCAACAATACTTGTTCTTCTGTTCGGCAGAGGCAATATGCATTTCTGAAGACAGATCAGATGCCTGAAAACCAAGGTAGTCTTGATAAATTTTCAAATGTGCCAAAGACTTCCTGGACATCTGAAGGTTTCCAGCTGAAGCCACAGTCTAGCCACCCCTCTGGTAGCCCTAATGCAAGAAGCACTACAAGTGGTAGTCAGTGGGAAAGCAGTTTATTTTCGAGCTCACTGTCTGATTTATTCAGTAGAAAACGTATGCTTCTGGTTCACTTTTATGTTTTCTTACTAATTACTTTAATCAGCTACCCAAATCTGCAAATTTTTATGGTTGACAACGTTGATTGTTAAATAAGTACCAACATAATATGATCATGAATATGTGCTCTGACGTACTGTATTTTAGTGACTTACTCTGCCTCTGATTTGCTGATTTTGCAGTAAGGCTACAGAGGAGTGATATGCTATCCCCTATGCCTGCAAACACAGCTGTTACCCACCGTGAGGAAGAACCTTCTGAATCTTTAGAAGAGATTGAGGCACACACTATTGGAAATCTTCTCCCAGATGAAGATGATCTTTTTGCAGAAGTGATGGGTGAGGTTGGGCATAAATCTCGTGCCAATACTGGAGATGATTTGGATGATTTTGACCTCTTCAGCAGTGTTGGTGGCATGGAACTAGATGGAGATATATTTTCCTCTGTGGGTCATAGAAATAGTGAAAGAAACAGCAATAATTCTGGTGGCGAACATCATCAAGGGGAATCTCCATCCAGATCACTTTTGGCAGGAAATATTACTGGCAATGTTGAAGATTATGAGCTGAAGGTCCTTTTTGAGGTACCATCTTGCAGCCGTTGTTTTGGTTCCCATGAATACTTTATTTAGGAAATGTATGGTTTGGAATTGCTTACTTTTAACTGAGAAGAAATATATGTGTTCAGCAATTCGGAGACATCCAGGCTTTTCATACAACTTGGAAGAATCGTGGCTTTATCATGGTATCGTACTACGATATAAGGGCTGCTCAGAATGCGGCTCGAGCACTCCACAATAAGCTGTTAAGAGGAACAAAACTTGACATTCGTTATTCTATCCCTAAGGTTTTATTTACTGTTCTAGAGGAAGATATTGTCTTTGTTATGTTAATGTACTTGTAACTTGTCTTGATTAGTACTATGCTTACAATTTCTCTTGCTATCAGGAAAATCCTTCAGAAAAAGATACGAGCAAAGGAGCCTTGATGGTTTATAATCTTGATTCTTCTATCTCAAATCAAGAGCTCAATCAAATGGTCAAATCATATGGAGAAATTAAAGAGGTTTATATACTGAGCTTTTCCTTGTATATATATTTTTTGAGATTGATGCTTATGATGTTTCGTTGGTTTGCAGATTCGTAGAATCATCCATGATAATCCACACATATACATAGAGTTCTTTGATGTTCGAGCTGCAGAGGCTGCTCTTGGTGGACTAAATGGGCTCGAGGTTGCTGGGAAGCAGCTTAAACTTGTGCCAACCTGTCCAGAGGGTACTAGGTATTGATTTTTTTTTTCCTGCTTTATATTTCTTTGTGGGAAGTGAACTGATGTAAATGCTATTCAAACTGATGTGAACATGTTATTTTTGTGTAAGGCCTTACAAGGATACCACTTATGCTGGTGTGTAATATTCAACTTTTCTTCCTTTTCTGTTTCAGATATACATCACAGCGTGCTGTACATGATGCTGAAGGGTGTCTACCTAAAATATCTTTTAGTAATACATCGTTGGGGCACATAGGTATGCTTTTGCATACACAGTTTATATATGTTTTTCTTCAAATGTTTTGTCATCTTGGGACACAAATCACTGCAGTTAAATATTTCTGTTTCAGGGAGACATTTCCCAGGAGTGCTACCTTCAACTTCCATTGATGGTGGATCTATGCGGGTCATTCATAGTTCTGTCGGATCACCTGTGAATTCCTTCATTGAACGGCATCGGAGTGTCAGCATACCTATTGGATTCCCGCCTTCAACAAACGTCATCTCAGGCAGCAAGCCTGTTGCGCCTCAGGAGCATGGCCACCTTTTTGATAATTCGAATATGGGGATCCAAAGCTTGCCAAATCTTCATCCCCATTCTTTTCCGGAGTACCTCGACAACTTCACAAATGGTAGTCCATTTAAGTCTTCAACAGCATTTTCCGAAATGGTCAGTGATGGCTCAAAAGCAAATGAAGGCTTTGTGATACATAATGTCCGTGGAGTGGATGGTTTTAATGGAGGGGGTAAGTTCTTATCTCTAAGTAGCCACTGTCTTGATAAATTCATCGAAGAACAATGATATCTAGTTGACAATTATGAATTTAAGAACAATGCTCTGCCGTAGCTAGGGTATTGAGATGGTCCTTACAAATTTAGTGGACTGTGAAATGTTACAGCGATGAAAACATTAGCTACTGTTGTCTGAATAGACTAGTTTTACTACTGTTTATTTTCTTTTAAATTCGTAGTGTAAAATCTGCCCTCCTTAATTTCCAGATATCTAAATAGATCATGTGGTGTTGTACTGGGATTTGAAATATAGAAGGGGCTGAGGATTCATTGTGTATAACAACAGAATTGCACAACTACTTTAAAAGTTGATATAGAATATTGTGATGAAGTTTTTCTTCTACTGTCATATGCAAGAATGCGTTTTCTCAGTTTTTGTCATTGTTTTCTTTTGATTGTAGGCGTAGGATCTCCCATGAACCAAAGCTCCCGCCGCCCTAACCTTAACTTATGGAGCAACTCTAACTCTCAACAACTGAATCCATCAAGTGGCATGATGTGGCCTAACTCGCCATCTCACATGAATAGCATTCCTACTCAGCGTCCACCAGTTACTGTATTCTCTAGAGCACCTCCAATGATGGTGAATATGGCATCTTCCCCTGTGCACCACCACATTGGATCTGCGCCAGTATTAAACTCACCTTTCTGGGACAGAAGACAAGCCTATGTCGCTGAATCTGTAGAATCAACTGGCTTCCACTTGGGTTCTCATGGTAGCATGGGGCTTCCTGGCTCTTCACCGTCACATCCAATGGATATTGGTTCTCATAAGGGTTTCTCTCATGTTGGTGGGAATCGGATGGATGTAAATTCCCAAAATGCCGTACTGCGATCTCCTCAACAATTGTCTCATCTCTTTCCTGGAAGGAGCCCAATGGGTTCAATGCCAGGCTCGTTTGACTCACCAAATGAACGATACAGAAATCTCTCTCACCGTAGAAGCGAATCTGGCTCTAGTAATGCCGACAAAAAACTGTATGAACTTGATGTTGACCGTATATTACGTGGTGAGGATGGCAGGACAACATTGATGATTAAAAACATACCTAATAAGTAAGTGAAATCAATGTCTCTATTCTGGCCCTTGTTTATCTCTTTTGCAACTGTCTATAGAAGTGTACTCTTTAGTTAAGATGTATTCTGTTTCATCTCTGACGTTTTATATACTTGCACGCTTTAGGTATACTTCTAAGATGCTTCTATCCGCCATTGACGAGCACTGTAAAGGAACATATGATTTCCTTTATTTGCCAATTGATTTCAAGGCAAGTAGACCTCCTACCTTTGTATATAAGAAAGCCTTATTATGTAGACCCATCGAGATTTTGGTATTTGTGATATCTAATATTTAGACCTTATTTCAGAACAAATGCAATGTGGGATATGCTTTTATCAACCTTATTGAACCTGAAAAGATTGTCCCATTTTATAAGGTACAGTCTTGCCTTCTGCGTTTCTTATCTCTTTTGTCCCTTTTGGAGGAGAGCATTAGTTAAAAGCTGTAGAAACAACATTCACAGGCATTTAATGGCAAAAAGTGGGAAAAATTCAACAGCGAAAAGGTGGCAACTCTTACATATGCTCGAATCCAAGGGAAAACAGCTCTTATTGCCCATTTCCAGAACTCAAGCTTAATGAACGAAGACAAACGTTGCCGACCTATTCTCTTCCACACCGATGGCCCAAATGCTGGTGATCAGGTAAAGACAAAAGCTTCATACGATTTCATCGTATGTAGATAAAGAGGGTCTTAGCTAAACAAATGAGAGATTTATTTGCCTTTCTTTAATGGTATATCATAGGAACCATTTCCAATGGGTAGCAACGTACGGTCAAGACCAGGCAAGCCACGAACCAGTAGCATTGATAACTACAACAGCTTCAGCATCCCTTCCGTTTCTGAAAATCGAGAAGAAGCTCCTAATGGAACTGATCCGTTCCTGAAAGAGAACTAACCCATGAGCAAACAAGCCGAGGTAAAAACATAAGCAAACGAAGACCTAAAGATAACAAGAGGTTATATATATATATATTATTATAATTATTATCACACACCCTAGAGTTCTGTAAATCGGGGGTGTTAAATTTACCCTAACAAAACTCATTTTGCAGTGAAGAATTTTTTTTTTGGAGAGATCACAAACTTAGTTGACCGCAAACCTTATCCAGGTTGTTGCTTCACCAGTTATGTTGTATTATCGATATCCCCAGAGAAATATTGCAGTTTTTTTTCTTTTTGGGTTTTGGGTTATATTCAAGGATTTTTGGTTCTTGCTATCAATGTATAACAATCAGCCTTGGATTACACTCATCTTCTCTCTCGGCTATTTGTTGCCGTTCAATGTTGTACTCCTTGGGAGATTTTTTTGAATGCTTCCTTTTTGGATATAAATATTATTTTTCCTATTATTGTTTCCAACTTGTACGTAATGTCATGGAATTCTTGATTCTCTATTAATTCTACTGGTCAGAGTTTTGTTATGATAAATGACATGAAACGTATTTACTCCCATGTTTTATGCTGAACCAAATGTTATTTAAAGCTCTGCTATAACACTTGGTGCTTTAAGATAGAGTTCATAGGATACATGGGCAAAAATCATCAGATGCGAGAGATGTGGCGGCCTCAAATTATGTTAATCAAGACAAGTCATTATTATTGAATAGAGAACTTCTTTCGAATTGAAACATATCGTTGTCTTATACATCAATGCTGGATTGAAATATCTCCATTGATCGAGCAGCTTCATATAACATAATCTCTGTCCGAACCGTTTTTTCTACACAGAATCTGACTACATTCTTCCAGTTAGCATCACCACCCATGTATCAATTATTTCTAGCCTATCCACTCAAGGAAGAACATAATCAACTGTTTCTTCTTAGCTCTCCTGCAAAAGACACGTCTGACATTATCCAGCGATTTTTTTTCATAAGCTATGCATATGTGTTCTTCGTCTCCTTCACCATGAAAAACCTGCATTACATTCCAAATTCTGACTGTAACAGACGCACACAGAAGAAACAATAGCACAAACATTATTTTCCACTAATCATCTGGTATTGAATCTTGCTTTTTTTTCCTTTTTTTTTCTGTTTTCTTTGGCAGAAAGGTAGTTTCATTTAAGTAGTAGGCTACAAAATGATAAGTTACCAAGGAATACAAATACAGCCAACCAGCTTATAGTATGAACCAAGCCGCTATATTGCACTATGCAAGAACTATAAATCTCTCTCACTCGATATTAATGATTCCTGCGCTCAGACTTCATTGAAGTCCTCTGGCTGGGCGTGAGAATCTATCATCCGCTCTGTAGATCTTCGAGCCTCTGATTCCAGCAGCTCTTGTAACCACACAGGACCATTACTAGCGATGTAGGACTGGTACCTATGGTCATCTGTGACACTTTTTGCCATCCTTTGTGCTGCCTGATTACCCATATCTGGAGCTAATTCCATTCTCCACCCCGATATAGTATTAAGGAGGTTCTGTATCTTTAGGATGGTATCTCGCAGAGCTGGGAAACCATTAGGATTTTCGAGTGCCTCAATCGTTTGCTTCGAAGACATTTCAAATATAACAGCTTTGTCCCTTACCTTCCTCAGGTCACCTAGGCTCTCCACTGCCCATAGTAGGCTTAGGAATTCAGCTTCAAACTGAGAAGGAACGTCGGAGTAGGATCGTCGGCCGTGAAGTAGTGTATTTCCCATATGGTCTCTTAATAACAATGCAGCACCACAATTCTCGTTTCTACTGACCCACATGCATCCTATGTTACATTTAAGATAAGGCTCAGTAGGAGGGGTCCATGTTGTCTCTTGGGCTGTTGTAGGAGATACTCTTCTTGTAGTTCGCTGTATGGGGGTGTTATGTAAGAGATATGGAATTAGTTGAATAAGAAGACGAAGGTACTGAATCTTGTTTTGGTTGGTGATTGCTATACCTTCAGCGTCATGTCAACAACTGAATTGCATCTGACTGCAGCTTCCCCATGTGCTGACTCCAAAACTACTGACTGTGAATCTTCTCCAAGCATGTTTTGCATATCTTGAAAATGGTGAATGAAAGAATTAAGAATTATAATTCTCGAAACAAGATAAATCAAATTATTTATCAACTGAGAAGCTTTTTAACAACCAGGGTCATCTTTAATAGCTTGGTCTTGACTTTCTGTTCTGGCCTAAAATATCGAATCGATCCCTCTCACTTGCAAGAGTATCTTCTAGTTCCATCTTCTGCCACCGTTTTTAGTGATAGAGATATACTATCCGTTTCAACATTGGCAGAATGTATACTGCACATAAGAACACGTTTTCCTCAAAGAATACCCCAAAATAATTTATGAACATGTGAAATAGACACTAGAGATACTATCCAACACTCTTATTAAGGGGACTAGCCATGCTTGTTGATGTTTTCTGTTACGCCATAAAGACCTTAACTGACAATTCAGGAAGAAAATAGAGAGTTTAGAACTTCAAGTACCTTTTTGCTTTTATTTCTCTTCTTTTCCGGCTGTGACTTCTTTTTTTTGTCTTCTGCTGCTTCTGGATTGGCTTTGGTTTCCATATTTACAATTTCATCCTAGATTAGAAGATGCATAATAGCATATTTAGGAACAATTCAAAGACTAAATCAGGCAGAAAATGAAAGCCGTATATATATAACCGCAATTTCAAACGAACCAGCAAGAAATGTTTCAGACTTTCAGCAGTTGAGGGACATAAGTGTGATTGTCAGAAACAGAAAGAATAGTGAGGTCATTCAGCCAAATCATCCTTGATAAGTTAAATGATAAGGAGAGAATCCAGGTATTGAACCTTGTTTTGATTGGTAACTGCTTTACCTTCAGCGTCATGTCAAGAGCCGAATTGTATCTGGCTGCAGTTTCAATAAGTGCTGCCTCCACATGGTTTGGCAGCAAACATTCTCCAGGCATGTTTTGGATCTCTTCAAGATGGCGAATGAAAGAAAGAAGAACAATGAATACGATTCAAATTATTCGTTCCATTGAGAAACTCTTTTACAATTAGGGTCAACTTTAGTACCTTCTTCTTGGTTAACAATGTCGGATGAAATTTCCAATCTACCTTTCGCACTTGCAAGGGTATCTTCAGGTTCTGTTGAATCTCCTTCCACATTTTTCAGTGATGGAGATGTAATTTCCGCTTCAACGTTGACAGAAGGTTTACTGAACACGTAAAAACACGTTTTACTCAAAGAAAACCTGAAAACAGTTTATCAACATGTGAAAAAGATTCTTGAAACAGTTTAACTAAAGTTTCAAACCTACCAGCAAGAAAAGTTTCAGCAGTGGAAGGATATAAGTGCGGTTATCAAAAGCAGAAAGCCTGGTGAGTCTATCTAGCAAACTCATCCTTGAGTTATCAATCAGCAAAATCTTTGAATCAATTAGCAAAACCTGCAAGTCATGTAGAAACTTTATATGGCATATTTTGTTATTATGTTGTTGATGAATTTTTAATTTCATGAATGAATCTTGTGGGTGACCACTGATTTCAGAAAATCTATGGATTTCAACACTATATCATCACTGAGACTTATACGCTCACGTATAAGATTCAGGCAATCTTCGAAATCAGGAAAATTAATGTCAGATGCGATGCTCCTGCGAGGACATCTTTTACTGCACACACTAATAATTTTGCAGTGAGGGAATTTTCGAGAACTCTCTCTTCGCATTTATCACATAAAAGAGCTGCATATCTGTTCCACTGATCAGCGGGCTGATTCCTTCTCCTTTCATCTTCTCTCATACACAAGTTCTCGACATCACTGAGAGCTGCATTATAATCTAAGACAAGCACTTTCTTTGCATATTTGGTTCCCAGACTGCTATATGTGAACTGAATAGCTCTCCGAACAGCCACCCAAATATCAAGATTGTGTTCTCTGATAGGTCTGGCAAAGATCTTATCTAAAGAAATATATTCAGTTAACCAGGATATAATATCATCTCCCTGAACCTGTGCCTAGTCGTAGTGACCATTGGGATCAAAAACATTAATTGTATCTTCAGCATCAAGTGGAATATTACTGCTTTCTAGCAGTCTTCTATCTAGAAGAAGAAATGAATACTGAGAGTCAAACTCAATCTTTTCTTTAACTCGAGTTAAATCCAAGATACTATCCGCTGCTCTGCGGACCACATTTGTACCATCATTCCTTTCACATTTGATCCTTTTTAGAAAGTCTAAGATTTGATTGAGTTCATAACATTCCAGAAAACAGATACTCTGAGGTGTTTCCATTAGGCGACAATCGATAAGACTCTGTTTGGAAACTTCAAGTTTTCCAAGATGCTTAACTGAAAAAAACCATCAACCAGTCTCGCATGCTACATGAGAGAATATTTTGGTTCTTTTGGTTCATTTGGTCACAAAGCGACATAAGGAGCAATTTAATCTCCTTGAGTAACTTTCTGCGGTCTTCATCCACAGTTAAAGGCCATTCTTTGGACCATCCATTCTTAGTTTTAAATGCAAATGCATTTACATATGTGAGCCGATTCTTGATCATTTCAACGGCAGCTATCGTATCCACTGGCTCCCAAATTCCAACTGATATCTTACGAGCCAAGGCTTTCCCTATCCTCTTGACTATACTCTTTTCCGAGTAAGGTTTGAAATCTGCATCATGGTTTTGTTCAAGATGATTCGTACATTCCTCAGCACTAGAGAACTTCTGCAAACATATAGTTCGACACATCCAGAACGTCCATTTTTTGTTTTTCTTGGCAGAAGTGAGAATTTGCTCCAGAGCATCTCGTCCTAATCTATTATGTTCTCTCTCGACAAAACTTATAAGCTTTGCAATGATGACTTTCATCAAGTCCCTTTTGACGTTAACGTCCAATCCCACCCAATATAAGCTCAAGCTTATAGTTTTTCCCTTGTGCTGCACTGGAATGTTTTTTGATTCCCGAACTTCTGGCTCATATCTTTTTAAAGGACATTTCTTGGATGCAGCGATCTGGAACTCTGCCTTTTTGATTAAACTCTCCAGGTATTCCTTCGAATCTTTTCCCAACTATCGCAAAATATCATGAGCAAAAGAATTCGAGCTGTTCGGGTAAGTAACAGATAAACTCTGTTTTGCAATGTCCAAGCAGTTCTGCCATATGAAAAGATCCCGATGCGTAAACGGGAGATAACAACACATCTTCTGAAGTGCATACTACCCAACCTAAAGTGTACGCGAGAAACACGTCAAGGTTCTCTGATCTTTTCCTTAGCTCCAAGAACAATTCACCTTGATGGAAATTGAGAAACCATAAGTCCTTGTCTTCCCTATTGGCTATAATTAAATCTTCAATTATAGCCAAGGCCTTGTTGTGATCTCCAATACTGACGAGATATTTAGCGTGTTGGAAGAGGTTTATGGCCTCTTCATCTTCCAGAAAAGACGAAGGCTCCATAGCAACGATTCTCGAGATTCTTGCGCTTTCTTGGCCTCGCCGAATAAATCCACAACAAAAAAAACCCAAAATCTTCAAATTTGAGCTAAGACTCAAATGTAGGATCGTCTTCATATCGTGGATGATCTCTAGTTTTCTTTATCGTCAAATTTATGTTGTGAATGATCATCAATAAGAGACTATACAAGAAAAAAAAAGAAAAGTGGTCGAAGTCTCGAAGAAGAAGAACCAGACAGCTTTATTATTCTTTACTTCGAAAAATGGGTCGAGAAAAAATGGCGAGAAAAGAGATTTAATTTAGATAAATAAAAATAAATAACAATAATAGTTACCGAGGAGGGTTTAAGTTTTTGGATGTAAATGAAATGCAGAGAAGAAAGCTAGTGGAAATCTCTGTCTTCGTAATCAGCAAATCCCACTTTTCATCTTCCATTAAATCTCTACCCAATCTCGAGCTTCCAGGTCCTGATGACGATGATCCTCTCTACGTCGATGTACCCAAGCCTCGGAGAGATAAATCCGAGAGGAAGCCGTATCCGACTCCGATGAAGGAATTGATTCGGCGAGCTAAAGAGGAGAAACTGCTAAGAAAATCACAGCCCTGTCGAGTTCTTGAAGATCCGCCGGATAACGGGTTACTCGTGCCGGAACTCGTCCACGTGGCTCACTCTCTCCACCGATGTCGCAACTCGTTACTCGCTGGTCTCACTAAAATCATCGTCATATTCCTGTTCATCGCTGCAGGTTACTTAACTGTGTCCCCGAATCTCTGAATTCCATTTACGATTCCTTTAGCTTGTTTTAAAGTGAATTTTCACTCTTATGTATCATCTGTGAGGGATATAATCAGTTTTAGCTTTGGTTTGAGTCTTATGCGTTACCTAAATCGAGTTATTGAGCTATTGCTCCATTTGATCCTTGAAGCGTTTGAAGCATTTTAGTTGGTTCCAGTAACATCAAGGGTGCTTTGTGTGGTTTACTTGATTAGAACAGAAGGATCTAGTGTGATTGAGCTGGAAATTCACTGATTTAGCCTCTATTGATTTGTTGCGTTTGCAATATATTTGGGGAGAAAAACGATAGAATACATATGCATGATGAAACAATGGAGACTTAAGTCAAGTGAAACACCCAATAGATGGATAATAGTGGCCTAGTGGGTAGTGGGCTACTTAATCTTTTTTGAGTTCCCGAAGTTGAAACGTCGCTGAGTTACTTGTGTTGTTTGTTTTCAGATGCTGCTCTGAGGTTCACATTGGCAAGGAAGGTCATGAAATCAGGACTTGCACAGGCCCGAGGAGCGGTTCTAGAAGTGCCAATCACATCTGGAAAAGAGGAAGGGCGAGCGATGTTGTGTTGTTCCCAAAATGTTTTCACCTCTATGACCGTGCTATCAAACCGAGAGTTATACACGACGAGAGATTTACTGTGCCTAAAATCTCTGCGGTTCTCGAGCTATGCATACAGGCCGGTGTAGACCTTGAGAAGTTACCATCAAAGCGAAGATTGAAACCTGTTTACAGCATTGAAGGACGAATTGTAGATTTCGAGGAAGTCAGCGATGATAATTTAGAAACCGCAGTTACTTCTACTACTACACTTTTACAAGAAGACGATTGTTGTAACGAAGAGGAGAAAAGCTTGAAGGAATTAAGCATTGAGGCGATGGAGTCATGGTTTGAAATGGTCTCAGGGGTCAGGAAACTGATGGAGCGATACATAGTGTGGACTTGTGGGTATTGTCCTGAGATTCAGGTGGGTCCAAAAGGACACAAAGTGAGGATGTGTAAAGCGACAAAGCATCAGATGCGAGACGGAATGCATGCGTGGCAAGAGGCAACAATCGATGATGTGATTGGTCCAAACTATGTATGGCATATTCGGGATCCAAATGGTTCTGTTCTTGACAATAGCTTGAAGAGGTTTTACGGGAAGGCTCCTGCGGTTGTGGAAATGTGTGTGCAAGGTGGTGCACCGGTGCCTGATCAGTACAGGAGTATGATGAGGCTCGATGTGGTTTACCCGCAACGTGATGAAGTCGATCTAGTCGCTTGACCAATGTGATTAAGCATCGGTCGCATTGAAATACTCCGTTGGACTCAGTAGTCGTGTTCGTCTCAATTCTCAAACCAAACGGTTCGATTGGACCAGTCTTTACCGTGCTCTTGAATTTTTCCCGGTCTGATTTATCCCTTTTTTGTGTGGTCGAAACCGGTCTGATTTATCGTAAACCATCAATTTGAAGAGAGAAAGGGAGAGAAATATTGTAAAGAAAAGAAAAACGTGATCATATGAATGACAGCATACAATGAATTGTATATAAAGAAAGAATTACTTGATAGTTTATTATGATCCTGTAATCACTAGAATATTTTCTTTTGATCTATAAATAGTGACAAGATGTGTAAATGTTCATAATTTTCTACAATGATCCATTTATTACAAAAATGTCATTTGGATATGATGCTCCTGTCAGAATATCTCGTACTGCACACACAAATAACTTTCTAGCATAGGAATATATGGGGACTTTTCTTCACACTTATCACATAGAAGAGATGCATATCTGTTCCATTGATGTTCCTGTTTCCATCTGTCATCATCTTCCCTCCTACAGATTATATTGACTACAGTAAGAGCTGATTCATAATATAAGACCTGCATTTTCTTTGCATATTTGGTTCCCAAAGTTCTGCAGATGAACTGAACAGCTTTCAAGACAGCCACCCAGATACCAAAGTTGTGTTCTCTGATAGGTCTGGGAAAGATCATATCAACTGAATCGTAGTCAGTTAACCAAGATATGATATCATCTCCCTGAACATGTGCCTTGGCGTAGTGAGCATTGGGATCAAAAGTACTAATTGTTCTTTCAGTATCAACTGGAATATTACTGCTATTTAGTAGTCTCTTATCCAGTAGAAGAAATGAAAACTGAGAGTCAAAGTTTATCTTTTCTTTTACTCCAATTGAAACCAAAATATTATCCACTGCACTGCAGACCTCACCTGTAACATCATTCCTTTCACATTTGATGCTTTTTAGAAACTCTAGGATTTGATTGAGTTCTTGACATTCCAGAAAACAGATACTCTGAGGTGTTTCCACTAGACGAGCATCGACAAGATTGTTTGGAAACTTCAAAATTTCCAAGATACTTAACTGGAAAATCCATCACCCAGTCTCGAGTGCTACAGGAGAGAATTTTACGATTAAAAGGAAACACAAGGAGCCGTCTGATTTCCTCGAGTAACTCACCACAATCTTCATCCGCAGCAAAAGGCCATTCTTTGGACCATCCATTCTTAGATTTGGATGCAAACACTTTCACATCAGGTAGCTTATTCTTAATCATTTCAATGGCAGCTACTGCATCCACTGGTTCCCAATTTCTAGCAGATATCTTATGAGCCCAGGCTTTCCCTATCCTCTTGACCAAATCATGTAGCATGTTCTTGTTCAAGATGATTCGTACATTCTTTTTCACTAGAGAGCTTCTTCGAACATTTAGTTCTACACATCCAGAAACTCCATTCTTTGTCTTCTTTAGCAGAAGAGAGAACTCGCTCCAAAGTGTCTCGTCCCTTTCTTTTATATACTCTCTCGACAAAAGTTAAAAGCTTTGCAATGCTTACTTTCATAAAATCTCTTTTGGTCCTAACATCCAATCCCACCCAATACGACCTTAATTCCTTAAACTTATCCTCAGACGGCTCTGGACTTTTCTTTAACTCCCGAAATTTTTGCTCAATTTTTTCTAAAGGACAAGTCTTGGAAGCAGCGATCTTGAACTTTGCATCTTTCATTATTCCCTCCAGCACTTTATCCTTCAGGTTTATTAGCTCTCCATTACTCGTTGGGGCAAGATAATTCCATTGTTGGTGAGTAACAAATGAATCCTGCTTTGCTTTCTCCATTGACATCTTGTAATACAATACTGAACCAAGCGTTTTGGCCAAAACGTATAAATGTTGAGCACAAGCGGCTGATAAATTCACATCTTCGGAAAGGCATGCTGCAGAACCCAACAAGTATGCGACCTCCAGGTCGGGGTCCTCTGCTCTTTCCCAAAGTTTTAAGAAGATGTCACCTTGTGAGATACGAAGAAACGCTGAGTCATTGGCTTCCCTATTGACTAAAAGCATATCTTCAAGTATCTCCAAGGCCTTGACGTGATCTCCATAAGTAATGAGATTTTTAGCATGTTGATAAGAGAAATTCATGTAAAAGTATAGGAACGATTGTGATGTCTGTAACTCTCTCTGTAACTTTTCTTATTAATGAAGAAGAAGAAGCTTTACACAAATGCCTCAGTAATCTTTTTCCGAAACGAAGATTTATTTTTCTATACAAAGCGTAACAACTATTTTTTTTTCTAAAGCTCCTTATCCACCTTCTCTTCTCGTGAGGCTTCTTCTTTTGCACAAATGTCTTTCAAGGCATATCAACTATCCTCGCGTTTTGAAAAAGTTTGTCCTCAAACTTAAAAGCAGGAAATTGCCTCACAAAGTCTCTTATCTCAATCCAAGAATTTTCATGACTAGGCAAACCATCCCATTCAATCAATACTTCTAAATTACCATCAGAAGTGTAACGAGCATCCTTGACATCATGAAGAGTAAACCCAAATTCCGCAGCATCATTCAGGGAGGTAGGCAAAGGATTTACCTTGTGATGGTGCCCCAAAACAGGCTTGAGGAGAGACACATGAAACACCAGATGAACACGGGAAGAGGGAGGAAGCAACAACCTATAAGCCACCTCACCTATACGCTCAACAACCTCAAATGGACCATAATACTTGGCAGCCAACTTCTGACAAAGCTGCTTATTTACAGATTGCTGTCGGTATTGACGAAGCTTCAGAAAAAATGAGTCACCAACTTTGAATTCCAAGTCACGCCTATGCTTATCCGCTGCATTCTTCATGACTTCTTGAGCGTGAAGGAGATGATGTTTAATATCTTGCAGCATCACAGCTGGCGGATCATGCCCATACACAACATGAAAAGGCGTAGTGCGTAAGGCAGTGTGGTAGGAAGAATTATACCAAAACTCAGCCCAATGAAGAAATGAAGACCATTTTCATGGATGAGTAGATGTAAAACAGCGCAAGTACGTTTCCAAAGTTCTATTGACAATCTCAGATTGGCCATCAGACTCAGGGTGATAAGTGGACGTAAACAACAGCTTTTTCCTCACCAATTTGTGACATTCAACCCAAAATGCGCTATGAAAATCTTGTCTCTATCCAAACAATGGATTCAGGAACACCATGGTGATGAATCACTTCCTTGGTGAACTTTAAAGCAACATTAGCTGCAGTAAATGGGTGTCGCAGCCCATTGAAATGTGCAAATTTGCTGAGATGATCAACCACGACCAAGATGACATTAACCCCAACCGATAAGGGAAGTCCCTCAATGAAATCCATAGCAATGTGAGACCAAATGCGGTCATGAATTGGAAGTGGCTGCAACAACCCTGCTGGAGATAACGTGCTGTACTTATGAGTTTGGCAAGTAGTGCACTCAGCAATGTACTTTTCAATCGCAATTTTCATACCACGCCAATGGAACTGATGCTGAATACGTTTCAATGTACGTAAAACCCCTGCGTGACCACCTAAAAGAGAGTCGTGATATTCTACCAAGATTAAAATAAAAAACACAGAGTTGCTCGGAAGAAATAGCCGACCCTTATAGTAGAGTAGCTTGCCACAAACACTGTAAATTACCGGCTGCAACTGACCAGATTCGACCTGAGAAATCAATTGCTGAATTTCTGCACTAGCTTCAATTTCCTGGTGTATTTTTCGCAGATCCAAAGATTGAGGCAAAGACAAAGCCATCAGTGTAACAGAGTTGAGAGCATCATTTGTATTCATGCATCTGGACAGGCCATCTGCCGTTTTATTCTCTATGCCTGGTTTATATTCAATGGAAAAATCGTAAACCAATAGTTTAGTTAGCCAATGTTGGTAGTCCATCGATACCTCGCGTTGCTCAAGTAAGAACTTAAGGCTTTTCTGGTCAAATCTTACTACAAATCTGCGGCCAAACAAGTAATGCTTCCACTTCAACACTGCCAGCACAATCGCCATGAGCTAACGCTCATAAATTGGTTTACGCTGCTCTCTCTCAGTAAATGCGTGGCTGAAGTAAGCAAGCGGGTTGTTGTCCTACATCAATACTGCTCCCACACCACACTCCGAAGCATCCGACTCTACTATAAACTTCTTTGTAAAGTTAGGGAGAACCAACACAGGTGCCTCCATCATCACCTTCTTAAGGCTGTCAAAGACAGATTGGGCCTCCTTGGACCAGCAAAACCTGTCTTTCTTTAAAAGGGAAGTGAGTGGTTCGGCAATAGATCCGTAATAACGAACGAAACGCCTATAGTACCCAGTAAGGCCCAAGAAACCACACAAAGCTTTGATTTTTTAAGGGGTAGGCCATTTTAACATAGCCTCATTCTTACTAGGATCAGTCGCAACCCCATCCATCGTGATAACATGTCCCAGATAATTGATTTTATCTTGCAGAAACGAGCACTTCTTTTGATTAACATATAACTGCTGCTCCTGTAAGACCTGAAACACTTGTGTAAGGTCATCAATATGCAATGACAGAGAAGTGCTATATATGAGAATGTCATAAAAAAATATGAGAACAAATCTGCGTAGGAAAGGACGAAATAATGCATTCATCAAGCTTTGGAACATTGCTGGTGCGTTCGTGAGGCCAAATGGCATGACAACAAATTTGTAGTGGCCATCAACATTTTGAAAGGCGGTTTTCTCGATATTAGACTCCCCCATTCTAATCTGATGGTAACCTGACCTTAAATCAGGATTAGAAAACACACAAGACCCGCGCAATTCATCAAGTAATTGATCAATCACAGGTATAGGAAACTTATCTGGTATAGTAACACGGTTAAGGCCCCTGTAATCGACACAGAAAAGCCAGCATTTGTCATTCTTTGGAACCAGAAGAACCGTGCTCGAGAAAGGACTATGACTAGGCCTAATAGCACCTTTATTCAACATATCCTGTACCTGCCTCGACATCTCCTGTTTCTACGCATGTGGGTACTGACAGGGTCTGATACTCACTGGTGCTGTTCCGGAAAGAAGTTTTATGGCATGTCATGACCCCTGAACGGTGGCAAACCCTGAGGTTCGGAGAAAATGTCATCGAATTTCATGAGTAAGTCCTGAATAATCTGTGGTAACTCACTGGAAACATTAAATGTGAAAGTTGAGACTGAAACATTGTAAGCAGCAAGAGAGCTGAGTTAACTGTAGCCTTAGGAAAAGGTTTTCCCGAATCATGTAGAGAGGGATCGCCAAACAAAGTAACTCGTTGCCCATTATAACGGAAACTCAACCTCTGAACATCAAAGTCGCATTCGCAAACGCCCAAAGTGCGCAACCACTGCATTCCCAATATCAAATATACACTCCCCAATTCAAGCGATATGAAATCAACTGAAAAAGAAGCATTTGCCAATTCCAAACTAACACCACGACACTAGGCGTAGCTTTGAACCCGAACACCATTACCCAATAAAACCTCGCATTTAGGCAACAAAGTTGTTTTGAGCTTAAGACGATGCACAATTGCCAGAGATACAAAGTTGTGCGTAGCCCCACTGTCAATTTATATCACAACTTCAAATTTGCCCATCAAACCTCAGAGTTTCATAGTCCTCAGATTGTCGTCACCAACGAAAAAACTTAGAGAAAGTCGACAACATTGTGGTTGCAAGACAATCTCCTTATTTGAAGCATTATCACTCATACTCGGTTATAACAAAAATTCACAATCCTGCTGCAAAAGAGGAACTTGTAACTCACTCTTTGGACACTTATGATTCGGCATCCACGGAGTATCATAACGAAAACACAGTCTATTCTTCCGACGCTCATCATATTCTGCTGGTGATAGATGTCGTCGACCTCTGTTCTTATTTGAAATAGATGCGGGCGTTTTAGAAGAATTGGACTCGGCCACAAAATTAGTAAGCTGGGCTTTGGGTTTCCAATTCGAAGAACTCGGAGATACCAACTTAGTAAGGAACTGGCCAGAACTTTGCGAAGGTAAAGCTCGTTCTTCTATTGAAATCGCATCGCTAATCATCTTTGCCATCACGTCGGGAGCCATATCCAACACCACACTGATCATTTCTGGCAATGTTTGAGGCTTTAAAAGCTTCCGAAGCATTTGCAATTCAGGTTTCAAACCCTTCTTGAAGATCGCTATTTGATCGCGATCAGAGATGTCCGTCATTGTCGCAGACATGCGTTGAAACTCCTCGACATAATCTTCAACCGAATAATGCTGCACCAAAGCATGAAATCTATCCACCGGAAGCAAACTGCGAGTACGACCAAAATGGAGAAGAAATTTGTTGCAAAAATCCCTCCAATCCGTGAAAGGACCACGACTTACCTCCCAATCAAATCAGCTTAGAATCTTGCCCGATAATCCCAAAGAAACTAGCTCGAATTTCTTAGAATCAGAATATTTACCAAGAGCGAAGAAGTGTTCTACCAAACTAAGCCAAGTGTCGGCCTCTGAACCTTCAAAGATCGGTAAGTCAATTTTCTTCAAGAAGGTTTCGCGGTTAGAAACCGCCATTGACAGCCCAGAAGCAGTCATATCATTACCAGATTGATTCACAACCTCTGAATTAGTCGTGGGTTTCTGTAACAGAGGGCTCAAAAGAGAAGAAGATGTTTCAGTGATAACAGGGAAGGTCATCGGAGGAATGGCCGAAGTGTCACCATCGGCGGCGACAGGTGTAGAAGCAATCAGAGGAAGAACAGAACATGATGAACCAAGAAGCTTGAGAATCGCGGCGAGTTGATTGCTCATCGAACTGTGGCACTCCTCTGCCTTCTTGTCCGCTTCTTGCCTCTCAACATCGGCCAAATCCATCCGAGCTTCCCGTCCAGCTAATCTTGCGTTCAACACCGCCGATGGAATCATATCTGCAGCTCGCGTCATCACAGACAATTGAAGTCAGCTCAATTACGCACCAATTGATAAGAGAAATTCATGTAAAAGTATAGGAACAATTGTGATGTCTGTAACTCTCTGTAACTTTTCTTATTAATGAAGAAGAAGAAGCTTTACACAAATGCCTGAGTAATCTTTTTCCGAGACGAAGATCTATTTTTCTATACAAAGCGTAACAACTATTTTCTTTTCTAAAGCTCCTTACCCACCGTTGATTAAGCCAAGTCATTATCCTTAGTAGTCTTGATTAACGGTTCTGGTTCATCGTCATTAGTTATCTTCTTCTGAGGCTTCTTCTTTCGCACAAATACCTTCCAAGGTATATCAACTATTTGTAGAGTTTCGTCCCCTCAACATCATCCATGAAAGAAGGCTTCGTAGTATCGATCCTTAAGGTTCTTGCGGTTTCTTGGTCTCCAGAGATTTCCATTTTGCTTAGGGGAGAAATTTGTCAAAATACTAGCGGGAAAATATTAGAATATAAGGGATATAAGGAAAATCAATCTCCCTTTAAATCATAATAAAAAAATAACAGAAATAACAGCATAGCATTGAAGAGGCAGATTTTTACAACGTGAAACAGAGACCCAATTTTGGGCATTGGGAAATTTTGTCGAACACCTTGTGTGCTTTGATCTAGTTGTGAATTCCTCGAATCAAAAGAGTACTTAAATCCCACTGGTTTTACAAGAGGTTCTAAGACAGTATTTACGAACACGCACTCTGCTTCTGCAGTAGAGTGACTTTTATTGTCGTTGAGTCTGAAGATCTCATTTGCTTCTTCTGCATTCGTTTCAAAACTCTCAGCAGAGATATGTTGGTCACAATTTGAGCAGTTCCCTAACTCATTACTTTGTATCTTTCCATAAGAAACAGTTTGATTTGAGAAAGGAAAGCTCATAAATATTAGGAAACTAAGAACGCAATTTTGGTTCTTGTATTCCTCAAATCATTCAATTCTCAGCCAATCTGCTCCTTGCTGTGGCAATCTCACTTCGCAGCTTCTCAATCGTTTTCACGGATCCAATTATGTTCCTCTCCATCTCTTTCAATTTCCCAACTCTCTCTACGTTTCCACTCTTCTCTCCCTCAAAATTTTCCCTGTTCCAATGAACCAAATTGTTAAATGAATGGATGATGAATCTTTTAACAGTTACTTGACATGTAAAAGACAATTCTTTTACCGTAATTTCTGGTGCTCTTCTTTCAACCGCTCAAGCTCTTGGCTTGATGTCTCCAAAGTCTCTGCTTCAATGCAAACCTTCTTCAACTCCTTTAATACCAACTTCACCTGTGAAGCAAGTTCTTCGCGTTCTCTCGCTAATCTATGAGCCTCAATGTGAGCTAATTGTAGCTCCCTCCTAATATTCTCACTGTTATTGATAATGGCCTCCAATTTTGCTATTTTTTCAAGAGTAGTCCTGATCTGAATCTCGCTATCTGTTTCTGTCTTTCTGATGTGAGCTCTTAACCCCTGGGCTTCGCGGTCAGCCACGGTTAGGTCTTTCTTTAGAGCTACATAGCATGAAGCTAGTTTCCGGTTGTCACTAGAGAGCCGGTCTATCTCAGCAGCTTGAGCTGCAATTTTGTTTTCTAGAAGCTCCGGATGGGAAATCCGGTGGTCTCGATGATGATGGTGATCCGAAGCCGAAGTGATGGTCTCCTGGTGCCTCGATGATGATACACTATGATGCTTTGAAACTAACCTCTCCCTTGAAGACATTCTGCAAGTACAAAGATGACTATATTTAGAACATAGATCAAAGAAAGAAAAAAATGTGTTCGTTTTAACCCAAAAAACTAAACTTTAAGAGCAAAATCTACTTAAAAGTGGTAATGAGTTTCAGTAACCGAAGAAAGCACAAAAACAATGGCAAATACCTAAATTCGTATCTTTGACACGAGCTAGAAGAAACCCAGAAATCGCAATCACGAAGCTAACAAAAAGATCCGAATTCTAACTAAAGAGACAATCCAATTTAACCACAAATCCTAAGAAACCCTAAATCTTCCACATCTCAATTGGACGAACCTCAAATTCACTATAGAAAAAAAAAGCCGATCTTCGATAAGATTAGCTGAAATCGAACACCAGAAGGAATAACTGCCGTAAAATTAAGGCTTTATGGTCTAAATTCAAACCAAAGACTCCAATGGATTACACAAGGACACACCAACTCTGGTCTCTGCTTGTCAAAAGATTGATCTTCGGTAAGATGCCGCAAAACTAAATGCTTTATTGTTTTTATTCCATTCCTTATCAATTATGAATTTGAAACTAGATTTGATTTTATATAACTGGGCCGATATTAATCAATTGAGGCCCATTTTATTGATAGCCCATTAATACTTCATTTCTTCTCTATATTTGTCACGTGCGCTTCTTTATACCTTCCTCTTCTCCCTGCTTTGATGAACTAACAAACTTCTACAAAATTTACTTCTATTCAGATTCGCACTTTTATCAATTTATCGGATTTAATCAAACCAGTTTGTTATTGAGCTGATCCGGAGATTACTGTTGAAACTCGATTGCCCTGATTTTCAATTTCAGTCTTAGGGTTGCAAAATCCTCCGGTAAGTCAGTTCTGTTCTTGCTCTGCCCGCCTCTTCTTCATATCTATCTTAAGTTTTTTTTCAATGGAAACCTTGCGCTTTGTTTCCTCGGATCATTTCGAAATTAATTTTCAATTTCCAGACAGAATTTTGTAATTTTGAGGTATTTAGTCGATACCACATTGGCACATTTGTCTCTGTGGTATCTGTAACGGATTTCTTGTTCTGTACCTCAGAGTTCAGTTTCAGTCACTTAGAGCTCCATATTTTCAGTTTTAGTGACATATATCTTGGCTTTTTTCGTCTTCAATGGCGTACATTTATGGTCTTGGTGAAAAAACTTACTTGTACTGATCAATGCAAGAAAAAAATGGCAGTGGCGATGGAGACGGAGATGGAGTTCTCTGATGGTGAAGGAACAAATAATGCTAACCCAAATGTTGCTGCCTCCCAATATTCTTCTCCTCCTCTGTACAACACGGCTAATCTTATAGCTCTTTATGGAAACTCAGCCATAGGATTGGATAAAGGTATAGAAATGAGACAGAATCATGAACATGGAGCTGGTTATATCTTTATGTGCAATGGGAGAACAAAAGCCGATTGCTACCGTTACCGTGTTTTTGGGATTCCAAGAGGGGGAAAAGAAATCGTTGAGAGCATAAAACCAGGCATGAAGCTTTTCCTTTATGACTTTGAGAAGAAACTTCTCTATGGTGTATATGAAGCTACTATTGGTGGCAAGTTGGATATAGAACCAGAAGCTTTTGACAAAAAATATCCTGCTCAGGTAAAATGGTGAATTCACATGATAAGATACTCATCTGAATGTGCCTTAAGATTATCACTTTTCACCTGTTTCTTAATTTTGGCAGGTTGGATTTAGAATTGTCATGAACTGTTATCCCTTGCCAGAAAACACTTTCAAGTCTGCTATCTATGAAAATTACAAAGGTTCCAAATTTAAGCAAGAACTAACTCCTCACCAAGTAATCGACTTTCTCGCTATTTACAACACATCTTTCAAAGTTCTAGGCTTACCTGCCTGGGTTTCTGTGTAAATATATGTATGTCAAACTAAAAATGTTCATGGATTGCAGGTTCTGTCTCTGTTAGCACTGTTTCGTCCATTTACTGCTCCAGAACTCGATTCATTGCCTCACAGATTGGCTTCCAGAGCCTCCGCACCCAGGGCTCTATCTTTTGAGGAACGGTTCATAGCTGCTACGCAACTTAGAAATGCTTCATCAGTTTTAGATCCTTTGTCTGTTCGTCATGCAGAACCACGACTTGGCTCTCTTATGGCCCATGAGTCTGTTCCCGGCACATCTCTGCTCCAACATAGTTACTCCAGACAAGACGGCTACTCAACCCCACCAAGGGAAGCTCTAAGTCTGTCAAAGTTGAATCAGTCTTATCATTCTGCAGAAAGTCAGCAGCAACGGTCATCTATCCAAGACCCTCAACTCAAATACCTGACGATTTTATCTAATATACGGAGGTACCATGGCTGTGGGTTTTTTTCCTGTAGATTGATTCATCATCCTATTGTGCCTCACTAAAGACCTAAAACTGAGAGCTTTACTAGAGTCTTTATTCTGCAGATGTTTACAATATTTCTATTTTCTGGTGTCGCAGTTACATATATGTGAATGTGTAATCACAGGTGGTTGATTTTTTTGTTATGGCAGATATGGAAGTGCCCCAGAGCGCTTGGCCTCAGAAAATGAATATTATCCAGCATCGCCATCAGAGAAAGACCAGTTTGCTTCCCCTTATTCTGATGAAAAATACTACCCTTCTATGTTATCTGGGAATGAGCATCCTTCTGCATCTGCAGCTAGTGGAAGTGTGTATAAAAATGAGTTCTATACTTTAGCATCAAAAAAGGAAGGGGAAGCTAATCAGCAAAGTGAGATCCCTGCTGAGGCCTACTATCACCCAGAAGCATCTATAATTCCAAATACTACAGTGTCCATGCAGGCAGTCAGTGTTGCTCAATCTTATACTCAGACAGCTGGCTATACACCAGCAAATGGCGAAGCTTCACAACCAGCTCCTGGAACAGTTGGTTACACACCCCAACTTCAAAATGTAGCGAGTAACTATAGCACACATCTACAACCTGGGAGTGTGGAAGAAAGTGCACAATCATATGCTGGAACATATAGTTACACACAACCACAATATTATGAAGCTATGGGGCATACTGCTCAACTCTATGCTGGTGGAACTGGATATATGCAACAACCTCACGCTCAGCAAGCTCATGCTGCAGCAACTGGATACGCTCAGCAAACTCATGTTGCAACTAGTGGGTACACTCAGCAACCCCATACTGCAGCAACTGAGTACGCTCAGCAAGCTCATGCTGCAGCAACTCCGTACGCTCAGCAAGCTCATGTTGCAGCAACTGCGTACGCTCAGCAAGCTCATGTTGCAGCAACTGCGTACGCTCAGCAAACTCATGCTGCAACAAGTGGGTACATTCTGCAACCCCCTTCTGCAGCAACTGGGTACGCTCAGCAACCCCATGCTGCAACAACTGGGTATGCTTTGCAACCACATGGTCAAGCTGTTGGATACACACCGCAGTACTATGGTCAAGCTGCTGCTGGATACACTCAACAAGCTATAACACAAGGTTCTATACCAGTGGCTCCAGGGACAGGTGTTTGGAATGCTGCAAACCAGGCTTATTCTGCAACAGGAGATTGGAATGCGGTGAATCAGTCTTATAACCCTCCCACAGCAGATGCAACCACAACCTACTACCAAACATCTTAAAATTGTTAAAGCATGCCAAAGAGAACTCTGTTACTCTCGTGTATGTAGGGAATTTTTAAACTTAATAAGGAACATGATTTCTATTCAGGTGAGAAACAATTTGATATGGTATTGCTGAAGAAAACCTCTTTGCACTGGATATGGAGGATTTGGGCAACGTGGTGCGTGGTGGGGAAGCATGGACTTGCACTGGTCAACTCACTGGAAAAGAGGGAAAAGGATACAAAAGCTAGGGTCTCCAGCTCCATTTTCTGTAAGTTAAAATGTTTAACATATATAGTTTGATTATACTCATTTCTGAGCTACCAATGAGAAACTTCCTCAAACCATTAAATCTTTTTCAAGTCCCGTTTCAGGAGTGCAAAATCAAATGCAGTTCTGATTGGGATATAATATTTATAAAAATATCACAACTCTGTTATTGTTAGTTGTTTTAAAACATTTCATCTAGTATTTTCATGTTCACTACTTGGGATTTGTCACTAAAAATGATACCTTCAAAGGTTAAAGGGTTCACCTGAAAAACGCGATTTCGCCGGCACGGCAAAATCGCTCGTCCTATATTAACCTTGTGAGTTGTGACCAAGAATAAGCTTATTGACTCTTAAGATTAAAGACTCTTAAGATTAATTAGATGGAAAAAAAAACTTTGCTTTGGTTTTGAGTTATTGTTTGTGGTTCCCAAGTCTCCCACTATGTATGTTTGAGACTTGCACTGCAATTCGTATGTTCTTTTTTTTTTTTCTTTTTCAAAGAAGCTTTTTATGTTTTCTTATTTCTCCGATTTTTATATAATAATTCTCTCTTTCCCCCTATTAAATTTACAATCGTTAGCTACAGAATTTACTTAGGTTGTGTTTGTCAGATAATATTATTATTAAGAAAGAAAAAACCTAAAAATTGAACTTGTCTCGAAATAACGTGATAACGTCTTCCCATATACTAATATCTAATATCTGAGAATTGTTTTCTCCACAAAATTTCTGAATTGTGTTATAAATACTGTATAAAAACTATGGTGGTCTCCATGGTAATAAATATCCAAATGTTGTCACGTGAAAGTCCCTCGCCATTTCATGTTGTCACTTTATTGGCAAATTGTATCCAGCGAATTAAGCCAATTGCCACAACTTGTACTAAAAGAAAATCTGTCCTATACACTAAAAGAATCATAGATCCAGTTGGCCACAAAAAAAAAAGAAAAAGAATTATAATTCTATACTAATAAAGAACTATGATTCAATGATTAGTCTATCAATAAATCTTACTAATTAAATTATTAATTTGTTGGCTGAAATTTCATTCTCTCTAGTATATAAACATATATGTATATTTAATTTTTTTTGTTAACAATTAGATCGATAAAACCTGATCTATAGCCTAAAATCACCCCTATAATCTTTTTTTAAGTTACTATAATATAGCGAGTAGGAATAGAATTTTGGTACTAAGTCATTAGATGTATAATATTTAATTTTGACCAACACATTTACTAAAAGAATTTTTTTTAACTCATGATATTATATAATTAGGATAAGATAATGTGTCAAAAATATAAAAAGGATCAGAAACAATAAAATAGCTACACAAAACTAAAAGAATATTTACAAAGAGAATTTTCTGCGAAAATTGTTGAAGGGTTCGTGGATATTTCGTGTAAAATAACTTTTTGTTTAGTCAATTTCAATACAGAAGGACAAAAAGTCTTGTTCTCTTTATTAAATGAAACTATAAAAGGGGGGGTGCGAGCAGTCGTAGAACTAAAGAGAAAAAGGTCGAGTTGGACAAAGTGGGTCCCATTTACTCCGTCTTCTGCTTTTGGTTTTTCTGAATCTTCCTTCCTTCTTTCTTCCCAGAAATTCCTCAATTCAACTGCTTCTGGATATCGGAGAGGATTATCTATGGGGAATTGCTGCTCCGATGTTTCCTCCGGCGCTGGTGCTATAGTCAGCGTTGGTGGAAGTGCTTCCTCCTCCGCTCTCGCCACTAGCAACGACGCCGTTGATTACTATCTCAAGTGGAAAGGTTACAATGGACTCTTCTCTCATCTCGAGGTTCTCTCTCCATCATTCATCTTATCTCGTTAATTTCTTCTCCCGCGAATAAAGCTTTAACATATATATATAGTTTGAATATTTGTGTGTGTGTGTGTGCTTCTTTCGTATGACAAGGAGTTGGAAATTTGATTTTGACTGTATCTGAGGATTTATGTTTGATAATGTTTTGTTTTTGCAGCTATCGTTTTCTGCTTCCAATTTGCGAGACAGAGACGTATTCTCTAAGGTTCGTTGTTATTCGAAAATTGGCTCCTTTATTTAAAACGTGAGTTTAAGATGAAGGAAGACGTTGTCTCTATGAAGTTACCTCAAAATAGTGTTCATAGCTAGTCATTTGTTATCTTGGAGATCATTTTCTCTAGTAAGGTCGCCTGCTGGTAGTTCTAACTCCCATGGAAATGGAGTTCAAGCGTGTATCCCTCTCAAGACTAAACAAAACATGAGAAAGATTGTTCATAACCTTTGTGAAGATGACTTTCTGAGCGGCTTGCTTTTGCTGAAACATTAAGATTCTATAGAATGTGTCTTACACAAGAGATACAAATTGAATATATCATTGAACAGAAATATTTTTGATGAAAACAAAATGTTGTGGAGCCTTTGACAACTTGTGAATTGTGATTACCAACAACACTCGTCTGGATTTTGTGGCCTATTTTAAAATTTTTATTTACTTGCTGTTGCATGACAAACTTGTTTTCTTTTTTTCCCTCAGAGTGATCCTATGGTGGTTGTTTATAAAAAAGAAACAGATGGAACATTTACTGAAGTGTTCCGCAGCGAAGTTGTTTTGAATTCTTTAGCTCCGAAGTGGATCAAGAAATTTATAGTGGCTTATCATTTTGAGACTGTGCAGACATTGTTGTAAGATTCTAAATCTTATATGTGACTGAAGAAAGATATAAAACTTCTTAACTTTACCTGAAAAGTATATGACTAATTCTGTTGATTGTTTATACACAGCTTTCGTGTGTATGATGTTGACACTCAATTTCAAAATTCAAGAGAGGAGGTAATTGCTTATTTCTTGCCTGCATTTTATAATTTCAATACTGCATATGGTGTATATATAAGCATGTGTATTGTGTCTTTATATGAACACCCATATGCTTCTGTCTCAACATGCATTGTTCCAGATTGATCAGGGAAAAACTGGTTGAATATTTGTCATGCACAACCCACTATCGTAAAGTGTGTATGACAATGTAGTGTACTTACTACTCAAAGTTTACTTTTCAGATGCTTAAGCTTGACGAACAGCAGTTTCTCGGTGAGGCAACATGTGCATTGTCTGAGGTAATCAAATGCTTAAATGCTTTCCTTTCTTATATTACAGACCATATATTGGTATTGCAATATACGTCCACTTGTTTGCTGATTCTCTGAGAGACATAGCAGAATTTTTTTTTTATTGCCTAGCTTACAAGGGAAAGAGATTTACTTCATATTTACTTTCCAATAATGCAGATAATCACGAAACCAACTAGGACAAAGACGTTAGAACTGAAGCGTAAAGAAGGCATTGCTCCACAGAATCAGGCTCACCACGGAAAGCTTATCATCCATGCTGAGGAGTCCCTTGCTTCTAAAATTACAACGGAGATAGTATTTAGATGTTCGAGTTTGGAATCTAAGGATCTTTTCTCCAAAAGTGTAAGTTTGTAATGTATTCTCTTTATCATTTTTACATAGGACAGTTCTGATATAAATATAACACACTTTTTCTTTGGTTCATCTTTAGGACCCCTTTTTGGTGGTATCAAAGATTGTTGAACATGGAACCCCAATTCCTGTGTCTAAAACTGAAGTTCGGAAGAATGATCTTAACCCTATTTGGAAACCAGTCTTTCTTAGTGTTCAACAAGTGGGAAGTAAGGTATAAGAGATTTCTTATACCTGAGTTTCTAATAACATGTGATGTATGAACAGAAATTATTTTTCTCTGTTCGAGATGCTTGTTGATTTGAAGGACCTCTCAAGTTTTTCCTATAATCGTGCAGGACAGCCCACTGATAATAGAATGCTCAGACTTCAATTCGAATGGCAAACATAGTCTGATCGGGTAACCAAAATCTCAGAGCTCAGCCCATCTCACTTTTGGACTGACTTAAGCATTTAGCTGATTTTTATTACTCGTTTATTATGTGTTACCAGAAAAGTACAGAAATCGCTTTCGGACTTGGAAAAACTTCATTTGGCTGGCCAAGGAATCAATTTATCTTTGCCTACTAGTACTGGACAAAACAAGGTACAAACCAAGACTACTAGTTTTTCTAACAATTTGCCTTTTCATGGAAGCTATCTAATTCAATTTATGGTTATTTTAGGTGTTGAAGAGCCAGCTTTTTGTGGACAAGTTTACGGAGACTGTCCAGCACACATTCCTAGAATACTTGGCATCTGGGTTTGAATTGAACTTCATGGTAGCAATCGATTTCACAGGTATGTACTGCACATCACTATGGAAGTTTCTTGAATATTACATTAAATATGTAATTTCGTTGGCGCCTATATGTATGAAAAGAAGTTACCTCCATCGCGTTCTCCTATATACTAATCTAAATTTTTATTGTCATTCAGCTTCAAATGGAAATCCCCGCCTACCTGATTCTTTGCACTACATTGATCCCTCAGGACGATTAAATGCCTACCAGAGAGTGAGAACTCAATGATATTACATTTCCTGCGATTAGCAGTGACTGTGAACTAAATCTATCGTAAATTATTCTTTTTACTCAGGCAATAGTGGATATTGGAGAAGTGTTGCAGTTTTATGACTCTGACAAACGTTTCCCTGCCTGGGGATTTGGAGCTCGTCCAATCGATGGTCCAGTTTCACATTGTTTTAACCTCAACGGAAGCAGTTCATACTCTGAGGTGAACAAAACTTACTTATTGTGAAACAAAAACTTCGCTGCTTTTGTATTCACAGATATTGATTGTTTGTTTCTCTCTCAGGTGGATGGGATTCAAGGTATCATGACTTCATACACCAGTGCCCTCTTCAACGTCTCTCTTGCGGGGCCTACCCTTTTTGGTCCGGTGATCAATGCTGCTGCAACGATAGCCAGCAATTCTCTAGCCCGGGGCTTACGGAAATATTATGTCTTATTGATCATCACAGTGAGTATCTTATATGTATAAAGAAAAACCAATATCACTTTGAAAACAAATACAAATGAACCATTGTTTTTATAAACCACAAACTCTTTTGTTCAGGATGGTGTTATAACTGATCTTCAAGAAACAAAAGATGCATTAGTAAGTGCATCGGATTTGCCATTATCGATCCTCATTGTAGGAGTTGGAGGAGCTGATTTTAAAGAGATGGAGGTAAAACACTTTTGTCTTTAGAGAAGAAAAATCTAAGATTCTTACTACTAAGTACATATCATCTTATGTATATTGTACTTTACTGTTGTTAGATACTAGACGGAGATAGAGGAGAAAGATTGGAGAGCTCAGGTGGGCGATTGGCTTCACGAGATATAGTTCAGTTTGTGGCACTACGAGACGTCCAACGTTAGTTTTGCTCGATTTTAAACCGTAGAAAACGCATGAGAATTCCAATTGAAATGTCTTTGGTTTGATGGGTTTTAACTGTATTGTGTTGTGGTTAATTGCAGATGGAGAGGTCTCGGTGGTACAAGCGCTTCTTGCGGAATTACCTTCGCAGTTTTTAGCGTATATGAGAATCCGTAATATGAAGCCAGTGCCTCTATAAATGATTTGGCCAGAGCCAAAGTGTGTGCATAGTACATTGTTATTCCAGTTGATCAACGACTGCAGCAGAAAAATGCTGCCGTTTTCTGGGCGACTTCATGGGCTTTTTATTTTGGATAATGGCTGAATCTGGAATGCAAATAGTCTGGAATGCAAATAGTCTGGAATGAGAAACTGGTATACAAAAAGAAAAGAATAAAAAATAAAAGAAATTTTGTAGATTTCTCTCTTTTGTGTATCTTTCAACCTTAATTTTTTGAAGTTATCTATGAAAATTTGTTTCGCACTCGAGTATTATCATATAGAATCAACTCGTGATTTGACATATGTAATATTCTCAAATGTATGATCAACCAATAGCATAATATATGAGAAAATAATAGTCTAAGAACTCATATGTCAAATTAATATGAGAATAACTAATACTATTGAGGTAGTAAAAAGATTATTAATTCAGCGGAAGAAAATGTAGTTTTTAATAAGTATTTCACGTATTTAAAAGTATTTTATAATAACAAGAAATCGTAAAACTGTTAATTCATAACAAAAATTCGTGTTACACCACGTAATAAAATTTAGGCTATAAACAAGAATTTGTCGATTCAATAAGTTGTAAGAAAATAGCATGAAATCATGTTTTTAATGTTTTGAAAACGTACAAATGGTTACAAAAATCCATTACCACAACACTTTTGTCATGCAAATCCTTGAGTTTTTTTTGGGATTATTATAGGAAGATTGAAGACCGGATATTACGGAAAAAAAGGATACATAAAATGCAGAAATTGCACTCATTTTCTTCTTTTCCATTTTTTATCATTTTCTTTTTCTTTTTCTTCAAAATTTTCAAATTCAATACATTTAATACTATATGAAATTATCAAAACTATACCATAAACTCCCTTAGGAAGCCTAAACCCAATAAAAAATATTAAAATTTCTTTTGTCTTCATCTTTTTCTTCTCCAATTTTGGATCTCTTCCTTCTCATTCTTCTAAATTTTCAAATCCAATACATTTAATACTATATAAATTATCAAACTATACCCTAAACTCCCCCACTAGAAAATTTAAACTCAAGGAAAAATATTAAAATTGAGAAATCATAGTTAAGAAAAAAATCTTCTTATACAATTTCAACATTTCATGCATAAAATGATGGTATTTTTAAAAAAGCTATGAAAAATTCCTTATTTAAAATCATGCTACAGTAATAGTGGCATTATCATAATTAATTCGTTTTTTGTGGTTGGAAATAAATAGTGGGGGTGTCAGTGTTACACAACATAGTGATCTAACGGGTGGGGATGACGGATTAAGACCAACGACAACACACAGTGAGTTAGGGAAATGGTAGTTGAACCTAACACCTAAATAGTACACAAACACATCTCATTAACTCAAAGTGTCTTAATTTGGTTTACATTTTACAACTCTTACATTATAATCCACTTGCCACACATTGCGCCTAAATTCTTTTACCTGTCAACTTACTTTGCTCTTTGACTTTTCGGGTCAAGACTTTTCAATTTACAATCAAACTCTTTTGGTAAAAAAAAATTATATAGTAAAAAAACAAACAAGAAAAGTCTTTCGAAATCAGAAACGTGTACACTACACTTCACCAGCAATTATACAATAGACAATAGTTTACATTATCCATTTTATCAATTTCATCTTACTACGCAATTCTACATTAAGTGTCAATACTATATATATTTACACTAATAATTAACGTTGGGTTTTCTACAACATTCTATTAAGTTTTCTTTTCAATAGAATCTAACCATTCTCAAACATTTGTATTATTCGATCATACATAACTGAAATCTTCGAAAATTTCTCATCATATACATAAAAATCAGTGGAAAACAACTTGAATTTCAGTTAAATTAAGGTGTATTTTGTTAAGTAAAAGCATGAGAATTGAATTGATTAAATCATTTTTGGGAAATAATTGGTAGGAGGAAAACGTAGAACACCGTCAAACGACTTTGGTTGCTTATATTATTATGCAACCTGCGTTTTATATAAATAAAGTCTTCTACAAATCTTAAAACAACAAGTTATCTACTATTCATATCAAAAGATATTGTAATCAATATTCATTCTTATCTTAAGTAAATAAAAAATTTCACTTATTTTTTCTGGTCGTCTCTGTAAATCATTTGATTCCATTATTAATTTGGTCATTTTTATGTTGCCATTTTTGGTGAAAACTCACTAAAAAAACGTTTCACTTCTCACATACGCAAACTCACAATTGCCTCTTCTCTTTCTAATCCACGTCCAAAACCAACAAAGTAAACCTTTTTATATATTTTAGTCATCTTTGTTAAAGAATGTCGAATTTTCACGATAAAACAAACTTGTCGGTTTACAAAGTTTTTCCAAAGAACACGAGAAAGTTCTCTATTTTTAACTTATTATTCAACAATAATACTATTCTTCCTTCGATTTTTCATGATTGTGTTTAAATGTTAACCCTTTTACAAACAATTAACATAATCAAAACATTAATGTAAACTCTTTCTTACAAAAATTAAATAATGAAAAACATGAACATGCATGCATTTTCCTCTCTTCTTTAATTCTCCTTTTTCTTTTCCGAACATTTATTAATTAAAAATAAGACTTCTTCATTGATCCTCCAACTTCTTTTCTTTTAATTTTGCATGCTTTGTTATACAAACTAATCTTTAATACCATATTCGTCTGATATTTAAATACATTTGCATTTTCATCATCAACAAAAGATTAACAAAGATTCTCAATAGTGTTATACTTCTCTTCATTTTAAGCTCCCCAAGTATCAATCCGTACTGGTGGTACAACCATATTTTCTATTACTTTTATATAACAATAAACATGGAAAAAAAAAGACAAAATAATATACAAAGAAAAATGAAAAGAATTTTTTTTTTTTTGGAGTTCATATGTTCACACGTAGAGAGCCTTCCTCTATAAACGCCTCACAAAATAGCAAAACCCAAAAAAAAAAAAAAAACTTTACTCTCTTTCCTCATTTACTTCAATACAATTTCTTCAATTCTTATCGTCTTCTTGTTGTTGATGTCCAAAGGTCCTATAGAGAAAACTTGAACAACCCTAATATCAAAATTTGATCTTTGGGTTAGGGGAAACAAAGTTATTTTAAAAGAAAATCTCGCAAAAGTGGATCCTCGAATGTATGGGAAGAGGGCTTATGGAGGTGATGAATCTGAGGTCCAAGAAGAAACCGAGGAAGACGAGAATTTATTCCCGGTCTTCTCGGCTCGATCTCAACACGATATGAGTGTTATGGTCTCGGCCTTGACTCAAGTCATCGGAAACCAACAAAGCAACTCTCATGATAATCATCCTTGTGTCTATAATCCACAAGACCCTAATCCACAAGTTACTCCTGCTCATCAAGACCAAGGTATATATCTATATACATGCTCATATTCACTTAGTCTGTGTAAGATGGAGTTTTATCACATGTCCATATTGCATCATATCAGAAGTAAATCTCAAAACCTAAATAGATATGGTTGTAAATTGTATTATGTTTTTTACAATACTCAATAACCAAACAAGGGTTATATTATTACCAAAATGAGTGATTTTTAACATGGACATTTTGATGGTATTATATGTTTCAGTTAGTCCGAACCAATATGTGGTGATATAGATCGAATTGAATTGCATACACTTACCATATCATATATATAAGATATATGTTTACATGATATGTATATATGAGTAAATATTTATGGAATTCATATTTGAAGGAAACTTGAGGAGGAGACACTATAGAGGGGTGAGGCAAAGGCCATGGGGAAAGTGGGCTGCTGAAATTCGAGATCCGCAAAAGCAAGCTCGTGTATGGCTCGGGACATTTGAAACGGCTGAATCTGCAGCCTTAGCTTATGATGAAGCAGCTCTTAAGTTCAAAGGAAGCAAAGCCAAACTCAACTTCCCTGAGAGAGTTCAGCTTCAAAGTAACTCTACTTATTACTCGTCCAATCAAATTCCACAAATGGAGCCACAAAGTGTACCATACTATAATCAATACTATCAAGATGGAAGTAGTAGTGATATGCTAAGTTTTAGTTCAATGTCTTATGATCAAAGTACTACTACTGCTACTACAACTTCTTCTTCTGTTGGCTCTTCTAGGCAACAAGATGAACAAGATTATGCTAGATATTGGCGTTTCGGGGATTCTTCTTCCTCTTCTCATTCGGGTTTTTGAGATATCTAAAGATCTTAATTAGTTGTGATATGAAGTAATGATATGTTTCTACTTTTTAAAATGGTGATTGTATGTTTTTTGAATGTTGTTTAGTGGTTTGTCCAATGTTAGATTTCTTGATCAACGTATCAGTTTTTTCTGCTTTGGTTTATAATAAGATGCAAACAATTTTGATCGTGACAAACATAAATCTCATTCACACAAGATAAATTGACGCATTGCAACTTTAGTTGGGCAAAACCATCCTCCTCTAATATGTTTCATCAACTAGATTGAAAATATCTGATGCTAATTCAATTTCATCCTTTAAATCTCAGATAATATCACATGAAGATACGCGACTCCCTAGAATATTTTGAGTTATTTATATCATGTTGGACTCTTAGTTACTTCGATGTACAAATGCAAACATAAGTGTTAGACACAATCCGAAATGTGAAACCTTCCATTAACAAATGTTATCACCATAGAATTTGTATTAAAAAACGAAAGGTCGAAGAGTTGACTTTAAAAGTTATTCAAAATCAGCAATCAGTTTAGTGCGTAAACACACAAAAATTCGGCAGCCAACATGTGCAAAGACATTTTGGAACTTGAATTAATTTTTTTTTTTTTTTTTTTGTCAAATGGAACTTGAATTAATTAATAAAGCGTTTTTAATCACACAAAGAAAAACAATAGTATTGGCGTTGGGAACGGCTAATAACATTTACATTGGTATGGTAGTATCATGAAAGTTTCTCACCAAAATAAATAATAATAAAATATTAAATAATAGTTTTTTATTTAAAAAAATTTCAAGATTTTTGGAACTATCATCCATAATCTCTCAAAAAAACCATTGTACCTCAAAGTCTTGTCGTAGACCACTTGGTTTATTAGCCAGTGGATACTCTATCCGTTGACTTTCCAATTATTACATTTAAAGTTCTCCCAAAAAAAAAAAAAGGTCATTTAAATATCAAACTTTTCTATTTTTGCCAAATTAAATATGAACTATTTATCTCTTCGAAAAAATACAGAATCTTTTGTTGACTTTACCAATTTATAATCACTGTTAAACAAATTTAATCATCTGTTAATATCTGTTAATCGTCGTGAGTTGATGTTAAAAAGAATTAAATACAACACTATGTTTTTTTCAAATATATTAAACTGGACCCAAAAAGTGTTCCCCAAATCACGATTTCTCGTGAAATCGATTTGCTATTTCTCCTTGATTTTCTCTTCTCTAAAATTTATTCGCTTTCGTTGATCTTCTCTAAAAGAATTCCGACTTTGTTGATCTTTTCTTCTCATCCATCGATTTTGATTTTGTACCTCTCTCAAACCTCAAAATTTCGATTTTGGCTAGATTTGAAGGTGAAATTAAAATGGTGAGACGTAGGTTTCCTGTTAACTGTGAATGGATATAATGTGAAGAAGTACACATGACATACACAAGAGAACTATGAGTGTTCTGTCACGTTTGTTAAGATAGTATGAGTGTCTCGTTTGAGTTTGGTAAAATATTATGAGTGTGATAACTCGTTTGAAGTTGTTAAGATATCTAGTTTGTGTTAAAAATGTGTTACAACATAAGCAAGGATAAGAAAAAAATATCGTTTCATAATGACCAAACACAAAGTCTTACAAGCATTACACGAGTCTGAGAATTCATTGGATAAATGATTCTCAAGAATGAGATCATCTCGCCACACTTCATCTTCAGAATCACTGTCATCTTCTTCTTCGTTGTCTGTGTCCTTGTTTGAAGCAATCTTTCCGAAATGTGAAGAGAGTTCATGACATGTATTCTCTTCAACAGGTATCAAAGAGAGAAAGAAGAGAAAGAAGAAAAATCGAGATTATCTGATTCGATTTTGTTTTATAGGGTTCAAAATTGGGAATGTTTAATTAAACGCAGAGTTTTGTTTATAGTTGAGCAAAACACAACGTTTCAGTTAATCTTTTTTAACATTAACATTAATGGATGGTTAAGTTTGACTAACGATTATCATTAATTGGCAAAATTAACAAAAGGTTTGGTATTTATTTGGAAAGAAAAATAATTTATTTTTAATTAGGCAAAAACAAGAAAATTTAGTATTTAAATCACTGTTTTCTAAAAAAAATCATGTATCTGTTTTGAATATATCTTGATTTCAATAGGAAAAAGAAATAAATAAAAAACCAAATTGGATAATAACGTTTTGTAAGATTAATTAAAAAGGAAATGATTACAGCATAACCTTCAAAAATTAAGACTCTAATAAACACTAGAAATTAACAAAATTTTCTAGTCTCAAGTGGAATGAGTATAAAATTTGATCAAATTTAATAAATTAATAAAATAATAATTATTTAGAAATTATTATATAAAAATATAGTTTCAATAATATCATAAATTAATAATTATCTAAATTTGTATATATATATAATATATAAGTTGATATATTAATGTACGATTTATAAAAATAAATTTTTTCCTAGTATATATTGTTAACATATTATAAAAAAAAAAAATTTCTAAGTTTTAAATTTTTTGATATATATCATTTTTATTGTAATAATATTATATGTTGTTGAAATAAAACGGTTCATATCATTAATTATAAATATGAATATATATATATATATATAGTATATATTGGTAATCTATGGTCAAAATGTTAATTTTTAAATATTAAAATTTTTAATTTTAAAATTATAAAAATTTTAACCACCAAAACATTAATCTAAAAATAGTTTTAATTTATTTTATTTTACAAATTTACAATTAAAAATACTATAAATCAATACTTATTAATTTACATTTTAAATTAATATTTTTCCAAAATTTCACCATTATTAATTATAAAGGTTTTACTGTATATCAATACTGAAATAAATCGGAAAGAAACAAAGTTTGACGGAATATATTTAAATCCCTAAAAACTAGATGACCATAAACGGACCAAATATAAAGCCTAAAAAAAGGGAAGCAAAAACTAGATAGTAACATTGTGTAATTATAAAAGGAAAAAAGTAAATTAAACAAGAAAAAATCTGAGAATTGAAAACAGTACACCCGTGTTTCTTTTTGTATGATTTTTAAAAAATTTCACACCAAAATACATTTAATAGTTCATTATAGATGCATAATTTTTTGTACTACAAAATTTTCCATAATTCTGCATCTAGTAATTTAATAAATTTAATTAATACTTAAGATATGTAATTCATAGTTTTTAATTGATCAAATTTGTATAGAAAACTCAAAATATCAATTTTTTTAAAAAAGATTAAAGTATCTAAAAATAAAATTAATAAGTATAATTAATATTTTTAAGACTTGTATTTCATAGTTTTTAATTGATCAAATTTGTATAGAAAACTCAAAATATCAATTATTTAAAAAACAATTATAAATGTCTAAAAATAAAAAATTTAAGGAATGGTGAGAGTATTTACTTGTTCTCAAACGAATTATAGAACTTGAATATTAACGTCCAATTTTGTTAATCAATATACAGAAATTTGAGTGTATATAGTAGACAGAAATATCAGATAATTCAAGTAGATAGTCTACAAATTCAATGAGTATACCTAATAACTACGAAAAATTAATAACTCAAAGACTTTAACAACCGGCCGGTGAGTCGGTGACAGTTTCACTCCGGCCTAACCGACTTATTTCAGTCATTTCAACTTTTGCGGCTTATTTCATCACCGTCAATACATGCAATTTCAAACTTCTCGGCCTAAATCTAAAAACTTGTATTTCAAAATTTTGCTTTAAGAATTAAGTTCATATTTATTTGTTTAAGCGCTTGTTGTTGTATTCTTCTGGTATGCAACCTCTAAGCATTCCTTAGCTTTATGAACCTTTGATTGCAGATAAAAGCTTCCATTTTGTGCATTGCGTTCGAACAAATTGTCGTATTTCTGCAAACATTACATTACAATATTCATAAAGAAGAAAAGGGTTCACCTTTAGAACACATTTACGAATACATTACCTTTAGAATCTCGTCCCAAGATGATTTCTCGGTTACACCAAGAATTTGTCTAGCTTCTGGTTCAGTTATTACCATCCCTCTGCTTCCTCTCTTTGTATTCTGCACTGCTTCATGCGCAACCCCAGATTTTGACGCATCTGTTTGACCATTTCAAACCATGTTTATTAACAGTTTTGCTACACCCTGAAGACCATGAAGAAAAAATGAGAAGCAGAGTTTATAAGCATTGTACATTAAAGTAAGCGCTTGATGATTCCAGAGCCCATCACTATCAAATTCGCCACTATTCTTGCAGCCTGCACCAAATATTTAGAGCCAAAACAAAATTCTGAATACACACCAAAAAAGAACAAAGATTTATGTTTGTAAACAAAAACCAGCCTCCAAATTTTCATGCTCAACTTCAGGGTCTCACGAGCAATCAAGGTGACGTTGATGGCAAAATTCTCATAATTTTCGGGTTCGTTTTAACAAGTTTTAAGAAATTTGAATATAAAGGTATTCAGAAAAACGTGGAATTTAAAACCAAAGAAACAATCGGTAGGAAATTTACATACCATTGCAAGATATCAATCAGACAACAGAAGTAACTCCTCGTTTAACACTCCTTAATCTTTATAGGATCCTGAAATGTCAATACGCGATAAGATATCTAGACAGAATGCACAAATACCACACCGCACAATCTAAAGTCGTGTATGAAGAGTATAATCAAATTGAGAACCTTCCCAGAAGAAAAAAAGAAACGATTGTATGTTATAATTATTGTTTTTTAATCAAAATCGAGGAACTAGGTATTTCCCGACCACGACGAACCACCCATTTTCTGTGTTTTGAACGCGGAGGAAGATGGTCGGAGTTTCAGGTGGTCAATGAATATTCTCTAGAAACCCTAACCGACGTCGGAAGGTAAATTGGGCCTACATGTAAATATCTTAAGGCCCACATTTTTCTTTTTGACCCTGGATATTAAGGTACAACCCCCTAATGTTTTAAACAATTCTCTTTTTCGCCCCAGTAGTTCTCCTTCGAAGATTAAGCTTTGATCATCCAAACTTTCATTTCGAAAGTTTTGGATGGAGTAGTTTGATTCCAAACAAACATATAGAGTTATTGAAATAGTTATGGTTCTTTACATAACATAGTATTAGACAGTTTAGTTGATGCAATGTAATTACAAATATAATGTATGACTAAACAAGAGCTGGTTAAACAATAGATAGGCTCGATTATGACTAGGCACATAATTTGATCACTGAATGCGAATTTCACATCACGGTTATAGTCACCAAGATGAGCTAGGGTCCATAGTTACACGAAACAAAGTTTCTTGTCCAGTTATACTAAACTGATCAGAGTGTTACTTGTGAGCATAGTAAAGATATATTCTGATGTAATGCGTGAGACTTGTGCTAACTTTACTTACCTCCTGGTCACGGTTATAGCAGAAGGTGACAAACCAAGTGGGATAAAAGCCTCAGGACGCGCCGTTTGAGGACCTAACCTTGTTTGGCTCCTAGTCATTCGTCGACTGTTCACCATTGACTTCTGCTTTGTGTTTGCTTGTCTGATGAGCTCTTTGGGTCCTATTGGACTCTCTGGTTCTTGTTGCTTTCTCCTTTTGCCCAGTAGTTTCCAAAGTAGTTTCTCCTCGTTTTCCCGGCTTCCTTCTATGCCCATAGCTACATGGAATAAAGGGTGAAGAAACCTTTTTAGTGATTAGTTTATTTGAGCTTTCAGAAGTTAAACTCATTTTCGAAATTACCTTCCCGGTAACAGAATGTTCTGCTTGCTTTTTTTGGCTCGCGGGTAAAAGAATCTGTCAGAGTTTGTCTTCATTCTCTGAACTTGCTCTTCAGCTTTTTTTAGTCTTAATAAAGCGTCTATCTTTGTCTCTTCTGCAAGTCTAATCCTTTTTCTAGCATCTTGCAGCTATCTCCTTGTATCTGAGTTTGCTCTCTCCATCTCATTCACTACATTCATCAGTTGCACACAAAGGCCAAGCTTTATTTCAGCTGCCAAATTGCCTACGTAATTGGTCATTGGGTTGCACATGTTCTTTGCCAAAGCCTGCATTAGATCATTGACACCACTATCTACTGAACCGAGCACCTCGTTGATGTTATTAAATAGAACACGAAGGAACTTCACTGTGACAGGGAAAATGTCATGGTTTTTTCTGTGAATCGAACTTAGGTAATAAAGAGCTTTCTGGATGAAATCTTGGAAGAAGGTTCTCCGATTGTCGATCATCTGCAGAATGTCTTCCCGATGTGAATTCACATCTGTTTCAATGTGCCTAAGCATATGGACTAGCTGTCTAAGTTGCCCCTTATGTTTGTGCAAGATCTCTTTTCCCGCTGATTCAGCTAAAGCAGCATAGTTTTCTTCCTACAAAATTAGTATACTGCATGTGAACTTCTGCAGAACAATTCCACTTGGACTAGCTAGAATTAGATACTAACTACAAATTCAGAACCTTGACGAAGTTATATATGATTTGCACAAAAAGCTTGTGATGCCATTGATTAGATTCCAAACTATTGGTCGGCATTTAGCGTATATAATAGAAGAAGGAAAACATTAATAAAGAATCACCAAAATGAAACTTGACTCGACACATTACAGTTTCAGAATCATATTGCTTTGTTGGCATCCAATTTATAGCAGAACTAGACATACATATATACAGAATCACCAGGATAAAACTTAACTACACACATTACAGTTTCCGAATCATATTAGCTCCCTAAACATTCAATCAATATCAAAACTAGGTATACAGATGTTATAGAATCATGATGGTTATTACCTTTGAATTGCGAATTTCAGTGTTCAGATCACCAGAACGGGCTCCATTTTGAGCAGTATCCATATGATACCTTTCCTGGTGAAAATATAAGCCATTATCTGAAAATTTATGCAGTAGATGCATGACTCTGGGAGAAGGTGATTGAATATAACTTACAGTTTTGAAAATGAAGGTGGAGATTCTCCCTTCGCTCTCCATCTCCGACGTTTTCAACCCAACCAACCCAGCCAAAGAATCGAAAACTTCCGCTGCCTTGAAAAGACGAAGAACCTCTCTCAAATTCGTTGCAACACTAAGTATCATTCAAACTAAGCTTTGAATCTACCGAATCAGAGAATACGATAATAACCATTCTCAAATTCGTCGTAACATTCAAAATTCTATGAAAGGAAGCTTTGATCTAATTCGTAATCAATCTAGATAAGAGAGATGCATAATGTACTTCGAAAAGGCCGAATATGATCTGCGACTGATGTTGACGACACGCCAATTTCACTTTCTTGTTGCGATCGACCAGCGTCGCGAGCTTATCTCGGAGATCAGGCGACGATACTGCTGCAACACGTTCCTCCACCATGTATTGCGCTGATGAGACCTGGAACCTACGTGAATAAAAAGCTTTTGGCGGGAACTCCATTGTTGGATCTCAACTCTCAAGTCCGACTGGAAAGAAAGGATTCGAATTTTAACAGTCGTTTCTCAATTGAATTGCTTTCTTTTTCTTCGTTCGCAATCTCTGCCTCTGGCATGCAAATCTGTATATATCGGCCCATATATTTTTCTCTAACTAGCCTGGCCCATTATTAATGATTAACACAAATAGCTGATGCCGTATTTGAAGCGGTTGTTAAAGTACTCCCAAATTTTCTAAGGACAACCAATTAAGAAGTTTTTTGAATATTTTAGATTTTTTAGTTATTTCAATTCAAATCGATTAATATATTTAGATTTATAATTTTAATTTTGATGATTATAACATTATATTAGGTATTTCGGATGTACATTTGGTTATCGACTTGATAGATTGGGTTCAGATATCAGTTTTTGTTAGTAAGCATGCAATTTAGTTTTGTTAGTAAACTATTTTTATTTATTTTTTGTTTAGAGAAAACGTTGACTAGAATCCATATTTGTAACAAATTCTAATATCCAGTTAACCACAAATTATATAGTTATGTTGTTTTGACATGTCATGCGTTAGTTTGTGCATATCATCATGGGATAACATAAAGTTTATGCATCACAGCTATGTTGTTCGTGTAGTTATTAAAGTTGACATGTATAATTATATATTCAAAGTTAATGTAGCTAATCATAGATTTTGTTTTACGAATGGTAAATCATATGTATTCTGAGGCATAATTCAATTTTTGATCAGTTTGGTTTTGAATAGCTTTGACATCATTAGAAATCTGCGTGTATAACAAAATAGGCGAATTAAAAGGTTGATAAAGAAAACAAGAACAAATTAGCCAAGAGGACTAAAACTAAAGACTAATAATTAATTAAGATAAACGAACAAAGTAAACCACAAACAACTCAGCCCAAACCAAACTAGTAATGCATATCATCGCCACCATGTCCAGACGCAGACGATCCAGAACAACTAATACCACCAACTAAAGCCGCAGTCGCAGCAACCGCATTGTTCCTCTCCAAATGACAAAGCTGACGTAGCTTAGTTGGGACATACCAAATAGAGAGACGTGGATGAGCATTAAAAACAGCGTCTATATCCCAACCATGACGACAAGCTATGTTAACCAGTGGCTTGTAACAAGCTTGACGCCACGAACCAACGTTCTCGCCGCGTTCTTTAAATGCTCTTCGAAGTGCGTTTGAGGTGTCTTCGTCTAGGCAATGAAGAGCGTAACAGTGAACGTAGTGTCTCATTTTTGGCTTGTTTATGTAACTCGCTCCTGATTTCTTAGCATACCTGAACACTTGGTTCGTCACCTACAACATAATATTATTTAATCAGTATTTAATCAATCAAATACATACTTCTGTTATGTGATATACATATATATATATATATATATTAATAATTAATTAATTAGTAGACCAAAATAATTAAATTAATGTTTAGTCATATATATATATATATATCACAATAAATAACACTAATTAATATGATTTATACATATATTTTTTGGTTAAGCCAGATCAAATCCTAAACCAAACTAAGTTTGAAATAATATCCAAAAAAAAAAAACGATGTTCATCTTAAATCATAACTTTAGACGTCGTAAGTTATAAATGTTTCTTTGATAGGCTAGAAAACAAAACAAAAAAATCAAAATATTGGAAAAATTATTGAAAATAAATAAATAAATAAAACAGATTATTTTTGGTTATGTATTATTCTGTAAACCTAAGTTTTTTAATAACGTGCGTCTGCACAAGCAATGGCACAGAGCTCATGGATTCTGTACTATCATCAATAGAGGCAAGGAGACACTCTATTACCCACCAAACAATAGACTGTTTTTCTTTATATAAATATATAACAAAAAGTGTAATGTATATATATATATGCATGTGTATATGAGATCCCTATATATTTGTATGAAATGAATGCATGCAGAAAATGAGAATCTAATTCACGAGGACAAACGTATCTTATTATCTCATGTCGTTATACCCAAAAACAATACAATGTCTGTGTCCTTTCCCTAACTCGACACGTCGTCGTACGGTTACTGTCAATTTTCAAAATTGAAATCTAACTATATTTCTGATGAAGACAATAATATGAAAACAAAAAGCTTTAAAAAAATTAAAAGCCCTGAACTCGTGACTTGTCAAACTTAATTTATAACAGCTGTCGATTACTAACTATACCTAATAATTCCGACACAATTTTACTTATTTTCTAATTTTATATATTATAAAAATGGACGGTTAGGATTAAATCTTAGATTTTTTCATAATAAAACGAAAGATACCTTAGTGGGGCATTTTTCGCCACGGTCCTTAGCAATAGTCTGGACCTGAATAAGGAACTCACGGCATTGTTCGTACAAATGGAACAGATAATCCAAACCGTTCTTTTTGCCACGTGCCACTTCTCCAGGCTCCGTTACAATGAACGGGTGCTCTCTTTGTCTCTCCGTCCCCAACACACCACTTCCGTTACCGTTATGAACCATTCCGTCGTCATCTTCACCTTCGTTACCATCATCGTCTGTTTCCACTGACGTCATCATCATTGTTTTCTTTCTCCGTCTTTGCTGTTGTTGTTGTTGTTGTTTCTTTATCTTTCCAACTTCCCAATAACCTCCTCCTCCGTCTCCTCCGCCGTTATTCCCCGCCCCATCGGTTTGGTCTTGTTGCTGAACCGGTTCTTCTGATAACCCTGCCCAGTCATCTACATACACTTTGTCACAATCATCAATATTTTGTTTCTATAACAAAGGTTCTTGATATGTTTTTACATGAAATTAATCCTCGTACTTCTTGGACTAGGTCTAATTACTAAAAACCAGACTACCACTGCATACACACTAGCTGTAAATTGTATCAATATTATATATACATGATTTTTACATAGAATAATTAAATGTATAGAATATGAAGTTAAACCATTATTTCGCTATGGATCGGTCACTAGAAAAAAAAAACCTAAACTGGATAAAGAGAATAACAATGCATATATATAGTTAGATATATAAAACGTATACAATATACAAAAATATATTCATGATATTATAGTACCTTCTTGAGAAAGAGCATCAAGAGCATGATGGTCACCGGAATCACCAGCGGCGGAGAGAAGCAAATGACGGCGTCTAGAAGCTTCTTCCTCTTCTTCTTCTTGCAATCGTCTCCGTTCAGCTCTAACGGCAGCTTTGATACCGTAACGTTCACCAACGTGAAGCTCCCACCTAAAGATATGAGAGAGACTATTCATCATCTCTTCAAGCTCCTCATCTTTCATATCCACAAGCGTACTCGCCGTAAAACCTAACTCAGCTATCTTCGCAGCCGTGTAGAAACGAATACCGTAAGGACCAAACAATCCCTCTAAACCACCGAGTCGCATCCCAAAAGCCGCCGTTTGTGGTGTTGGAGCCGGTTGTTGCGGTGGTGGATGAACCGGAGGTGGTGCTTGAACAATTGCTCTCGTTGGGTTCCATCGGAATAAGCCACTTGCGAAACCTTGAGGATCCATAGTTCTCTCTTTTTTTCTCTGTCTTTACTCTTTTGAGGAGGAATGCTTTATTGTAACAATGACCAGTGGAGCAACTTCTTTATATACAACAGTAAAGAATCCAGAAAATAAATACTAGGTTTTTTGTTATATGCTTTTTTTATGTAGCTGATTTTGCAATAAAGCATTTATGTTATGTGTGTATGAGATAAAGAAGATTTGTGTCTTGCTGAGAAATTGACAGTTGGGACTAAACGAGTTAAACTTTCTTTCATCGACATTCTTTTTCTCTACTCTGATTATGACCATTTGGTATTTGACACGTAAGAATATAAAATGATTAGGGTTTTTACTGTGATGATCCTTCTTTTCTGGTTCACACTCTTATTTTTGTTTTTGAATTTTTCATCATCGGCATCTTTGTTTTTCTTTTTTGCTTTAATGATCATCATGCATGAGAGCTCGATCAAACCAACTCTTGTAAATGTTGTAAAATATAATGAATTTCATTGGTAACACTGTTTAAAATGACTATTTAGAAGCAAATGAGTGGTTGAAACAAAAATTATTTAAAATTATCTGTTTAGAGATAACCACTAGCAAAATCTCTTTTCAAATAAGATCGTTTGAAAATTAATGTTGATTGATAACATCTTAGTAATTAAATTAATGGTGTATGTAGTGAAAAAAAATTAGTAAGTGAAAATTTAAATTAAATAATTATTTTCTAGAATATGCAATAATATATACTTTTAACATTTTTATATAATAGTAGATCTATAGATGACAATAATATTAATTTAAAAACAAAATTTACATACTACCGAATGACTAATTTTCTAACTATAAATGAATAATTATTATTTTTAACCATAATGTGAATCATATGTTATTCTTTAAACTATAATTTTACATAAAATGCAAAAATAAATAGTTATTTTCTATACGATAATAAAGAGTTCCTTTTGAAAATGACTTTTTAAAAAACCATTTGAAATAGTTGTTTCAAACAAAATATTGATTGCAAATAAGTATATCTTTGCCAACAATATTTTGTAAGTAACCAATCAAACTCAATATTAAAGAAAATATGGCAAAAATTATGTATATATTAGTAATATGTACAAAATTATGTAGAAATACGGCAGACATGAGAGGTTACATTTGAATTGTATTGCTAAACACTTACGGATTGACATGAATATATATAGAGAATTATATTTCCTAGAAGCTTCAACTTGTGGGAGATAAACCAAGCAACAGTTACCTAGTGGTACAAATAGTTTGGAACAAAGACCAACACTTTTTGACATGATTTTGAGTTTTGATTCTCATCAAAAAGCTAAATTGTTGTTGTTTGGTCTTATTATAAAATTCGGAACTAGACTGTTCATAATCGATATCTTGTGCATTAGTTGGTTTCAGTTCAAATATTTGTGATTAACCAAAAAAGAAAACTTTAAGGGGAATCCATATCTAAATAGATCATACGTACGTGCTCTTTAACAAATTTTTTGGTAGTCAACAAATAAATCCATAATGAGAAAAGAAATTGTATATCATCAGTAGTGTCGGAACACAGATCTCGTGACCATTATATGAGAATGTGGAAATTATTGCGCCACTTATTGCTGTGAAGCAAAGAAAATATATAATAAATGCAACATTTATTGAAAATACAATAAATGAAAACCTTCCTGCATTTGTGTTTTATGAAAACAAAAATTAGAAAATTGAAAACTGCAAACTCTAAAAGAAGAGGTTTCAGGTGTGTTTCAGTCTATCTAATCCCACATATACTTTGGGTCTTATCTCTTATGTACGATCCCTTACGTGTTGTCATCTCTCTGGTGCCTGGAAAGGAGGAAACACATATAACTATCTTTTGGCAAATATAACCCAAAGTTTTTGATATTTATGGCTCATTAACCAGAAATAGACCGAGAGCATTCTTAGAAGACCATATACCCCGTTTTTAGATTTGGATTTTTTCTTGTATTACATTTACATTAGACATATACGCCATTAATTTGGATTTGATTTTTTTTCTTGTAGTGTTATATTTATTCTTATAAGACAATATACGCACAAATTGAAAAGTTGTCTAACGTATTCTTTAACAATAACAACGAGTTTCCGACCAAAATTTTTTTAAAAAATAACAACGAATTAATGGTGGATTTCCTTTGAAGATCAATTTTTTTTTTGGCATATGTGTAATAAAATATGATCAGCAATTTGGAAGAGTAATTTTAATATATATATATATATATATAAATACCTGGCCAAAAGAAAAAAATTCCATCAACAGAAGCATGTGTATAGTCTACCATGCATGTGAGAGCCAAATAAATTTCAAAATAGTGTTTTGTTTTTATTTGATTTATATGATAACTATGCAAAATTTATAGTCTCTCAATAATTGATTGATTGCTGGCACTATCATCTTCATCACTTCGAGTCTCAGTTTAGTTTTTAGGAGCTGATTTGTTTATACGCTTGGTTAGTTTTCATCTGATTATATTAATAGATAAGGTGGAATTACAACATTTGAAAACATAAGCCGACAGATAAATGGTTATATCTGGAAAACGAAAAATCTAAAATAGGGGAGCTACTAAAAGAAACCAGAAAATAAATAATTGTGAAAGAGCTAAAAAGAAAGTAAACTTGGATTTAATGAGTCATTTTGGAGCAGTTAGGTCATAATGTTGATTTAATGAGTCATTTTGACAAAAAAAAGTTTTTATTTTGGATTTAGATTTTTTTTTAAAAAATATAAATGTTTATGTAGGTTTTGTTTGAGAATGTTTGTTGTTATTTTTTTATCAACACTAGATCACAACTGGTCGGTCTATTAGCCAAATTTCTATTTTATGTAGTCGATGAGATTCGATTCCTAATTGTGTAAGTGGGTATGTTTGTTGTTTGAATTTGATAATTAACCTTAATCTATTAATTGATTATTCCATACATATAAATTTTAATTATTTGCTTGATAGTTATGTCAGAAAATTTACCATATAAAAATTACAATCAATTATTTGATAAATTCCATAATTAATATATTGACGCCAAATGTAAGTGATTTAGAAGTGAAAATATGATTGGACATTGGTAACGTAACTTGGTTACGTAAACAGTGAATAGAAAAGAACTTTGATGGTGGAAAGTTAGCCAATGAGGAAACGACAGGTCAAATCGAAAGTCCTGAGAGAGACTGAGCAATTCTTAATGCTCAGTCTGTTTTATTTTGACTGTCTCTTTCCCTCAGTCCCTCAGTTTCCTCTTACCTTTTTTTCTTTGTCCTTTCTCTCATTTCCCTAATTTTGTTTATTAGCATTACAGTATATAACTATTATTATTGTATATATCACCATCTTCATCATTGTGAGTTGTGACTAGTACTCTTAATACAGTTGTTACCACTGTTATTTAACTGTTGGAGTTTTAGAATCCTGAAAAGATTGAATAATGTGTTCTAAAACCCCCTATTACTACTCTATTTTTTCCGATATTAATTATATTTTGTTTTAAAATCATTTTAAATTTATCATAAACAAATTCATAAAAATAAGAGTTCTTGTTTTTCCATTAAGGTATTTACATGCTTTACGTGTATCGGGCCACATAAACAAAAGTTGTTTAATGACACAATTTCATATTGGGCTAATACTGGGCTTAAAGTTAACACTCTTCCAGGCCTAGTGTATTACATACTATTTTTTAAAATTTTTGTTTTTTTAAAAATATTATCTGACGTAGACACAGCATCATCATTCCCCTAACGACCTCTCTCTGACTTTCTTTCTCCTCTGTACATTACTTTACGAAGATGGATCATAAAACGACAACGTATAAGCGTTGAACTAACCTTCTTCGACTTCCTTCGTCCTCTCTTCGCATCTTCATCTGAAAGCGTTGTGCTCTCGCTGTCAACTCTCGGCGTGATCTAGCAATCGGTAGCGGATTTTTATGTATAATTTTTGCTTTTGGCCAGTTTTGAAGTCACAATCTCGATGAACTCTTTCTAGTTACTAGCTCTTTTGACATTTCATCTATTTCTTTCTTGTCTTCTACCTCGGATCTTCTTTCATATACTTAATCTTCTCTTCCGATAAACAGGGATTTTGTGGATATTAGGGGGAAGGGGGGTTTTGATTTGTGAGAGATAGAAATGAAGCTTTCGAGCTGGGTTTTGATCTTCCTTGTTTCTAACCTTACCTTCTCGACGATTTCTGCTTTCCGTTTGAGTCGGAGTCAACCGACTGAGAGAATTTCAGGTGATTTTTGTATCTATCTATCTTTGCAGAAAGAATTCATTTATTGATTGAATGAATGATTCTCTACCATATATTTAATTGGATTCAGCAGTTTGCTTCTCCGGATTTTCCGTAGTGAGCTTGTGAGTCATTAGTTAGTTTGCTAATCGAATGAAGACTAGGGTTTTTATTTCTATGATTGATTTTTCATTTTCACTTGCTGCTCTAAATTTCTAATTGAATCTGGGGAAAAAACGTAAATCAGGATGCCTATTGATCTGTAAATTGTCTACGATCAATTAAAAATACTGTACATGCCTCAATTAGCGGATTCAATATCTTCAATTTTGAGCATCTACTTGATTTGCATTATCTTTGTGGTCCTATGATCATGGTACATAGTTTTATCTTATGTAGCTATCCATACCCCTTGTGGTACAGTGGTTTGTTGTTCGAACAAGAATCATGTGAAGCTTAAGTAATCATGTGAAGCTTAAGTGAATGTCTGTTCTTTTGTTTTCTGTTATTTAGGTAGTGCTGGTGATGTGTTGGAAGATGATCCAGTGGGAAGATTGAAAGTCTTTGTTTATGAGCTTCCAAGCAAATACAACAAGAAAATACTTCAGAAGGACCCTAGATGTCTCAACCACATGTTTGCCGCTGAGATCTATATGCAACGGTTTCTTTTGTCCAGCCCAGTTCGAACGCTTAATCCCGAGGAAGCTGATTGGTTCTACGTCCCTGTTTACACCACTTGTGATCTCACGCCTAACGGACTTCCTCTGCCCTTTAAATCTCCCCGAATGATGAGAAGTGCCATTCAGCTCATTGCTTCCAACTGGCCATACTGGAATCGCACAGAAGGAGCTGACCACTTCTTTGTTGTGCCTCATGACTTTGGAGCCTGTTTCCATTATCAAGTAAACACAACAGTTTTCTCTGATTCTTTTTTAATCTATCCTCACTAGGCTTTGCTTCACCAATGCTTCTAACTATTGTGAATGATCGTGTGCTACTCTTGTTCTGCAAGTAGTTTATATGTCTTCATGCAACATCTGAACTGAATTCCTAGTAATGTCTACAAACTCAGATAAATTATTGTGTGTAAGAAAGGTCCATGCTGAGGCCTCGTGGTAGAGTTGTATACACGTGTCACCATGTTCTTCTGTAGTTCCTTCAGGACTGAAATAAGGAGCAGAACTTTAACTAGTGGTCTGCAGAACTTGATACCTCCATGCTCATTGATTTTACTCGCTAACAAGGCAATCAACTTGCGCAGCCTTTTTGATGCAGCATAAATTTTTATCCTGAGCCGTGATAACAAAGATATGTGCCTACGATACTGCTAACCTATCTTCAGTGACACAGGCTGATCTCTTGTATGTGTTCGACTGTGGCAGGAAGAGAAAGCTATAGGAAGAGGAATACTACCCTTGCTTCAACGGGCTACACTGGTGCAAACATTTGGACAGAGGAATCATGTTTGCTTGAAAGAGGGTTCGATCACTGTTCCTCCGTATGCTCCACCACAGAAGATGCAGTCACACTTGATTCCTGAAAAAACTCCTCGATCCATCTTCGTTTATTTCAGAGGATTGTTTTATGATGTGGGAAATGACCCTGAGGGTGGCTATTATGCGAGGTAATTATTTCTTATTAAAAGCCTTAACTATATCCTGAATGAATTTCATAGACATCCTATAACAGGATTCAGAATTGTTTTACGAATTTAGAATTTTTTATATAAAAATTAACAAAGACTCATGACTTCCAGCCACAAATTGCTCATAAAATCAGACAATCAATGATGATGTTTTGTATTTTCAAATGGGCACAGAGGTGCTAGAGCAGCTGTATGGGAAAACTTCAAAGACAATCCTTTGTTCGACATCTCAACAGAACACCCAACAACATATTATGAAGACATGCAGAGAGCAATATTCTGCTTATGCCCACTTGGATGGGCTCCATGGAGTCCAAGACTGGTGGAAGCCGTGATCTTTGGTTGCATTCCTGTGATCATAGCAGACGACATTGTGTTACCATTTGCTGATGCAATCCCTTGGGAAGATATTGGTGTTTTTGTGGATGAGAAAGATGTTCCTTACTTGGACACAATACTCACATCAATTCCACCTGAGGTTATATTGAGGAAACAGAGGTTGTTGGCAAATCCGTCGATGAAACAGGCCATGCTGTTCCCGCAACCGGCTCAACCTGGGGATGCGTTTCATCAAGTGTTGAACGGGTTGGCTCGTAAGCTGCCTCATGAGAAGAGTGTGTATCTGAGACCAGGTGAGAAACTGTTGAACTGGACGGCCGGACTTGTCGCTGATCTGAAACCCTGGTGAAGACCACCACTGTTGGAATTTGACAGAATGATTTGTTGGTTGGTTTGTGTATGTCTTCTTGTCTGTATGTTGTAGAATCACCCATTTTTTTGTTATGTAGGACGGAAAAAAGCTTCACCATTGTAATGAAACGAAACATTTTGAGAGTTTGACATCTCATAAGAGAGAAGATGAAAAAAATTAATTCTTGATATCGTTAATTTTTCTAACATTCCGTTGACATCGAAAAGTGGGAACTAATGCGGGAAAAGGGTAAAAAATTGTGACAAAAGATAAAAATCCGACCTGCCGGAATCGAACCAGCGACCTAAAGATTGTCTGCAACACACTACAGTCTTCCGCTCTACCAACTGAGCTAAGGTCGGTTACTGATAATTACCGTGATTAATTTTATTTAAATCAGTTTCTTCACAAACGTGAGCTACACAGTTTAGCTAATGATGTAACTTATATTCATCAACTCGACAAGTGAAATTGGATTTTTGTAAAGCTTTGACTAAAAACGATGACACTAAACGAAAGCAACATAATCTACTCCAACGTTTATAAACTTTCCACGATCCTTAGAAGTTGATCTCACGTCTCTCTGCAAAGAATTTTCCAGTCACTGCCTCTTCGGAAAGAACCAAACTCAGCCAAACTCCCGTATCAGCTGCATCTTCAGGTGGCATATTTCCGGCATAGCCAGTCATAGCGGTCTTAACCCAACCAGGACAAAAGCTGTTAACATAAATCTTCTCTCCCTCTGGTCTTCTCGAAAACTCTTTAGCCAATAGTCTCGTGTAAGAATTCACGGCAAGCTTAGATATGGAGTAGTCGGTGAATGTCTGAGGCCACCCGCCTGATTCCCAAGTTCCGTCCTTTACTTGGCTGATGAATTTAGAAACAGTTCTGTCTATAAGTTCCTCGCTCAGCAAATCCAGATTGCTTAACTGATCTCTCAATTCTACATTTGCAAGTCTCTGCAATTCATACGATTTCATGGCTTGAGTTTTACAAGATTTTCTTTTAACATGTATTCAGAGATAAAGAGTGAAAACGTTTCTTACATTACGTCTTCCATTTACTCTACCTAGCCGGGAACTAACATTAACAATACGAGCACCATGAGGAGATGGTCTCATCAATGGTATCATAGCTTTTGTCATGTTTTTGGTTCCTTGGTAGTTAGTAGATATAACTGTCTCGGCAAATTCAACCGAATTATCAGAGCCGAGATTGTAGTTGACACCTGCATTGTTTACCTGAAAAAAGACAGTAACACACATACATATATAATCAAATTCTAAAGACAACAGAATAACTATCCTCCAAGATTAGGAATAAAAATCTTACGAGAATATCTAAACCTCCAAATGTTTGCTTAACCCAGCAACCAAACTCACTAATGGACGAGGAGTCTGTGACATCAAGCTGATGGAAAACAAACTTGAGACCTTCTTGGTGCTTTAAGGATTTAACTGCTTCAAGGCCAGCATCAACGTTTCTGGCTGTAAGAACAACTGTCAATCCGTGACCCGCAAGCTGTCTTGTAATTTCGAGTCCAATTCCTCGGTTTGAACCGGTCACCACTGCTACATATTCAGAAGACCACCACCTAAATATCATTTATAATGCCTAACCACAAGTCAAATTCAGGAAGAGGGCTTTCAAAAGACAAACTTTTTCTCTGTTTCCCAAAATCCATAGGTTAGTTAAACACCTATATATCTGTTCAAATAATAGCCCAGGAAAAAACGAGAGGACTGATATGTAAAATACATAAAATTAAGCTATTGAAACCAATCAATCTCCATCCTCAAATCGAGAACCCAAAACTCATTGAACAATTTGAAATCGCCAAAAAAACTATAAAAGAACCCAGAAACATATGTAATATGGTAAAAAAGCTCGAAAATAAACACATTGAAGCTAAACATAAAGCTGAGAAATCGAGATTCTCGCAGAGCAAATCGCGAATGATATTGAATATTCAGATTCAATTCGTACCTCTGGTGGTCAGAGTAAGGAATAGTTCGAAGAAGAGAGATCTCCTGCATCCTTTTCTCTCTTCTTTCCCGCGCTTTCTCCTTGTTCGTCATCGACAGTTCACTCTTCTTCTTTCTCCCTCGCTCTCCTTTCGTCGTGTGTGGTATAGTCAAATGTGTTTAATTCAGCTTCCAGTTCATAAGCATTAAATGGAAGACCTTCAACTTTTATCGAAATTATATATTAGCCTAAAATATTTTAGTTAAATCAATTTAGTCCAACAGTTATGACCAAACTTGCTGCGTCAAATTTAATAACCGCATCGGTTCACACTCTAACCGGTTATCGAACTTGATTCAACAAGCAATTAATGAAAACCTTTTTTCCATAAGTTATCTAAATCATTCAAGTTTATCTTCAATCCTCATTATTATTTTAATCAATGGTTGTCTATTTTTTCTTTCGTCATCTATTGTTGTCTATTTTAGTTAATTCGTTAAAAAAATAATAATAATAATAATTCGTTTGTAAGAGGATAATTGTACCGGGTTTGTGACGAGAGCAGTGACGTCACTAATTACACGTGTCACGAGGCTCAAGTTCCTACGTCTCTGTGCTTAGAGGCGCATTCGTCTTTCACATGATAAATAAGGTAACTCGAGAAACGTTCATGTTCCTCGATTACGCAGTGCATCGAAGAGAGCGGGAAAGTTCCTTATCTGGTTCGTATCCACGTAAATCTCTCTCTCAATCCCTCTGTTTATCATTTTTTTTCGCTTCTCTGTGTTTAATTTAGTAAACGAATTCTGGGTTTTTGAATCCTGTTTCTCTATGTTTGATTCAGCAATCGAAGTCTTGGTTTTGGAATCTTATGTCCGTTTGTTTGAATTCTAGGTTTTGGATACAGAGACTGTGAAAGATAGTTCCGTAGTGAATACACGTTCGACTCTCAAAGTCTTTATTATGTGTGTGTCTCTCTCTCTCTCTCTGTTTATGGATAATCTGAATTCTGAAACCAAGTTTTTTTTTTTGTGTGGTCGTATTCTGAAACCAAGTTTTAATTTTAGATTGTTATTGTTCGAAATTAGTTTGTACTTGTTGAGAATGCTATGAAATATATAGCTTCCAATTTTGTTCTGTCTTAAGAAGAGAAATTAAGATTTTGGAGTTTTAAGAAGCACATGTACTAAAATCTTCTGGTTTAATTAGGGTTCTGGTGGTTTTAGTTCCAGTCAAAAGCAAACGAAACTAGCTTTTGATGTTTAAGTTTAAGATATATATATAGATAATTATGAATTTCATTACTTAGCATCTCTGTAATGATCTGGAAACAGGAGAGGATGGCTCGTTATCGTGGAAGATCGTTGATCTCGACCTTAGTTCTTCTTCTGGTTGCGTTAAGCATATCACAGAGCCAAGGCTTTCAAGGCACTGAGAAAAAGATAAAGTCTGCAACTTTTTTGTCACCAAAACTTGTGATGAATCCAGGATCAGTTGCAAATAAGTACCTCTTCGACATTGATTTCCCAAGAGGGCATATTGGCCTCAAATCTTTTGATGCTGAAGTAGTTGACGAAGCGGGCAAACCTGTTCCTCTACACGAGACATATCTTCACCATTGGACTGTCGAACCGTACTATGGGCGCAAAGGTTCTCAGCTATCTCAGAGAGAAGAAATGTTTAGGAATCACGGATTTTCGAGGCAAGATCCTGATAGGAATCTTAAATCGAAATCAGATTATATATTTGTAAGAAATGGAGGGTTGTGCAGGAGTACACTCAGACATTACTTTGGATTAGGATCAGAAACCCGCAAAACCTCCACGTATCTTCCTGATCCTTACGCAATCGAAATCGATAATCCTGAGGGAAGACCTGATGGTTATGAATTCAAATGGCTACTTAACATTCATGCAATAGACACGAGAGGCGTGGAAGACAGAACAGGATGCATTGAATGCAGGTGTGATCTGTATAATGTAACCATTGATGAGTACGGTCGATCTATAAGACCTGAATACAAAGGAGGTTTATACTGCTGCTATGATAAGACTCAATGTCGGGTGAGAAGCGGATTTGACAATGGGGAGAGAACAAGAACTCTGTATCTGAAGTATACTGTGAGATGGGTTGATTGGGACAGTTCAGTTTTGCCCGCTAAGGTTTATATATTCGATGTAACGGATTCTTGGGAAAGGTCAGAGGTATCAACAGGAAATAACCAAGAACATATTTGCCATGTAAGTGAAAACTTTCGCATCTGCTTAATGCAGTTATTTCAAAACTTAAAAATGTTTATGGGATCTCTGTCCTTTTCAGGTGGAATACGAGGTGAAACCATGCAAAACCAATGGCGATGGATGTATTGATGTTAAGAAAAAGAGCTTAGTGATGCCATTTAATGGGTATATTGTCTACGGCGTGGCTCACGAGCACACAGGTGGTATTGGTGCTGCTCTCTACCGAGAGGTAACTAAAGACTGCTTTAGTTTACGCTAGTTGCAGAATGATAGACTGAAACTTTTTACTGAATTGAGGCTCTTGCTATGTTGTGGGTCAGGGCGGTGAAGGAATTTGCACTTCAATTCCAAAGTATGGCAATGGAGATGGAGCTGGAAACGAAGCTGGTTACATTGTTGGGATGTCGACTTGTTATCCTGATGATCCAGTGAAAGTGAGCTATGGAGAGACACTAACTTTAGAGTTTAACTACAGTAGTAGCATTGGTCATACTGGAGTTATGGGACTCTTTTACATCCTTGTCGCTCAGCAGCTGCCTGAACCAGCGAACTCATTGCCTAAACTAATTCAGGTAACTTTTACCGGATATCTGTTTACATCAAAAGGGTTTTCAATTCATGTACCGTTTGTTGATATTGTCATGTGATTGTGTATGACTTATGTTAGTGTTCATCATTTCTCTGCAGGCACAGGCGAAAAGTGTGAGCTTTTTAGCAGTTACTACGGTGACTGTTGTGGTTGGGATTGTGTTTCTATTAGCTGCCTTGGTATACAGGAGACAGAACCGGGAAGATGGTTACCAATCACTCGGCACTTAAAATGAGAAAAACTGTGTTGAATAGATATACTCCTTCAAAGCGAACTTTATATATACCTTGAATTCAAATTAAAGAATATTTTGTTGTCATTTTGTGATATTTTTGTAACGGTTATACATGTAATTATGCAAGAAGTTTGCTTTGTCAACTAAATTACAACAGTACACGATACGTAGTTGTCTTGAACTCGTTTCAGTTATTGTTTGCGGGTAACTTAGCACATGAATTATTCAGTTTGTCTATAATTATTTAGTGTTTTAGTCTAAGTCTGAGTCTAATTATAAGATCAAGAATATGTCCTCCTTAATATGCGGGTTCTGTGTCTTTTATAGAGGAGTTTTTTTTAGGGTTTCTGCTCATCACGCATTGTTGGTGTTGTACGAACGCGCCGACTTGGTCTATCACGTGGCTGATGTCTATTCGTCACTCATTAAACGTGATGTCACAGCGTGAATCGTGGGCTTCCTGTGGAGGCCCACTAACTGTGACCCGTTTGTCGCGAGCCATTCCACGCCGAAGCCAGGCTCGTCGTCGGTCATAGGTTGTTGATGGATTCTAAGCAGGTCGGTGGAACTGGGTCTCTAATGCTTGCATTATTACAGATATGGTAAACAGATATCTAATCTCTTTAACATATGAATTACTTTACATCTAAACTTGTGGGTGTTTCCATTGTCTCTTTTAATTTTACTAATTGAAGCCGTGTTACCATTTAAATGTCTGATCACTGGAGCAAAACTTACCGAAACTCTGTCTGAGTCGTTGTTCAGGTTCAACTGACAATAGCTCCAGGTCTAATCAGCTAAACCGGTTAAAATTGAGTCGTTGTTGTGGTCCACTCAAACCAAACAGGTTTCATTTTGACTGGTGTTCATTGTGTCCACGTGCAGACGATAGAAGTGACCCAGTCAGTCATTATTGAGGAACAGATATTTTTGCTCACCAGCTTCCTACAAAAAAACGTGGTTGAAAGTCAAATCAGAATTTTCTCACGCGTTCTTCTCACCGTTAATCATCAACTAATTTATCACAGAAACAAGATTTTGCCTATCAAGTTTCAGTTTTAGATTTTGATATTGACATTGTAATTCTTCATGAACTGAGAGAGATTATTTTCCAGAAATGTAAGGAGCCATAGAAATCGTCCAAAGTCTTTTGAATTTTGCCCATCTGGGAGTTTCGATTAGATCGTTAAGCAGCTGCAATGGAGGAGAAGAAATCCAACCAAATTCCGGCTAAGAAGCCTGAAGCTGTGACAATGGAGCATGTGCTGCTGGCATTAGGAGAGACCAGAGAAGAGAGAGAAGTCAGGATTCGTAGTCTGTTCGAATTCTTCGACAATACGAATTTAGGGTTCTTAGACGACACCCAGATCGAGAAAGGTTTGTCTTCGCTTCGTATTCCTCCTAAGTACAAGTACGCTAGTGATTTGCGTAAAGTCTGTGACTCGAATCGAGATGGGCACGTGGATTATGAGGAGTTTCGTCGTTACATGGACGCTAAGGAGCTTGAGCTGTACAGAATATTCAAGGCCATTGATGTGGAACGCAATGACGACATTTGTCCAGAGGAGCTACGGGAGGCTCTTGTTAAGGCTGGTTTGTGATTCTGATTCAAATACTGTTCCATTACACTTACTGTTTGCTTTTTCTTATATGAGTGAAGTAGTTCGATTAGTCTATTAGATATACTTGTGCTTCAGACAAATTGAAATGTATGTTATCGTTCCTTGATCCGTGATAAAACAGAAACTTTTTGATTAGGAGATTCAGCATGTTAACACCTTGAGTTGACTTTATTGAGTTCACCAAATATTGTCTTGAGTAAGCTTAAGTGGGTATTTTCATTTAAAGCTTTTGGTGTTATTCTGTAACAGTGTTTTCGAGTTATATAACTCCACAGTTGTGTTCTTGTAGGCATCGAAATCAAAGATAAGGACCTCGCTTCTTTTGTGGAGCATGTTGATAAGGACAACAATGGAATTATAACTTTTGAAGAGTGGAGGGATTTTCTTTTGCTACATCCTCATGAAGCCACAATTGAAAACATTTATCATCATTGGGAAAGAGTTTGCTTAATAGACATTGGGGAGCAAGCTGTTTTACCAGACGGTATAAGCAAACATGCTCAAAAGAGCAAATTATTTCTCGCGGGAGGAATAGCCGGAGCTGTTTCTAGAACTGCAACTGCGCCTCTGGACCGTCTGAAAGTTGCTTTGCAAGTTCAAAGAACAAAAACGGGTGTTGTCCCGACCGTTAAGAAGATATGGAGAGATGATAAGTTGCGGGGATTCTTCAGAGGCAATGGGTTAAATGTAACGAAAGTTGCTCCTGAAAGCGCCATAAAGTTTGCTGCTTATGAGATGCTGAAACCCATAATTGGGGGAGCAGATGGTGACATAGGTACAAGTGGGAGGCTTATGGCTGGTGGATTAGCTGGTGCAGTGGCTCAAACAGCTATCTATCCTATGGATCTTGTGAAGACTCGGTTACAGACTTTTGTAAGTGAAGTTGGGAAGACACCAAAGCTGTGGAATCTCACAAAGGATATTTGGATTCAAGAAGGACCACGAGCTTTTTACAAGGGTCTTTATCCTTCTCTTCTTGGGATTATCCCTTATGCAGGAATTGACCTTGCTGCTTACGAAACTTTTAAAGATTTATCTAGGACATATATTCTTCATGACAATGCCGGTAAATTACTAATCTTGCCTTTAAAGTTTCTGTAAAATTCTTAACCTGTTACCTGATTCTAAAGAGTTTATGCTTATGCTTATACTTATGCAGAGCCGGGTCCTCTCACACAACTGGGATGTGGAATGACCTCCGGAGCTCTTGGAGCTTCGTGTGTTTACCCTTTACAGCTCATAAGAACAAGGTAAAAGTCTCAAAATCGAAGCTTCGTTTTCATTTCTGTGGTTTTAAAATGAGTTAAGTCATTTTGTCATCATCAGAATGCAAGCTGATAGTTCAAACACTAGAATGAGCCAAGAGTTTCTGAAAACACTAAGAGGTGAAGGTCTAAGAGGCTTTTACAGAGGAATCTTCCCCAACTTCTTAAAAGTTATCCCTTCCGCAAGCATTTCGTACCTCGTTTACGAAGCTATGAAGAAAAATCTGTCCCTTGATTAAAAAGGCAAGAACCTGATGTTGTGTTCACAGAGATACGCTTGAGATTGAGAACTTGATGATGGCGAAAAAAAAAATTGAGCTTTTCGGTAGCTATGAATTTGGTAAATGTGTTTCGAGAGTAGCAAGTGTAAATTGTGGTATCAGGTTTTAGTATTTAACACAGTGCAGATTTCACTAGTTTTGTGATTTCAGAAAGAATCATTCTGTAGAAATTCTCCCGAGAAAAAAGTTTGTCACTAAAATTCAGACTTTTCTTTTGTTCAAAGAATCTGGTTAATGTCAAAGTCTAGTAATTGTTTATATGTCAACCTAAGAGTGGAGAATCTCTTAAAGCTGTGTAGAACCCTCACAAATCTGCATCAGTTTCATGCCCACATACTCACTTCCGGTCGAATCTTCAATGATTTCAAACGGAACTCTGTTTTCGCCGATATACTCTTCGCTATCACCTCCATTGCACCGTCTCCGACAGCGACACCGACTTTATCGAGGTCTTCGTCGGCTTCGAATGTGATTGTGAGTTACGCGACTTCAGTTTTCAGATACATCACTAACCCATCAACGTTTTGCTTCAATACGATCATTAGGATTAATTCGCTTCATGAGCCTTCTCTGCCTTCTCAATTTTTCTTCGTCCAGATGCGACGTCGCTCTGTTCCTCCAGATTTCCACACTTTCCCCTTCGTATTCAAGGCTTGTGCGAAGAAGAATGCTAGTCTTACGTTAGTCAAGGCGCTGCATTGTCAAGCTTTGAGATTCGGATTGTTGTCTGATTTGTTTACTTTGAACACTCTGATTCGGGTTTACTCATCGATTGCCCCAATCAATAATGCCTTGCGGTTGTTCGACGAATTTCCTCAAAAAGATGTTGTTACCTACAATGTGTTGATCGACGGATTAGTGAAGTCCCGTGAGATTGTTCGTGCACGAAAGTTGTTTGATTCAATGCACTTTCGTGATTTGGTTTCGTGGAATAGTCTCATTGCTGGATACGCACATATGAATCAGTGCAGAGAAGCAATCAACCTCTTCAACAAAATGATTGCTTTGGGTCTCAAACCGGATAACGTTACGATTATCTCTACTCTTTCAGCTTGTGCACAGTCAGGGGATTTTGAGAAAGGGAAAGCTATTCATGATTACATGAAAAGGAGCAGACTTTTCATAGATTCGTTTTTAGCTACTGGATTGGTTGATTTCTATGCAAAATGTGGTTTCATCGATATAGCAATGGAGATCTTCGACTTATGTTCAGACAAAACTTTATTCACATGGAATGCTATGATCACTGGTCTCGCAATGCACGGTTACGGAAAGCTAACGGTCGATTACTTCCGCAAGATGGTTAGTTCTAGAATCAAACCGGACGGAGTAAGTTTCATAAGCGTTTTAGTGGGTTGCAGCCACTCTGGTCTAGTAGATGAAGCCAGGAAACTTTTCAACGAAATGGGATCTCTGTATGATGTTAAAAGAGATACGAAACATTACGGGTGTATGGCAGATTTGCTAGGAAGAGCAGGGCTGCTCGAAGAAGCAGCAGAAATGATCGAGCAAATGCCTAAAGATGGAGCAAACAGAGAGAAATTCTTAGCGTGGAGCGGTTTTTTGGGCGGCTGTAGAATCCACGGAAACATAGAAGTCGCGGAGAAAGCTGCAAAGCGAGTTAAGGAATTAAAGCCCCAGGACGGAGGAGTGTATAAAGTTATGGTGGAAATGTATGCAAATGCAGAGAGATGGGAGGATGTAGTGAAGGTTAGACAAGTGATCGAAAGAGACAAGGTAGTGAAGAAGAATGCTGGGTTTTGTAAAGTTTTGTCCTAACCATCGTCATTTGGATATTCTTGAAAGATTTGGATTTATAATCAAACTAAAAAAGTGTACAAGTACAATTCAAGTTTAGATACAATCACGCATGCCTATGAATTGTAGATGGATAAATTGCTGAGATATATGTTTTGGTCTCAAAATTTGTTGAAATACACCTCTTTGTTTTTAGATGGGATAAAAAGACAAAAAAACATGAAGAATTTTTTTAGTTTACATCAAAAAGTTGTTGACTAAACCAAAATCAAAACCTAGAACTTAAACTAAATTACAATTTAAAATCGATGCCCCTCAAATCGATGTAAACCAAAATCGATGCCCCCAAATCCCTAACTCATCCCCATTCCCATGTTATTCCCCACGACGCTGCGACAAAAAAGAACTTTGTCTTCAATCTTTCTTCTCAAAATTTTTGATTCTTCTCGTCGCTTCAAATTCTTCTTCTGTTAAAGAATACAACATTGTTGTTGCATACACGATCAAACGAAAATTGATTTTCCAATCTTCATCCATTCAGTTCGCCTCGAGAAATCCAATCGGTACTTGCTCGTTATCGGCTAAAAAATCATGATGTTGCTTTTTGCTTTGAGTATGTTCTCATTATTCATTGACAGCTCAATGTGATCACATTCGAGTCTCATCCTCACAATTTTTTTTTTAATTTTTGTTTTTTTATAATTTTCATGTTTGTATGCCGTTAATGATGATAATCTTTGGGTTTGAGATAGTGTTCTCTCATTGCTTTTGAATAACCAGAATGTTCTATGTGCTTGTGCTTTGCTCATAGCTTATGTGTTAGTTTGAATCAATTTGAAAGCTATACGTTTTGATTTTGGTTTTAACTTTTAGCCACTGGTATGGATGTTACATCACAGTTTTGATCATACTCTTTTGTTGATTCTTGTTCTGTAGGTAATTGGTCTTAGAAATTCATTACAAGGTACAAATCATTGGTGGTAGAGTTGGCGTTTCGAAAATATATCGTTATTTGCAGTAAATATTTACGTTTATTCTGAAAAATGAGACTGTGAGCTTAAGAATTAAGACTTAAGTTCCCTTTCATGTGCAAAGCTTTTGAAGCAGATACTAGATATTGATTTTAGTTAATTGTGCTTCTGATTTGTGAGGATTTATCTTGAATACTCTCATCTTAACATATGCTTGGGTTTTCAGATTAACATGAGCAATATGAAATTTATGTGATTTTGTTTTTGGGATTGTGTATTTGTGAAATTGAAAATTTTGGTTTTTTGTGATTTTGTTAAGTGGGTTAACTCTGGTTTTTGAGTTGACATTTATGTTTATAATGCAGCTATGGTGCGAACAAGAAGAGCTTCCTTAAACGTTGAGGATTTGAATCAGGTTCAACCTTGTGCATAACCTGCCAGATTCTATGTTTCTCACTTGAACTACATGAAGGGATGTAAATTCATGAGAAGGTGTGACATCTCCAAGGTATTGTATACCTTGGAGTAGTACCTTTCAGATATGGAGCTGGAGTGGTTTAAGGAGCATAGCCAGTTCAAGCATCTGTTCCACATGCCAAGGGAGAAAAACCAGAAGTTGATGGGCATGTAGATGCTAATTATGCAGACGGTCTACCTCAACAAGCGGAAAGAATGGTGGTTCATAGTCAATGGAGTTCCGGTCCGGTATTCGATAAGGGTAGGAAAAAGTTGTTGATGATGGTGCAGGAGCTTCAGAACCTGCAGAGACTTCATAATATGCGTATGATTGGAATATGGGTGGTGATGATGGTGCAAGAGCTTCAGAATATGCATATGATTAGAATAGGGTGGTAATGATGGTGTAGGAGCTTCAGAACCTGCATGGGCTTCAGAATATGATGGGTTCAGTCATATCGCTGCTGAGACGTTTCGAGCACTGGAGTACATTAACCCTACCGAGATGCCCACACCAGCTGCCGGAACTCAGACTTCACATGTATAGTATACTTCGGTCGAGTCTCATCTTGCCATCGAAGAAGAAAAAGACAGTGAACCTATTCTCCGGGTAAGCGGTCCTAAACCCTATGGTAGTACTAAACTACTAAGGCCTATTAATATGCGTACTAAGATGCAAGCTAGGAAACATGTACCCTCCAGATTCGTGAAGTCCCCCTTCACGGAAGGCAGACAAAAGAAACGAAAGAATTAGAAATTGTAGTATTTTACATTGTGTTTAAACGTATTGTTGATGTTGGAACACATTTATTTTTATTGTTTTGTTGGAACTTGAAGTTTAATTGATGTTGGAACTTGATGTTCTTGGAAAAATGTTGTTGTTGCTATTGTTGAAAGTTGCAGTCTTAAGTCTTCGAAAAGTTGTTAATTTTCTAGGTTGTAGCATAGTTGTACCTAATTGTACCTATGTGTACCTAATTGAACCGTAATTATACAAGAGTTGTACCTAGTTGTATTTAATTGAACTGTAGTTATACCAGAGTTGTACTGTAGTTGTACCTAATTGAACCGTAGTTATACCAGAATTGTACTTAGTTATACCTAATTGAATCGTAGTTATATCAGAGTTATACGTAATTGTACCAAGTTTCACCTTAGTAATACTAATTACTAAATTTCCATAATTTGATTATTTAATAATGTAATTAACTAATTAATTTAATTATTTAATTTAATTTATTTATTAAATTATTAAATTTAATGATTAAAAAGTAAAAAGTACCTAGATCTACCATGGATCTGACAAGAATGTTCCATTGACTGACTGAATCTACAAAGGCTCGACCAAAAGTGATATCCCGTTCTTGCAATCTTTGTCCCGTAATTGTTCCGTAGTTATACCCAAAACATAACATAGTTGTACTTTGGTGATTTAAGCTTTAATCAGTTGTACCATACTAAAACGTAATTTATTTTAGTTGTACCAGTGACAATGCATTAATAGAGTCTATGTACTATAATTGTATAATAAAAGTTTTAGTAAATAACAGATTTTCAAAATTTTGGAAATTCAACATCTTCACATCTAAACAAGCATTAAAAGTATAAGACACTTACTTGAAAATAAAAATAAAAACTTGAATTTTTGTCTTAATTATATAGATTATAATGGATCCTAGACAAACACAGATTGATAGGAGCATGTATTTATTCTCTTTGTATATTCTATATTATTTTGTGCATTGACTTCTTCTCTTTTGATAACATAACATTTTCCGTGCATGCAAGTTTTATCGACTAATGCTGATCTGGAGATTGTTTGATTATTTTATTTATAATTTCAACCTCTCACACTAGACTCCACGTTTGTCAACCTAGAAAGGTTTTAGAATATATTTTATTTAAAAATAAAAATTTTAACTTCTCACGTTGGGCTCCATATTTGCCAAACATACAACATCAAGTTTACACATTACAATTACGTTGGTTAACATTAATAATTAATTAAATACAATAATTAATTAAATACAATAATTAATTAAATATAATAGAATATTTTAACCAAACTAAAATTAAGAGCCACTATGAAACCAACCAAACATGCCTTGACCACTTTGACTCGATCCGCCACCATTTTGACTAGTTTCTCCCTCAATCTGACTTGATCCCCATTCTCCACTACCAGACCCATGTCTCCGACCTCTTCCACGTCTCTGGCCAATGAGAACTTTTGGAGCTTGTGTCTCAAATTGGCCTGGATAGTCCTCATGCAAAATATATGCAACTAAACATGGTGTTCCTTTCCTTCTTCCTTGGCTAGTTATTATCGTAGAACGAAAATATGTATGTATCTTCCTGTGAGTTCTTATTGCGAAGACATTTAAATTCTTGAGTTTTGAAGATCGTAAATACCACTTACAAACATATATTCAGAGTTTTTTCACACCAAAATTTGTATGTTAGCAACTCACCCATTGTGGACGTGAGAAAACTCTTGTTCATCTAGAGACTTTGAATTTTCCAATGGGCCCAAGCCCAAATATCACGTATATAGCACTATAACTGTGCACACGTAGAAGAGCTTGATTTTGAATGACGTGGTATGTTATAATTGGTTATCATCGCGTGGCGAGAGATCTCATTGGTGGAAACAACAAATTGACACTCTCGACCGGGTCTATGGGATTGAATATATAATTAATTCAGAGAAATCTGAAAAATTACATTTCACTCTTTCTCTTTCACGAAGGGATTTTTCTCCGATCTACTTCTCCGGTTACTGAACCGATTAGATCCTGAGGGTTGTTTTGCCTTCTAAGGATTCCGAGAATGAGAGGACGGCAACTTTTTTCCGGCTTTTTACTTCTCTTAGCTTTCGTTTCGTTCCAGAAGCTTTGCTACTGTGACGATCAAACGGTAATCTCGATTGTTGTCCTCGAAAAATTGTTTTTTTTTGTATTCTTAGAATGTACTCTTGGGTAGATCCGAAGATTTAGATCTTTGTTTTAACTTTCATTAGTTTGGATTTTTTCTTGTAGGTTCTATATGAATCGTTCGATGAGCCATTTGATGGTCGCTGGATCGTTTCGAACAGTGGTGATTACGAAGGTAAATTTTATCTTCTACTTCTCATTGCATTGGTGTTAGTATATGTTCGTCTGGTATTGTTCTGATCTGCTTTTGTATAATTACTCCATACTTCAGTTAACTGTGACGTGTTGCCCTTAGCATGTAGAGTAATCAAATCGAGAATTTTGATGGATGCTTGAATCAAATTTGACTATGTGTTGGTCGTCTGATATTTTGTTGAATGGCGATCTTTTGGGTGCAATATGATTTCTTAGAAATGCTCCGCATGCTATCTTAAAAAAGAAATTAGATTTGCAAACGCATTAGAAGGCTGCATGGTTTTTCTTTCTTGTTTTGTTTCAAGGAACACTTGAATCGGATTAGGAAGCGGTTTTGTGCAATTTCTGTTGTAAAACTTGAAACTTGCTCTTTTGTTAAAGTTGAACTAGCTTCTTTGTTAACACCACTTGTCTGTTTCAGGTGTCTGGAAGCATGCAAAGAGTGAGGGACATGATGATTACGGACTTCTCGTAAGTGAGAAAGCTCGAAAGTACGGTATAGTGAAAGAGCTTGACGAGCCTCTAAACCTCAAGGAGGGAACCATTGTTCTTCAATACGAGGTTCGTTTCCAGGAGGGGCTTGAGTGTGGTGGTGCTTACTTGAAGTACCTCCGTCCTCAGGAAGCTGGATGGACACCTGAAGGGTTCAATAGTGAATCCCCTTACTCTATCATGTTTGGGCCTGACAAGTGCGGAGCCACAAACAAAGTGCATTTCATCTTGAAGCACAAGAATCCTAAGAGTGGCGAGTACGTTGAGCACCATCTGAAGTTCCCTCCCTCTGTTCCCTATGACAAGCTTTCCCATGTCTACACCGCCATCTTGAAGCCCAACAACGATGTCAGAATTTTGGTTGATGGAGAGGAGAAGAAAAAGGCCAATTTACTTTCTGGTGAAGACTTTGAGCCTCCATTGATCCCTGCCAAGACAATCCCTGACCCTGAAGACAAGAAACCAGAAGACTGGGACGAAAGAGCCAAAATTCCTGATCCTACTGCCGTGAAGCCTGAAGACTGGGATGAGGATGCACCCATGGAGATTGAAGATGAGGAAGCTGAGAAACCCGAAGGATGGTTGGATGATGAGCCTGAGGAGGTTGACGACCCCGAGGCAACCAAGCCCGAAGATTGGGATGACGAGGAAGATGGTATGTGGGAGGCTCCAAAGATTGACAACCCCAAATGTGAAGCAGCACCTGGTTGTGGTGAATGGAAGAGACCAATGAAGAAAAATCCTGCTTACAAGGGCAAATGGAGTGCACCTCTTATAGATAACCCTGCGTACAAGGGAATCTGGAAACCCAGAGATATCCCTAACCCTGACTACTTTGAGCTAGACACACCGAATTACGAACCCATTGCAGCCATCGGTATAGAGATCTGGACAATGCAAGACGGTATATTGTTTGACAACATTCTGATAGCGAAAGATGAGAAGGTCGCGGAGACTTATAGACAAACCACTTGGAAGCCTAAATTCGATGTTGAGAAAGAGAAACAAAAGGCAGAAGAGGAAGCTGCCGGGTCTGCAGATGGTCTCAAGAGCTACCAGGTAAACTGAATTTCCATAGAATTAAACTTTTATATAAAGCTTTTTCGTGTAAGTACGTACAACTAATATTTCTGTGTATGAATGACATTGCAGAAGATCGTATTCGATGTCTTGAACAAGGTTGCAGATATACCTTTCCTAAGCGCCTACAAGTCAAAGATCACGGTAAGTTGTCTCGCTGATTTAACAACAGAAGTTTCTTATGTAATGTCAGACTCCAACGAAGTTGAGAAGTTGTGAAATGTGTGTATATGTAGGAACTGATTGAGAAAGCCGAGCAACAACCAAACGTAACCATTGGTGTCCTCGTCTCCGTAGTGGTTGTATTCTTCTCGCTCTTTGTGAAGCTAATCTTCGGTGGCAAAAAGGTAACAAAATCGCTTTGAATTTTATGTGCAAGAAGAATAAATGGTGATTATAAGTGAGAAGCTAATAGAGAAATGAAAATGGGAAATAAAACAGGCGACACCTGTGGAAAAGAAGAAAGAAGAAGTAGCAGAGAGTTCAAAGAGTGGAGATGAAGCAGAGAAGAAGGAAGAAGCAGTAGCTCCACGCAAAAGGCAACCAAGACGTGAGAATTAGAAGAAAGTTTTAAAGTAGTTTTTCGAAGATGTGAAAGGGAAAGAATCGACATTTTTATTGTTCTGTTTTTTATTGTTTTTTTGGGTTGAATGTTGTTTTAATCTGTAGCTGGAAAAAGTGTAAAACCAAAGTTGGGATATTTTTGGTCATTGGGCAAAGAAAAGAAAGGTGTTGTTAGGTGGTGGAAGGTGAGGAATATGTAAGTGAAGATGGTTCTTGATAGCTCAATTGTAGTTTCTCTTTTTTCCTTTCGTACTTCTAACCAACGTTGCATTAAAACGAAAATGGATATATTGTACGGGACGCGGAATTTTTATATATATTAGGCAACTACTATTATATTGGCGGAGTAATCATGAGATTCTGTTTAAAATAAACGGTTAAATATAAAATCGTTTAAAAACACTAGTTTGGAGCATTGATTTTCTAACATCAATTTTAACTGTTGATTTCAAATGAAATTGTGATTAGTAACAAACGTTAATGTAATCGTTCGTTTAAGTCTATTGGTAGTGGTGGGTCTTAACACGCTTCGGCCCAACCGACAAACTCTTAGAAAGAATCTCAAGCCAAGTCGCAGGATAAAAGCTATTAGTGCATCGCCATAGAAAGTAAGACATTTCCAAAACCCTGAAACAAGACTCGACATTAGAAATCCGAAATAAAATTTCGTGCAATCTAAGGGAAAGGAGTAAAGAAAGAAGATCGCGGAGCTTTAATGCACAAACCAATACAAAAAAAAATCAGAAAGCAAACAAAGAATTTATTCGCAATCAAAATCAAAAACACTTAGAGCAGTAGCTGGTTTTGTATTGAGCTTAGTTCGGCTTTTAGTAAAAAATCCTGATTTGTTTGCTAAATCTTTAATAAACTAATTCTTCGTTTGATTGTTAGTTCGACCATTAACAACTGCCAATCAAACTCTTATGTATGAAAGGATCGGGGTCGATGAATTCACGAGAAAATTGCGAAGCCAGAAAGAGACGAAATCAAATATTAAAGAGAAAGTCCCTCTTATGTTGTCTACTTGAATACTTGATAACCTGAAGCTACTTCACCTTATTATGATTCTTTGTCAAACAAATTTAAAAGACAATAAGATCGTCTCGTACTCCTAAATAGAAAATTTCTTTTCAAAAGTCTATAAACCCAAAAAAAAAGTAGTAAAAGAAGATAAATTAGAAAAAAGAAAATTCTAAACGTTACAAAAAGTTTGATGCTTGCAATCAAAACATCATCTCGCTTCTTAAGTCATTATAAAAAGAAACCGATGGCTTCTCTCTTCCTCCTCATGATGCCTGTTTGGACCGGTGGACATAACTTACCCGCGACCAGGTTTCCTGACCGGAACATCCTCATCATCAGATTGAATATCTCCGTACTGCCAGATTCCGGTCCTAGACTTGCGAGCTTCTTCTTGGAATTTCTCCAGTGCATCAAGAGCCGCTTGCTTGTCTTTCGGTTCCCATTTCTTGCGTTTCTCTATCCTCGCTATTCCTTCCTGTGCTCATAAACAACACATTTTCCCCGTTTATGAAAAGTACACTACTCAAAAGTTATAGAGTTGTTGAAGAATAGGGTAGGCACTGACCTGAAGCATTGCTGCATTGACAGAGATCTCATCGTCAACAGCAATGAGAGTTACAGCAAGCTCGGTTCCAGTTCCTTGGCCTTTCACTTTGCCTCCTGAAGTATCTCTTTCTTCTACTACTGCCTTGAACTCTTTACCACTACCGAGTGTTACGCTATGCAAATACTCTCCAGCTTCAGGACCAAAGTCTTCTTCCAGGCTTGGAACTTTTAAGTAGGCAAGCCTACAGAGCTGTGCTAGCCCTGGTGCTGACGATACTGAAGGGTCGACTGGGCGGATTGCACTGTATGGAACTGTTTCTTGGTTTCCATAATCGATGTAGAAGACTTCAAATTTTTCATCTGGAGATTGAACTGCTCCACGTGGCCCATTAACAATCTTAACACAAAGTAGAAATACCATAAAAACCCATAGGTGATTGTAAACAAAAAGAAATCATGGTTATACGATGATTTACCATTGCACGGTTCCAGGAGTTATCGACGCTAAACTGTGCAAGGACAATGTCACCTTTCTTAGGGTTAAATGATCCAATAATGGGAGCGTATTTAAGACTCAGAGATGCAAGCTGGTGTTGAATTGAAGCTACTTTTTGATCACCAACCGCCTGAACATAGAATCGACCACCTCCAAGTACTTCTGTAACAGCAACCTGTAGTGGAAAACAGTGAGTGAATTAAGATTCTAGTTTTAGTATTAAAACTATGACTTGTCTTAAGAATCATACGGCTAACTTCACCTTTAATGTTTCCTTCTTCCTGGTTTCTACTGTAGAACTACCGTTTACGACTTCCTCTCCTTCGACATAGTTTTCCCATATCTGGAAATCATACGATTTAGTAATTTCAGCTTTTTGAACGTGATGATTTTCCTCAGAAAAAATGGATATCTAGTGGCGTTACCTTCAGTTTATGTTTTTTTGCAGATCGTTCTGCCAAATCAAGAATATGAGCTTCCTGAATCCTGTCTGCACCAAAGCCAGTCTGCAGTTTTGCCAGGCCAGCTTCAAGAAGAAACGTTGCTGCATTGGTCCTCGACTCCCACATTGATCCCAAGAAAGTACCGGTTCTGTCCACAGTTTCAACTTCGATCTACGTGATTATAACAATGTAAGATTCATATATTAAAGAAAGGTTAGAATGAGATGTATCTTGAGCGTAAAATATCCAGTTTACCTCGACATCTCTCTGCATGATCTTACGTCTCATTAAAGCAATAGCTTCTTCAGAATAGGGTTCACCGCGGCCAGGACATCTGACACCAGAGAATGCAAAGGCAATACTGCACATTTCCTTAGGAAGGTATAGCTTGAATCGATGTCCACTAAGTACATATTCCACAACAGCAGAAATTCTCCTGCTTCTGAGCAGGGATGGCAGGAAATCTTTAGCCTTCTTGGCCGCGGACACAGTCAAGTCTGCAATATGCATTACGGGAGGATCCTTTGCAGACTGGATTCCCTTCTTCCCAGCAATAGCACGGGATTCAGCAGCCAGAAGAGCATCGTAATGGTTCGACCTTTCCTCAAAGTCGCGATGTCTAACCACGGTCCCAAAGCCACGGGAAATAATGAGTTCAGCAATATTCACTCCAGCAGTAGCTGCAGCCGGTTCAGCCGTATCACCCTTGGTAGGAGATGGAAGGAACACTGAGCCAAAATCCATCACCCTATCACCAGCTCCAGAAGTAGTAACACCATCTGCTGGGCTAACCTTCCTTGAGTATTCCATTTGAACAATAACCTGCATTGTGGGAAAAAAAAGAGTAAGTGATCTGGCTCCTGTGTGGCCTTGGCGATGATTTAAGTAAGAAGGCACAACACAATAAATACCTGTTTCCCGATGAGCCTTTGTCTCAGAAACTCCCTGGCTTCCCGAGCATAAGGAGCAGGTTTCTCCTCTCTACGTGGGTTACCCATTTTAGGAGACCTGATACTAGAAAGACAGACTCGACGCTCTGCCATTGGGCTTCCAAATGGGATAGAATCATCAGCAACTACTAAGCAGTCCCCACTCACAACTTCCACTACCTGAAGAGAGTAAAAACTAGTAAGAACTTAGAACTTGTGAAATGGGCAGAAGGCAATATATTAACCAAGAAATTTGTGCAAGCTATTATTAGTTTACTACCTTTCCGGTAAAGTTCTGGTCATGAATTGCCTTAGAATTGCTAGTTGGAGGGACATAGTTTGCCCACATCTTCACTCGGTTTTTTTTGCACTGAAGTTCTGCAGCTTTCAACTTCTTCTTGGCTTCTTCTTCCATCATGTTCGCACTCCATTCAACGTACTTAGCAAGACCCTGAGTACAAGGAATAGCGACCAGTGTCAAAACTCCAATTCAACACCATAAGAAAAGACCATATATTCTAGTGATTCCATCGAACAATGTGCCAAATCTACCAAGAAAACTACAATCTATTACAATGTGCCGACCTAATCTTATGAAAGTACAGGTCAAATAGAGGGAAAAAGATTTTTAGTTGTCGTATCATGGATCTGTAGCATTACCATTCTGGCAAAGCCAAACTTTAGTTGGGTAATTACTTCAATATGTAATTATGTCAGAAGTTTTTAATAGAAAAATTCAACTTAGACACGTACATTTTCAACCAGCTCCAAACCCAAGTCTTTTACTATTTCCCCATCAGAATAGTAAACTGACCCAATTAGGTTGTTGAATTTGTCAACGCCTTCAAGAACAATGCGAACCTGCAATCCAGCTCACACTTAAATAATCTAAATGTCAAATACAGATTCATGTGAGTTAATTTTTTGTTATCTCTCCTTACGTCTCTGTTTAGAACACGGAGCTCAGTAAAATATTTGGCTTCCATTGCAAACGGATCAGAGGAAACTTCAACTGATGATGCAGCTGAGGCAGCGAGTCTCTGGGCTGATGTTAGAGGACCACGTGGTTCAGCAGAACCATCTCCATTTGGAGTTGATGTAACATCTGGCTCAACAACAGTTTCCTGTGTAGACCTCCTTCCCATAGATGGAGCCTACATACAAAATATCTGACACTTTTACACCATGAAAGTCAAAAGTCAACTCCTGATACACAATAAAAACAAGGAAACAAAATTACATACCTGGAGTCCAGCAACAAATACTTGCACAAACTGAAATTCAGGAAGAAGATACACCCGGATGGTACTGCCATCACGAACTTGCTCGACAATACCTTCCATGGGCTTGCCTTTACTTGCGGCTAAGAGACCCATGGCATCAAAGTTTCCAGAATCTCCAACGGCAGAAGGAGGGAGATTTCTGATAGAGGCCTCAGCAGCACCAGGAACCTGTATCAAATTAATTCCATCAACAAATCAAGAAAGGATAACTCTTACAAATTAATATTAATGGTGGAGATATCTGATCATTGAACTCCAAGAGCCAGTCTCGCAGAGATAGAAACCCAAATAACTTCCAGTTGGTTCTTCATATATCAAGTAGTAGTTACATGTTATATTTCTGGTTTAGCGCCTTAAACTGGGCAACAAGTTTTTCATTTGGTAGAGAAGACGTTTTGAGTCTTTTGACAAAACAAATAAAGAGAAACACAATCATAGACACCAACCTTGCTCCAGCGACCAAACCCTTCCTGCTTAGCCTGCTCTTCAAGCTGTAACAGTTCCGCAATGTAAGGACTAACCTTATCCTGATTCTGCTGGCCTGGCTCTCTGACCTGTCCATAGCACAGGCATTCAGCCACCATATGAGATATCTGATGCAAGCATCATACTTTCGACAAGGTTATTTAGAGAAAGAAAACAGTAATCACCTTTGCCCAACCATTTTGAACAACAAGCTTAGCAAGATTTTCGTTGCCAAGGTAAACCGAACCAAATTCTCTTCCAGCAATAGCTTCCACTTTGTAATCCACTTTGAAAGCAACCTCCTGCTCAAGACAAAACAAAAACGGTTTAATATGAAGAAACATTCTCAATTACATAAAATATGACATAATGACTAAGAGTTTCAATTTAGCACCTTCCCAATGCAAAGCTTCCTCAGAAATTCTCTGCTTTCCCATGCAAAAGGTTCATCTATACCTCCCCTGCGAGCCTGAAACAAGGGCAACAAGAAACAATGAGGAAGCCTATTCTAACAAAAATAATGTTAGCCAAGTTTTAAATTATAAATCACCTATGATATAATATCGATATATCTGAAAATAATAATTTCTGAATTATGAAAGAAAAAACATTTGTTTGTAAAAATGGTACGAGTTCCATTGGAAAAGGAATGATCTTTTATTAAGCTCACCATCTTAGGAGCCATAAGGGACGATAATGTGATGGTCTTTTCCGGTGGTGGGCCAGACCTGCTGTGGCTCAAGGCCGTGATCACCAAGCAGTCTCCGGAGGTAACAGCCTTTACTCTCCCTTTGAGCCACTGGTTCTCAGTTGCTGCCACAGTCGCCATGTTGGTTTGGCTAAGACCTACACGAGAGACGGACGAAGCTAACTCATCAACAAAAAGCTACCACACTTCAAGACAGCAATAAAAAACTCGAAGATCAAAATAAATTTAAAAAGAAAAAAACATTCAACAAATTCCTTTTCAACATGACGCATTGATTGTTAAAATAAATCAATAATTCACGACCAAAATTCAGAATATCTCAAAGATCGGTATGTTAATTGCAATTAAATCAATACAAAAAATCACCACATGCATCTATCAAAACTAAGCATCATTATGCAAAGTGAGAATGACGAAGCTCTACATTCCCATCGATCTACACAATAGAGCTCGATCGAGCTGATCGACAAAAAGAACATGAAAAACAAAAACAAACGATGACTCACTATTCTAACAACGAATTCAAAACGCGCGATCGCAATACACCAAAAGATCAGATCAGACTTGAATCTAACACATCCAGTTGAAAAGGAAAAATGATAGATCTACGAAAATTCTTTCGATACCTCCGATGAACGTACCTTAATTATCCGTGATGAGGAATACTAGATCTGAGGAAGAAGGAAAGGAACGAAAATTCAATCTTAATTCTCTATGATTTCAATCTGGGATTGAAACAAAACGAGCTGAAGAGAATGAGAAGTTGTGAGATTGGAGAGAGAAGAGACTAGGACAGATCTCGAGATTGAGAGAGCTGAGAAGAAGATTGTGCAGAGGAGATGTGGAAGAAATATATAAATCAACGACACATAAGAAATAAATTAAAAAAAAAGCGGATATTGCACTTTAAATTCATTTACCCTAAAACTTTTGATTATATTACCAATAAATGTCATTAATACTCCCTCTGTTCCACTATATTTGATTTTTTAGCATTTTTTCATTGTTCCACTATAATTGATTTTCTAGCATTATTAATTGAAATTTTGATGCTAATATTAATAAACATTAATTATTAGTTGACCAAAAAGTTAATAAGTCCCTATTTCTTCTCTTTAAACCATCGAATATGAAGAGTTAGAATTAACTTCTCATTTCTTTTTTTTTCTTTTATCTATACATTATTCTCTACTTTTTTTTTCTTGTCAACAAAATGAAACAAAAACAAGAAATAGAAGAAAAAATGAAAGAGAAAATAGAGTCAAGAGATGTTTATATGATCAAAAACTACACTAATCAGAAATTGGATTTAAACAAATCATTGATCGATGAAGAAGAAGATAATGGAGAATTTCATGGCAAACAAGAAATTGAAGAAACTATCCGAGATATGTTGAAGATTTATTTGCCAAAGTACTTTCCCTAATTTTTTTGTGGGTTTTTTCCTTTGATTTGTTATATTTTTATAGTTTTCTCTACTCCAATTTGTTATGTTTTTCTACAATTAATCTATGTATTTTTGATTAGATTTGATAAAACAGTGATGGGTTTGTTGTGAACATGAGAAAAAATAGGCAACTAATTGTTTTGTCACAAATGGCAATATATGAAGTAAATTGTCGATCAATTTGATTATTTTTTTGTTGCAAAAACACTTTAATAAGATTAAAAAAATAGAAAACAACTATCAGAAGATAATAGCAACACAAAGCAAATTAAAAACGTTCACTTAAAAATTAAAATAAAAAATAGACTTAAGATGCTAAATAACTTATTACATCACGTACTAAAGTTGCATCACAAGTCATTTGTAAAGGTAGAGTACCTTCTTTCTCTAAAACTGATTTCCTCAAATGAGGAATTTTGTACTTGTTTGAACCTCGAACTTTCATAATTTCTTGCATGCATGATTGCAATGTTAAAAAAATTCGGTTCACCAATTGAGATGAATATTCTTCAAAAGCTGCTTCTACCGCAAAAACAAGTTCTTCCAACGTCTTTGGTGAATACTTGTGTTGTAGTGATTGAATGGAACTAAAAAACCCAAGATCCAAAATATTCAAGTCCGGCGAATTCGGTGGCTGACACATCAAACGAATATCAAAACCATGAAGAGAAGCAGCTTCTTGGAATTCCTCATCTCTCGGATCAACATGTGTTCTTGCATTATCTTGTTGAATAAAAATCGGTTTTCCCATATCTTCATGTGGCCATTTTTCACGAACTTTTGGGATAACTTTTCCGATTAAAAACTCTTTTATATCTTCTCTTTTGATAGATTTCATTGCCTTTAGCTCCAAAGTTCCCGCCTCGCGATTTCTACTTCGTCTTTGAGCTGGTTGTTTTGTAACAAATGGAAAAACTCCAATTTTTCCAGAAAATATCTCTTTTTTTTCATCATCAAATCTTGGACGAGCCATGGCAACTAGAAACATTACCTTTCCAATGAAGTTTTTATTTGGACATGTACGGTAGGGCTCATCTTCAATCGGAAGAAGATAATAAGTGTCTGTCTTCTTTGTCATATAAAATCATTTCTCATCGATATGTACAATATTGTACATATCAACAAACTTCGGGTTATCGGGCAAAGTACTATTGTCAAGCATGGAGACACAAAATTCTAGTCGTGCTCTCATATTGTTTTCTCTCAAACTTGGCTTGATGGCATTTGTATGACGCCTAATATGCCCTTCTTTAAGACATCGAAACAATGATGTAGAACTTACACTTAAAGAAGCTGCCAATGACCTTATAGTTCGCCGATGATGGAGTGGAATATCAACAACTCGATCAAAATCTAGTTGAATTTTCTTCGGACCATAATTACTTTTTTTTTGTGTGATACATCAACAGTTTTGCCATCAAAAGTATTTTTGGCCCGTCGCCAAATTCGTTGAACCGTTTGTAAAGGCACAGAATATAAATTAGAGACTTCCCTTGTAGTATTTTTTTTTCAGAATTCCGTTGTCACTTTTTTCTAGTAAAGCATGATAAATCTCTAATCTTTCTTCATCTGTCATTATTTTATAATGAACAGTAGCTTCTTGTGGATTTTGAGACATCTCAGTGCTTCCCCCTATCATAAATATTTTTAAAATAAATAAAATATTCTTATACCAAAATGATAAAGTCCATATACGTAGAAAGTAAATAAATAACTCAAAATTTATAGGATTAACAAATATCAAAATTTAAATAAATAAGAATATTTTAAATAAAAACAAATACTAGAATTTAAATAAATAAGAATATTTTTCGTTCATTATAAAAATACTACAGACTAGATTTAAAATGTAATAATAAACAATAAAAAATACCAGAATTTATATGAGAATAATTTTCTTGTTCTTCATGAAGTGGATTCTCTGGTGAAATAAACTCTCTTGGTGGAGTTTCATTCAAATCAATGACAAATTGTCTTCCACTATTTTCAGGTGATAAATTTAGATCAAAGCTATGAAAAGCCATAGATGATTTTAAGTAATGGTGTAAAATTGTGTCAATATATATACAAGAACAATATGAGGTTTAGTTATGTTAGTTTTGGCTCCAATCTAAAATTTTAAGTTTTGATTAACGTAAATGGCTCCAAATTTAAATTTTTAAAATTTTTTGATTAGTTTATATAATTGATTTTGTTACAAATCAAACGTTCAAAATACTTTTAAAAATAGATAATTGATTTTGACTATAGAATTCTAAAAGACCTAATTAATATATAGTGTGTTATTGCTAGTTATTGGAAAACATCAATTATTTATGTGAAAAATAGCTAAAAATAAGGAACATTAAAGCTTTCTTAATCTGTGTGAAAAAATTACAAAATCAAATATTATAGAACAGAGGGAGTAATAATTAGATATGTTTTGACACAAAATAAAGTAAATTTAAAACTCTCTAGTGCTTGTGTCTCAAATTTTTATTTTCACCAATCCGATAGATAACGACAAGATCCGATCCAATCCTAAAAACAGAAATATATATATTAATTAGATTGATAACGACAAGATCCAATCTTAAAATAACAGAAATAGACATTTAATGATCAGTCCTAAAATAACAGTAATGGTATACTAATTGGATCGATAACGACAAAATCCGATTATAAAATAACATAAATAGACATTTAACTACATGAAAATAAACATTTAAACTTTTATTTCTTTCCTTTTTACTAGTTTTTTAGTCATTATTATTATTTACGAAAAATAAAACAAAAAATGGATACATTACTTACTATTTTATTTTATTGTTTTGAATTGTTTTAGTAACATTGTAATACAACTTACAATGTTGAAAGTAAGGATCATATGTAAAGTTGGCTTAGGGTTTGATTGACAATACATATGTAGCTGTATGTAACAGGAGTAATCAATTAGAGAAGTTGTAAACGTTTATATACAAATTAGTTATATAAGTAGCTCAATTCAAAAGTACAGAATTAGATATGAAATATACGGTGAATTTTTTTTCGAAAATTCAATTTTGTTTTGTGATGATGCCAAAGACGTTGACAAGATGGTTAAGAAGGAAGAAAGAGATTATTGAGAAGATGTTGACGTTGATCTTCTTTGTTTAGTTAAGAGCAACTCCTTTCTGAATCAAAAGAAGAGTTGTGTTATAGATGTTTGAGCAACAATCAATGATCTATGTAAGCATGTGTATCCTTTAGAGTTGTTTATCGCCAAAATTAATTTACCATTGATGGATCTAGGAGACGTCTCTTTTTTATCATTTCTAATTCATACTGGCACATGTGTATCATCAAAAACTCCAATATAACCACTAAAAAAAGTTTCATATCTTTTACTAGCTAATAATTGATGATTTATCTGTTTAAATTCTTTTTGTTGAGACTTTAAAATATTATTTGATAGAAAGAGGACAACATCCAATACTTACATAACTTTTATGTTTACTGTCTCTTGACTGCGTTAGAAACTTTCAGCAATTTGTCTTTGTATTTCATTATGACTAAATATTTCTAAAAACACTGCCGCTCCCTCTTCCACTCTGCACACATGATCCGTTCAGGTTAAAATCATTCTTCAAAATATCACATAACTTTCAATAGGTTTCTTGATGCATTCACAAGGTTTTATAGCGTTCCATATCAAAAGTAATAATTATTTGCATAGTATAACGTAATCCACGACTATGATCCGTTCTCATCAATTTTCTATCACAATAAGAAACTTGGCATTCACTTTCAACCATTAAGCGAACTACATCAAGCATATTTTGATTATAAGCCATTATCATCTCCTATAATTTTCTTAAAAAGATAAGTTATATTGTAAGTGCTAAAACTGGATTCATGTTTAGCCAAAGAATAAAGTAAATCATGATCATGATCACGATAAGTATAAAGTCAATCATAATAAAATCAAATGTTTATAAATAATAAGGCAGTGGCAAGAAAATTTAATCATGATCACGTAAGTTCATGATATAAATTCATAAAAGTTCAAAGTAAAACCTAAGTCTAATAGATGTCATGAAATAGAAAAATAATCAATAAAAAAATCTCCAACTCAAATCTATAACTTGAAACTCTAATTGTCTAATTCTTTTTTTGTGTGATCCTTTCTAAATATTTTATCTTGCACTCTTTTGTAAGTAAAATCATGAAAATCTGAGGACTATTCTCGTTTCCAACTAGGTAATCAAGAGATGTCCAACAATACAACTCTCTATCATAATCCAGTTTATCTTTAGAAACTTTCCAATGCATATAGCACTACTAAATAGGTTAAAAGAATCATATGTTTTCCTTCGTCCTTACCAAAATTTATATTTATTTTCTAAAGTATTGTGATATGATCCCAATAATCCAAGTTAGATCTTTTCCGTGAAGCGGTGTGATTGTGGTGTATAATTGGTTGTCTTTAGGTAATGATATTTCTTTAATTTCTACTCATTCAACATCAATATCTTGAGACAACTGACTATATCCATAATGGTATTGCCAACCTCCACTTACCGAAATTGTAACTTTGATGTATAAATGATCAAAGAGTTGAATATCATGTAATGAATACTGACAACCTCTTGAAATTTTTGGACAAGCCTACAACATTAAAGAGATCAATTAAAACTGAAAATATGTTTGCAAGAAACTAAAAAAATGTATATTGTCATTATCTACTAAGAATTAACTTAATAATTTGATCCCACCAATAAGTGCTAGTTCTTGAAACTCATTGAATGCCAAACTTGTGACGTTTTTTTGTCACAAATTTATAAAGATCATACTATTTTTTAGATGTTCTAGCTGATTTTTAAATTACTTCCAACTGAAGTCCAAAGCAAATCATTTCATAAATCCCGCTCGTTTGTTTTGTTTTCCCATTTCATTAGAACATGTCCTATCCAATATCCTTTATCTTTCTCACAACTTGTTAACACTAGTATCTCATGACTCATTTCATATGACCACATTAACTTTTTATCTAAACCAACAATCATACATAAGCTTTTCAAAACAATTGGAAAAAACAAATGAAGTTTTTTTGATATATATTAATACCTTAATAGTTGGTTGCACATTTTCTTCATGCTTCAACATGTTTTCAGGTAAGTTGGAAAAAAGAGTTTTGGGATGATCGATATAGAAAAAAAACATAAAATTGAATAACTTTATATATGGAGATGTTTTGTTTTAAACATAGGAAAAAAACATAAAATTAAATAACTTGCAAGAAAAAACTGAGTGGTGAGAGGTGGTGATACAGGAGATCCCAATAGCCCGTATTCCTGTAACCTATGTTCGTACCGGTCTTAGTACTTCGAATACGGACAATATTTGTGATTTTTGACTGAACCGTTGTATGGACTGCCTACGTATCCGTTTCACGGAATCAAGTCAATTCGTAGTTCTTAGTTTTGATATGACATAAAGATTGAGTGGGTTGAGATCTTCGTTTATATGATCAGATGGTCGTCAATCACCAATTATTTTCGTTGATTTCTTCTGGAATAGTGTTCGACGATCGTGCGGTCGTCGATCAGTAAATTATCTTATTACTGCGTTCGTCAGTATTTGTCACCACTAGGGCGTATTTGGGCCTTTATGTCAGTGGGCCTTTTCTTATTAGGCTTTAGACGATTTGGGCCGAAAAGTTGGGCCCAATCGAATTAGGCCTATACAGACAGTCCCCCCAAGTTTGTTGAATGCGGCCCAGTCGTGATTCGACGAACTGATGGATGCCACGTGTCAACAGGTTGGTGGGGAGTTGATTCTTCCGATAAAGCGAACGCATGCTTGAGGGTCGAAGGCCTCTATAAATAGAGTTGTCCTTTTCTCATTTGTCTCATTTGCATCCTCTCTCTCAAGGTACTTTCTCTCTCTAAGTTTTTGTCTTTTCCTTTTTTGCTTTTCGGGTTTTGATTGTGCTCGGCGACGACCGTAAGAAATGTCTCGAAAGAATTCTGCGAATTCCGGATATATGCTCGTCGACTCATCATCAGAGGATGAGTCGTTCAGAGTTGTCGAGCGTGAGGAACACGCTCGTCTCTCAGAAGTGGAATCGATATTTAGGCCACTTAAGGTGGACGAAGGTGTTCGATCGTTTGAAGGTGAAGCGGCTCAGCTTCCAGAGGTCGAAGAGGGGATGGGCGTCGACGAGCGGCAGTTCGTCTTTCGTGAAGAGGGTGAGGCAAGTATGGCCATAGACGAGGAGCCTGGAACGGCTCAGACGCTCGTCGACTCCAATCGTCTCGCGTTGATCCCGTTCACTGGAGGCTACTATATGGGGCTTGGCGGGGAAAACAGAGATGGAGACGAGCGCACGGCATTTCTTGATGTGTGCAAAGTCGAAGAAATGCTCCACGAAATGGGCGGATCGGCGCTCGGCGATGACGAGCGGCCCATGTCACCTTTAGGTCAAGGGCTGATCGATCTTTCCAGCAGTTCAAGAGGGAGTGCTTCCCGAGAGGCTCCTAGCGACGAGCAACCGCCCGGCTCTTCATTCGTTCCCCGGCCGGTCAGAAATCTACAAGACTGGTTGGATTCGCTGAGGGGCCTTCCGTCGATGTGTGATGAGGCGTCCGTTCGTCAATTGATCGAGAGTCGTCAATTGGGGAACATTCAATTTAGGATTCCTCAACCAGCCGATCGTCCATGGCAAGCTCCAGAAGGCTATTTTTGCGTCTACGAGAGCTTCTTTGCCTGTGGCTTGAGCTTCCCGCTTCAGCAGCTGTTCGTCGACTACTGTGACGAGCGCAATGCTGCGTTTACGCAGCTGGCCCCTTCTTCAGTCCACAATCTGTTCACGTTCGCCTGGATGGCGAACAGGTGTGACGTTCAAGTCGACGCTCGTCTCTTTGAGGAGGTATCGACGATTGCTCGTTGTACGGACTATCCTGGGGCTTACTACGTCAACATGAAGCCCAAGTTTGAGATAATCTGTGGGTCGCCGAACAAGATCTACAATTGGAAGCGACGGTTCTTCTATGTGAAGATCAACGAAGCTTCAGTGCTCGACGTTCGTCGAACCTATCGAGGACGTTGGAGTGCCCTCGTCGGTCTGATTTTGAATCTTTCACTTCGTCTTTAATGATTCTAACTGTTTTGTAATAATTTTTCAATTTTGCAGATCGTCATCCAGTTGGTCGACCACTACGAGCACACTTTAGAGAGGAAATTGACCGGATCCGAGACTTCTCTCATCGACATTTCCCAGCCATACTCGAGGCTCGTCTTCGTAAAAGATCTGCTCGTCTAGACAGAGGTATACTTTTTTCGACGAGCGTGCTTTTAAATCTCATTTATTTGTTCTAATCCTAAGTTTTGCAGGCGGTGAAGATATGGATTATTCCGCTCGTCTACGTGAGGCCGCAGCGAATAAAAGGAAAGCCGAGGAGTCGGCTCGTAAAAGTCCTGCCAAGAGGACGGCCGTCGAGCAAAGGCTCGACAAACAGAAACAAGGAGCAGAGGGGGCTCCTGAATCAACACGAACTGCTCAGAAGTTGAGCGTTCGTCAATCAAAAACTGCGGCACCTGAGGCGTCGACACGTCGACCTGCCGTTCGTCCAACAGATTCCGCTCGTCGCCCTGCACGTTCGGAAGTAGCTGCTTCTCGAGCAACGGATCGTTTAAAGGATTCGGACGCTCGGCGACGTGAAGTTGTTCTTTCCTTGGTAGCCGATAAAGCTAAGGGGAAGAAACAGACCACTACTCGTTCGTCGAGACGAACAGGACCTTCAAGCAGCGCCGGTCCCAACTTCATTGACTTTAGTTATAACAATGAAGAAACTTCGTTCGTCAACCATCGACGAGCGTGTGCGGAGTACGTATACTCCGTAAGGAATGTGGATTACGAGTGTCCCGAGCTCGATGACTTGGACGAAAAGGACACCTACTTGGATTTCGCCCGGGCGAGTGTTCGAGTAAGTGCTCGTCGTTATGTTATTATTTTTTTTGTTGATTTATTTTTCTTCCGTTCGTCATTGAATATATGCACTTTTACAGAGCGACGCGCTCCTGAATCAAATGATCGTCGAGTACCAGGAGAAGCTGTCGACCGCTCGTCAAGCCTTGGAAGAGGCTGGGGACAACGAGCTCTTGAAGGAGGAGCTAAAGAAGGAGCAAGACGAGAATACGCTCCTCAAGTCGCAGATTATTGGCCTTAAGAGCCAAATTGAGAGTATGGAGAGGGAGAGTTCGGCTGTAACTTCCGGGCTCAAGTCTGAGTTGTCGAGCAAGACGAACGAGCTCGACGCACTGAAGGGTCGCTATCAAAAATTGCGGAAAGTTAATGATAGCCTGAAGGCAGAGAAAGACGAGCTGCGAGCGTCAGTAGAGCCAATTTCTGCTCGTTTGGAGAGGCTGCGTCGTCGGCTCGTCTACTTGAATGCTGTTAAGGGCCCGTCTGCCCTGTTCGACCAATGTCAGGGAACGCTGAACTGTCTCAAGTTCCTGAAAGAGGAAGGGGTTGAGATCCCCCAGGATACGCTCGACTTGATGGAGGCGGATCTAAAACTATATGATCTCCGAGTCAAGGAGATCGAAGCGTTCGACATTGTTGAAGAGGATCTCCTACCAATGTCTGCTTCGACCGCAGTTCAAGAAGAAGCGCTCGTCGAGCGTCGTGACGCCGAGGCTGCGGTCGTCCCTTCCACTATTCAAGAAGAAGTGGTTCAAGTTGATGTACCTGCAGACGCCGAGCCTGTGCTCGATGTTCCTCCTGCCCCCGTGGAAGCTCCAGAAAGTCGAGCCGAATAGATTAGGCTCGTTGTAGTATTTTCCCTTTTGTACTTAGATTTTTTTTTATATTCGGTTTTTGTACAATGTAATGACGTTCGTCGTTTTGACGTTCGTCCATTTTTTGATCAATGAAAATATTTTCTTCGGCAATTACGTGTTCGTCCAGTTTCTAATTCCAGTCAACATGCTTGTATATCATGATACTCATTACTGTGCTTTGAGACTGGGCTCGTCCACACAGTAGGAAATTTGGCTTAGTGTTGAGACTAGGCTTCGATCAACACGTCGCACAAGGTTTTTTTTTTTGTGCTCGCCGATGTGTATCGAGACTAGGCTCGTCTACACAGCAAGAGACTTGGCTTAGTGTTGAGAGACTAGGCTTCGATCAACACGTCGCACAAGGTTTTTTGTGCTCGTCGATGTGTATCGAGACTAGGCTCGTCTACACAGCAAGAGACTTGGCTTAGTGTTGAGAGACTAGGCTTCGATCAACACGTCGCACAAGGTTTTTTGTGCTCGTCGATGTGTATCGAGACTAGGCTCGTCTACACAGCAAGAGACTTGGCTTAGTGTTGAGAGACTAGGCTTCGATCAACACGTCGCACAAGGTTTTTTGTGCTCGTCGATGTGTATCGAGACTAGGCTCGTCTACACAGCAAGAGACTTGGCTTAGTGTTGAGAGACTAGGCTTCGATCAACACGTCGCACAAGGTTTTTTGTGCTCGTCGATGTGTATCGAGACTAGGCTCGTCTACACAGCAAGAGACTTGGCTTAGTGTTGAGAGACTAGGCTTCGATCAACACGTCGCACAAGGTTTTTTGTGCTCGTCGATGTGTATCGAGACTAGGCTCGTCTACACAGCAAGAGACTTGGCTTAGTGTTGAGAGACTAGGCTTCGATCAACACGTCGCACAAGGTTTTTTGTGCTCGTCGATGTGTATCGAGACTAGGCTCGTCTACACAGCAAGAGACTTGGCTTAGTGTTGAGAGACTAGGCTTCGATCAACACGTCGCACAAGGTTTTTTGTGCTCGTCGATGTGTATCGAGACTAGGCTCGTCTACACAGCAAGAGACTTGGCTTAGTGTTGAGAGACTAGGCTTCGATCAACACGTCGCACAAGGTTTTTTGTGCTCGTCGATGTGTATCGAGACTAGGCTCGTCTACACAGCAAGAGACTTGGCTTAGTGTTGAGAGACTAGGCTTCGATCAACACGTCGCACAAGGTTTTTTGTGCTCGTCGATGTGTATCGAGACTAGGCTCGTCTACACAGCAAGAGACTTGGCTTAGTGTTGAGAGACTAGGCTTCGATCAACACGTCGCACAAGGTTTTTTTATGCTTGCAAATGGTTGGTCGTAACTGATCAAGCGTTGTTCTACGACCCTGTAATTGCTTATAAGAGATTTTTTTTTTTTTTTTACAGTGGCTGCACCGTATTCGGTTGCCTATGTACCCTCTAAAAAGGGATCAAGCCAAACGTAGTTCTATTTACAAATATTCACAATAAGTATTTAATAGTAGTAACGCCGTAAATTGACCACGTTCCAGCTCCGGGGTATCGGTGTTCCGTCCATATTTAATAGTTCGTATACTCCTGGCTTAACAACTCTCGAGATTATATAAGGCCCTTCCCAATTTTGGCCTAGTTTCCCTGCATTTGGTTCCATCGTATTTTCGAATACTTTGCGCAGAACCAGGTCTCCTTCTTGAAAATGACGTCCTCGAACTTTGGCGTTATAATACTTTGCCGCTTTTTGTTGATAATTTTGAAGTTTTAGCAACGCTTGGTCTCGCAGTTCTTCTACTTGATCTAAAGAATCCTCGATCATTGTGTTGTTTAGTTTGGGCTGTTTTGGTAGTTCCGTTCTTCGCAAACTTGGAACACTTGCTTCAGCTGGTGCTAATGCTTCCGTTCCATGTGATAATGAGAAAGGAGTTTTTCCCGTCGTACTTCGAGGAGTTGTTCTGTACGACCATAATACGCCGTCGAGTTCATCAGCCCACTTCCCTTTTTTCTCATCTAAACGTTTCTTAAGCCCATTGATAATGATCTTGTTCGATGCTTCTGCAAGCCCATTTCCTTGTGGATGTCGCGGTGTTGACTTACTTAATCGGATCCGCCAATTTGCACAAAAATTCTCGAACTTGTCGGATATGAACTGCGAACCATTATCACATACTATTTCGTATGGCAACCCGTGGCGGCAAATTATGTTCTTCCACACAAACTTTCGAACGTCTGTGTCTTGAATCCTTTTATAGGATTCTGCCTCGACCCATTTGGTGAAATAATCCGTGAGTACCAATACGAAACGTTTTTGTCGAGATGGGGGTAGTGGTCCGATGATATCCATTGCCCACCTCATGAACGGATAAGGTGTAGTGGCGGTTGAGAGAAATTCTGCCGGCGAATGGATGAGAGGTGCGTGATGTTGACACGCTTCACATTTTGCGGCGAATTTTTCGCAGTCGGCGTTCATAGTAGGCCAATAGTATCCGAGTCGCCGAACTTTAAGAGCGAGTGATCTTCCACCCGAATGGTTTCCCCCGGCTCCTAGATGAACCTCTTGCATAACCCGAATGGTTTCCTTTCCGTATATGCATGTAAGCATTGTCCCGTCGATGCTTCTTCTTAATAAATGTTCGTGGTGCAATGTGTAGTGCGCACCTCGGATTTTTATTCGGCGTGCCGCCCATTTGTCCTCCGGAAGAGTTCCATCGGCTATATATAATCTGATTTCGTGTCGCCAATCGACGGGGTCTTTAATAATTTGGTTGTCCTCGGGAATTTCGTCGGGATCATTTTCTTCTGTTACGCTTAAACATAGTCCTTTGGACAGGGCTATACTCGGGGCTTGAATACTCTCGACAGGGATGATTCTGTGCCGATCTGGATCTGATGTCGATGCTAATGCAGCTAGTGCATCGGCGGAGGAATTTTCACCACGCGAGATTTTTGTTAGACGAAACTCCGAGAATTCCTTAGCTAATTCTCGGACCATTTTAAGGTATGTGTCCATTCTTTCGTTTTTTGCATCGAACTCGCCGCTAAATTGGCTTGTTACTAGTTGGGAGTCGCAATATGCCTCTATTTTTTGGACTCCAAGTGACTGAGCAAGTCGTAACCCGGCTATAAGAGCTTCGTATTCTGCTTCATTGTTAGAAGCTGCGAACATTAATCGAAACGATTGCTCGATAATACTTCCTTCCGGCGAGACAAGTTGTATCCCAACTCCCGCTCCGCGTGTGGATGACGATCCGTCCACAAATAAGGCCCATTTTTCATCGAGACAATCGTTTTCCCGTGATTCTGGCTCTAATTCGATTCTGAAGTCGGCAAGGACTTGCGACTTCGCGCTCGTTCTTGCTTTATAGTCGATGTCGTATTCGCTCAATTCAATTGCCCATTTGGTCAGTCTCCCGGATTGGCTTGGACTATGCAATATTGATCGCAATGGATGATTCGTTAAGATGGTTATGGCGTGAGATTGAAAATACGGTCGTAGTTTTCTTGCCGATGTTACGACCGCTAATGCGAGTTTTTCCATCGTCGCATATCTCGTTTCGGCGTCGTTCAACGATTTGCTTACGTAAAATATTGGTTTTTGTTCCCCGCGATCGTTTCGAACCAATACTCCGCTGACTGCCGCATGCGTCACCGAGATATAGAGATATAACGTTTCCCCATCTTCGGGTTTCACCAACACCGGAGGTGTCGATAGGTACTTTTTTAACTCCGCGAATGCTAGCTCGCATTCGTCGCTCCATTCGAACTTCTTATTGTTGCGGAGTAATTTGTAGAAGGGAAGACATTTATCAGTGGATCGCGAGATAAATCGGTTGAGTGCCGCGATTCTTCCGGTAAGTCGTTGGACTTCTCGTTTGTTTTTTGGCGACGGTAGATCCATTATTGCTTTAATTTGTTTTGGGTTAGCTTCGATTCCTCGCTTTGTTACCACATAACCCAAAAATTCCCCGGATTTTACGGCGAAAATGCATTTCGTCGGGTTCAACTTCATCTCATATTGATTGAGGGTTTTGAAGCAGGTTTTCAGATGATCCAAATGATCCTCGGCTTTTGTTGATTTGACGAGCATGTCGTCGATGTATACTTCCATGGTTTTTCCTATTTGGTCGTTGAACATTTTGTTGACCAAACGTTGATACATCGCGCCGGCATTTTTAAGTCCGAACGGCATCACTTTGTAACAGTATATTCCGCGATCGGTGATAAAGGATGTTTTATCGCGATCGCCGGGGTGCATTTGAATCTGGTTGTATCCCGAGAATGCATCCATGAAGGATAAGAGCTCGTTTCCTGATGTTGCTTCAACTAATTGGTCGATGCGTGGTAGCGGGAAACTATCCTTTGGGCAGGCTTTGTTTAGGTCGGTAAAATCGACACACGTTCGCCACTTTCCAGTCTTCTTTTTGACGACGACTGGATTCGAAAGCCACTCGGGGTAGCGTACCTCAATTATTGAACCTGCTTTTAGTAACCGCTCGACTTCCTCGATCACAGCACGTGATCGTTCCGTTCCCAACTTTCTTCTTTTTTGTCTCACTGGTTTGAACGTCGGATCCACGTTCAATTCGTGAGAAATTATCTTCGTACTTATTCCTGGCATGTCTTTAGTTTCCCAAGCGAATGTTGCGACATTTTGGCGGAGAAAATCGACAATTTTGTCTTTTAGGTCCATTGATACTTCAGAGCCTATTCCGATGCATTTCTTTTCGTCGGAAGGGTCAATATTCACCTGTTCGATCTTTTCTAAGATGTCAGCCTCGACCTTGCTGTCATGTTGTACCAATGCCGAGTTTGCGACCATAAAGGTTTTTTCTTTGTTTCGAAGCTTGTGTTCCGTGACGAAACATGCTCTCGCCATCTCTTGATTACCTCGTACGGTGCACGTCCCTCCATTAGTTGGAAACTTTAAGCATTGGTGATAGGTCGAGATTACGGCCTTCATTGTAAATATCCAAGGAGTCCCCAAGATGACGTTATAGATTGCTGGCTTGTCGATAACGCGGAACTTTACCCAAGTGGTTGTTCCGCCGAGGAAAATGGGAAGCTTTATTGTCCCAAGTGTCATGGTCGTGTCTCCGTCAAATCCTGTCAATGGGCGAGGCGAATATTTTACTTTGATGTCTTTCAGATCCATACGTTGTAGTGTTTCTTGGAAGATTAGGTCGACGGAGCTTCCGGTATCGACTAAGACTCGCGACACGTCGCAATCCGAGATCCTTAATTCTATAACGAGTGGGTCATTGTGGGGTGTGGCAATACCCATCATGTCCTCTCTTGTGAAGCATATGTCTTGTGCGGGAACCCATTCTGTTTGACTATTCTCGTTTGTTTGATTTCGACGATTTTGTGCCGTTCGTGCTTCTCGTCCGTAACTTTTGATAGCTCGGACCGAATCTTTGCACGAAGTAAGTCCCCCCATTATCATATTTATTCTTTTTCTCGGAGGTGGTAATTTGTCTTTGTCGTCATCGTATGGACGTTTGGATGAGTCCGTCGGGCTTCTTTCGCTTGGTGAAGAATTTCGTTCTTTTCGAGCTGCTCGATCATCCCGATTATCTCTTCTTGATGTTTCCTCGTTCCTTTTATCTTTCTCATGACTATTTGTGTTCAGGCTAACTTTGTCGGGGTTTTCCTTTTGATATTTCTCAAGGAGCATACGTTGCAATTGTATGCATTGCGACGTATGGTGCCCGTATCGCTTGTGGAACTCACAATATGCTTGCATATCTGGGACATAGGCATTGGAACTTTTGTTCCGACGGTAATTTGCGTTTTCTCGTGTTGATTCATAAGTCGGCGAGTTGACGTTAAATGCTTCGGCCTTTTCGTCGTTCTTGGGGTAGTTTCCTTTGTATTGTCGTTGTCGAGTTTCTCTGCCTCTTCGATTTTCTTCTTCTTTACGGAATTCTCTAGCTGCAGGTTGATTGTTGAATTGAAATTTCCGATCCTCGACCTCAGCAAATTTGTTTGCCCGATGGAGTGCATCTTCCCAAGTTTGAGGTGCGTTGATATGTAAATCGTCTTTGAAATTCGAATCTTCGCGCAACCCATTTCGGAGAGCCGGAATCGCGACATCATCGGACACGGTCACTTTTGATGCGATGGCCTTAAATCGTTCGATGTATGATCGTAGGCTCTCTCTTTGTCCTTGGAAGATTGTGTAAAGATCGGCGCTGGTCGTAGCTGCCTGAATGTACATCGAGTAGTGCTTGAGGAACATCCTCGACAGTTGTTCAAAACTATCGATGGAATTGGGCGTGATTTTGGAAAACCAATCTAGCGCGTCTCCGATTAGGTTTTCCACAAACATTTGACAATATCCCGCATCATATTCTTGTGGAGAGTATTGTGCTCGACCCATCGCGATTCCAAAAGCGGTGAGAAACCTGTTTGGGTCTGTCCTCCCGGTATATGTCGGGCATTTGATTTTGATGGTATGTTGAACTCGAATTGCCAATAATCGTTTAGTGAATGGCGAGTTTCTAGTTCGAGTCAACATATGGTCGATCTCTGGTGCTGATCTGGTCGCGTTATGGAATTGCGATGCCATTTTCATCATTTCTTCTTTCATTGTCTTTATTGTTAAAGCTTGGTCTTCTAAACGATCGAGCGTCGAACATGATGGCTCGATCGGACTTGCGCGTAACTCATGGTATCGAGGTCTCTCGACACGCCTATTCGTCATTTGTTCTTGTAATTGGATTGTCGGCTGATTTTGCCGTGTATCTGAGTCAGGTGATTCTTCGATTTGGGCTTTTTGGTGAGGTGAATGATCCGCACTTAAAGGGAGTGCCCTTGTTTGTGCTTCTTCAAGTATCGTGATTTTATTTTGGAATTCCTCGAACTTTTGATGCGTGCTTCGAGAGACTTCCTCCGTTTTTCTCAAGAGAGTTTGGAGGAGCTCAGGAACGTCCATTTGTTCATTGATTGATGCGGGCGCGGCTTCTTGAAGAATTGTTTCTTGATTTTGTTGATTAAGGGGAATCGTCTCTGGCCTCGATACTCGTTCATTGTTCATATTTCCAAGTTGTCGTGACAGCTCGTCACTGTTTTGTGCTTCATTCCTTGGTACATCGACCACCATCTTGACAGGTGTCTAGAAAATTCTCGCCCCCACAGACGGCGCCAATTGTTCGTACCGGTCTTAGTACTTCGAATACGGACAATATTTGTGATTTTTGACTGAACCGTTGTATGGGCTGCCTACGTATCCGTTTCACGGAATCAAGTCAATTCGTAGTTCTTAGTTTTGATATGACATAAAGATTGAGTGGGTTGAGATCTTCGTTTATATGATCAGATGGTCGTCAATCACCAATTATTTTCGTTGATTTCTTCTGGAATAGTGTTCGACGATCGTGCGGTCGTCGATCAGTAAATTATCTTATTACTGCGTTCGTCAGTATTTGTCACCACTAGGGTGTTTAATTCACAGGTGCAAGTGTTGAGTTTATGGTCGTTGAAGTGTCAATTTTAGTGTGCGCTCGTCGATTGCCTCACCACTTAGGGTGTTTAGGCTCGTCAGTTAAATTGCGCTCGTCGATCGGTATTTTAGTTCTTAAGCTCGTCAAGGGCCTCACCACTTAGGGTGTTTAGGCTCGTCGATTAGGTTATGTTCGTCGTTCAATGTTTTGATTTTCACGTTCGTCGTTTTTATATCCTAAATTTTGATAACTTACGTTCGTTGATAAGATCTTTTCAAGTTGTGTTCGTCAATTTGTTGGTTATGCTCGTCGAGTTGATATTTCTTCGTAATTTCTCCAAGATTTTTCGAATGCCCTCTCCGTTGATCTGGGCCTCCCTTTTATAGTGGAAGGGAAGGTGACGAGCAGGTGGTCACGGATCACAAGTGTCAGCTCGCATGTAGGTCTACGGGACACGTGTCGGAACCCTATGCTCGTCGTCATCGTACAGGTGTCATTTAGGCTGGATGTGGGTCATGCGTATTTGGGCCTTTATGTCAGTGGGCCTTTTCTTATTAGGCTTTAGACGATTTGGGCCGAAAAGTTGGGCCCAATCGAATTAGGCCTATACAACCTAGTGACTTTCACATTCTAGTATCGACAGCCCTCCCTTGTGTTGTTGGAGTTGCCACAATTTCTCTTTCAGTCTTCAAATAGGTCATCAGTTTGAATGTACCTCTATTTGCAACTTCCTCTCATAGGTTTCAATTTACTTGCCTTTTGTCACTAGTTATTGGTTTTGGAGTTTAACTTAGCGAGACAATTGGTTGTTGCCTTGTTTTTTTATCAATCTCCTTTTACCCGTGTTAGCTAGAATCTCTAGCAACCTATTGGAGATTGGTTGATAATTGATGGCCCTCTTTATCTGATTTAGTGATCTCCGATGAGCAAAATAGTTCGTCGTTCGGATAGCTTCTCCAACAACATTCAATTCATCGGTTTAAGCTCATGTACAGCACATGTTGGAGGAATCACATGTATCCAACAACTCAGTTTAATCGCCAAATATGTCGCCTGAAGTATAATATGTGGTACTATGCTTAAGATTCCTTATAATCTTTTGTTGTAATTCATTGACCTATTGAATAAAGTTTATTGACGACAAAATAAATAAAAAATTGTAAGTTGCCAAGAAAAAAATAATTAAAACAAAATAAGAATCTATATATATATAAAGTTAATTTATGCTTTCTCTCCACATCATCAACTTATTTCTAATCATCATATTCACTTATTATATCTAATACTTAATCTCTAATATTTTACTAATATGTATAATAAATTGAATTACAAAAAAATTATTTAAATCAAGTATATGTAACCATTAAGATCATATTTAAAAAAATATTTTTAGATAGTTTAAAAATAAATTTTACAATACAAAGACATCTAAATCTCTAAATTATAAAAAATTATGTGAAAATACTATTTAAATTTAAAAAATATTAAAAACTTTTCAATCGCTATAAAAATATGAGAAAATAAAGTAATGTTTAGATTAAATTTTTAGTTTTAGTAAATCAAAATCATTTCTTATACTACAATATTTGATTATGATTTAACAAAAATGTTTTAATTTTTTTGTTATTATTATTTTATGTCAACAATTAAATTGTTAAGGCTCGGTCTATAATCCAAATCCTCCCTAAAATTCTTAACAATACCCTATGAAAATTATGCGATTTCGTGGAATCGAAGTCGTGATCCAAATATAATAACTAGAATATATAACCCACCAGACTACAATGATTTTGGTGCTCTTTTATTCAATTTTATACTCTACATTGTAACTAAAAATAAATATTTAATTTCAATTATTAATATTCTACTCTTCCACAATCTCAAATTAAATACTACGAAAATGAAACATATATATATATATATATATTCTTTAGTTTACATAATTACATAAGTATAATCATTAATACAATAATAAGCCAATAATCACATATCTTTTTCAGTTTCTTAGAATGAACAAAAAAATAAAATTTGTGTGTTTGAGTTTAGAATGAATAGAAAAGTCAAGGATTTTGAGGCTTAAGTTATAAGGTTTATGAGTAGATAGATTACTTCATGTTCCACCATAGGTAAATTTAATTTAATTTGTGACGTAGTTTTTGAAAAAATGCTAAAAAAAGGAAAAAGAATTATGAGTGTCAATGAGAAAAAGAGAACTTAGAATTTAAAAACAAAAGATATTGAATCACCTTAAATACATTAACAATTTAGTACTATTGATCTACTATTTTTCATACAATAAAACAACTATTTATGTCATACATATTTAGTGATAATGCAAAATCCGCCCAAAAAACTGATCACTTACTGCTATAAAATAAACCAGAACTTTGGGATGATTGATGATTTCTCTCTTATATTTGTATATTGTATATTTTAATGCACCAAGTCTTAAGTTTTATAACTATAATTACAGAGAAGATATTGCTTAAGAATCTATATATTTGATTGTAATTACTCTTCTCTGTAATTGTAATTACTTAAATTTAAGTAAACAAAAAGAAAATTATTAAGCAATACAAAAGCTTCTCTATAATTACTTCTCCAAATTTCCTTCCTTCAACACGTTTAGTCTCCTTTATATAAACTTATTCCACAATATTTTCTATATACACTCAATCTTTGTTTCTTTGTTTAAGAAATACGATACAAATCTTACTTATAATGTTCTCTGCTTAGGATGTTCTTTAGGCCGACGTTCTTTTCTTTTTTGTCTTTAAAGTATTACTATTAAATAAAGTAGCCCAAAGTCCGAAGTTCTTATAATTTTTAATGATATTTTCTACTTTATTTTATAGAGATATATTTAGATTTTTCTTTTTCTTTGTCAAATTAGGTTTACATAAATTTATTACAGATTTTTAGTGACACATATACAAAATGTTAATTAAATAAATTAGGATAAATTGTCTATTTACCAATTTTAATATTCTATATTTAGGAAAAACTCTATTTAATAGCATTGAACTATTAAGCATTATAAAATCTTCCATGCTATTTGGATTTTTAAAGAATTAAGCCTCCGCTCTACCAATCAAACTTTAGAGTATTTTAATGATGCTTCAAATTCTATATTTGAAAACAAATATTCCCCAATGGTGGTTCAAATTTGAAGATATCCATTTCTTCCTTCATTTTTTAAATAAAAATTTTTATTTGCAAAATGATCCTTTATTTTTTATTATTTTATTATTTTGTACCTAGCTAAAATTTTAGAATATGACAACAAAAAAACTGAAACAGTATGGGGAACAATAATTTTCCTGAATTTAGGAAATTTCAAACTAATAAATATAACTAAAAGTTTATAAAATGCAACAATAACATATATTATAATAGAAAATACAAGAATATGTTGTTTTAAAAAATAGCAAAACATAAATTAAAAATACATAATTATCATGAGTACATTATATTTTTTCATTTTTTTTATGTCATATGAAATAAAATCTTATGATTTTACTAATATTTTTATTGAGTGTTTATTTAAAATTAATATATGTGGGTTATATATATATTTGAAAAATAGAAATGTATCTTAAAAATTAGTAATAAAAGTATAAATTAAAAAATTATTAAAATATTTATTTAAAATAAAAAATAAAATAAAACATTGGAACAAACTCATATTTTATTTTTAGAGAATTTCATTTTTAAAGGAAAAAATGAAGAAAACCTTAGAGATAATCTTAATGTCTAAATGGTTTGGGTACTTTACAACTTTTTAAAATAATATGTTATAACCAAACTGGTTCTTCTATTTAGAACATGATATATATTATTCTATTATATATAAATTATATATATATTTTTAAACATCAATTATATTTCATTTTTAATATATATATATATATATATATATATATATATATATATATATATATATCCTTCTCCTCTTCCCTCTTCTTTATCTTATTCCTCTTCTTCATCTTAAGTGTTCCATCCGTATAGTTATTTTATATAAAATAAAAATAGTACCAACTGCAAAGAGTGTATAGGCAACTTAGCTTTGCAGAATAGAACAAATACATTTTTCTCTTTTTCTCCTCCATATCACATTTGTTTCCATTTCTTTAATATAAAAAATGGTTAGACTAACCCCTTATTGATTGTTTTCATTATTGAATAATTAGTATGGTTAGATTATTAATTTTTGTGCCATACATATTACTAATTCTCCTTAAAAACAATTGCATGCAAATATAAATAAATATTAATTTAAATTTGTGAGTCCAATATATTTGTTTTTGTCAATAATTTGATCGATAAAATCAAACTTATTATTAAATTCTCTCAAATTTTTAATAATATCATGTGGAGCAAACACAATTCTATACAATTCGACTTGGATAAAGAAGATAACAGAAGCAATGGCAGGCGTAGAGATGAAGTTGGTAGGTTAGTGCCCCGTACAAATTTCTTTTTCATAATATTATTATTATTTTCTATTTATATTTAATTTTTGAATTTTTAACTACACCAATGCTTCCCAATTCGAAATTAATGTAGGTTTTCTTTGTAAACAAATATGATATTTAACTAGTTGACTAAATATTTTCTATTTAGGAAGTCCAATTTACTTAAAAACAAAGTTTGTAAATATATTAAATTGTTGAAGACTGAGAAAAATATGTACATATAATTATAAGTTTTTTTAAAAATATCTGCATTTAATTTGTCATAAAATGAGAAGTGGGAAATATATATGTACGAAAACACATTCATTTCTTACACGTTTTAATTACTTGGTTCTTCAAACGAATTGGTCATTGTAACTACTCCTCGGTCTAAAATCTTTAACTTCACACGCTCTACCTACTTCCGACCAATTTATTCATACCTATCAGGCTATCACCATTAATAATCAAATTCGTCACTTAATATCTTCATAACAAATTGTCCGGATATGTATCACATAGGAGTGAGCATAATATCCAAAATCTGAAACCCGAACCGAAACTCAACCCGAAATAAGAAGAACTGAACCAAACCGAACCCGACAAAATACCCGAACAGATAAAACCCGAAACCCGAATGGGTATCCGAAATATATTATATAGTTTAAAAAACTTATATATATATAAACTTTTAGGTACTTAAATATTCAAAATTATAATTATAAATCTAAATATATTATAATTTGAATTAAATGAATGAAAAAAATATTAACATTTTCAATTTTAAAATTAAATTAAGATTTTTCTAAGAATTTTTTCAAGTTTTTAAAAAGAATTAATAAAAATATCCGAATCCGACCCGAAACATGACATTTTATAAGAACCGAATCTGATCCGAACCCGAAATATACCGAAATTCTAAAATATCCAAACGGGTCTTATATGTGTAAACCCGAAAACCCGAAATCCGAAAAGATCCAATCCAAACCCGAACGGGTACCCGAATGCCCACCCCTACTATCACAATCGCTAATTATAATTGTTAATCGCTTTACCAAAAAGCAAAAACTATACTTTTAATAGTTAAACAAGATATGTTTGTCTTCTTCTAAAAACCGTACTATTATTGGCTAACTTTTAAAAATCTAAAATACATATATATATATATATGTATTAAAAAAAGAATCTTCAAATATTTTTGACATAGCTAGCTACATACAATTTGTTAGCTGCTAAGAATATTTTTAAAGGCTATGTGTGGGTTTTTATAAGAAAATGTAAATTGAAAGGGTTTGTTTTATGAACAGGTAAAATTTGGGGGCATAATTAAGATATTTCTTGGTATAGATTTAAAAAACGCAGTTTGACAAAAAAAAAAAAACGCAGTCTCTAATCTAATCTTCCCAAAAAAGAAAGCCATTTATCCGACCAAAAAAAAGAAAGCCATTAGATTCTTGGACAGAAGACACTCGATGATCGAACTGACTGTACTTTCGTCTTTTTATACTTTACTGCATTCACACTATACGTATATATATATATATATCATACTGATCAAATTCTAATACATTTATTTTTTCCTTAACCAAAATTTTATTTTCTGAAAAATTCTTTAAAAAAATTTTCAAATATTTTATAGTATTGAAAGACCAGAAATAACGTATCAGCCCTTTTTCATCCATATCACTGATTAAGTCATTTTAAAGGAATACAATTTAAACGGGTAAGCAGTAAAACCATCCCAATTTGTAACAAAAATTTTGGAGTTAAGATTTATGTATTACCTTTAAAATCTACGTCAGCAGAAATAGATTTACAACGGTAAACGAATTCACTAATTTCTGTTATTTCAAAGATTAGAAAAATTAGTACCACAAAATAAAATGAAAAAAATAAGAGAACTTTTAAGAGAATCTGAGATACTTGAGACTATTTCTTCATTCCTGACAAAATTGAAAATACTAATCCCGAGTTACCTTCAATTTAATGATACAAAAGGCTTAGTAATTGTACTCATAACTTAACTCAATAAACGCTTCGTTACACAAGATCCGAAGAACAAAACTTGATGACATTCAAGTCTCCTGTGATAACAATGCTACTCTATATATAACCTTTTTTCAATCTTCAAAATCTTCATCCATGTCTTCCCCATCTTCTTCACTACCCTCTTCATCTCCTTCTTCTTCACTATCTTCTTCTTCATCACCACCAACTTCGTCTTGCTTCTTCTTATTCTTCGCTTTCTTTCCATCAACATTTTCTGAAACAGACCAATATAAACACAAAATCAGATGCTTAGCCCTGTGATAGATGAGATCAAAACCCACAATGTGACAGATAAGGTCAACATTTACCATATTCACTGAATATGATTCCTCCTGAACACAATCCTTCCTCCACTTTAACGAGCTGCATTGTCATTCTCGGTCCAATTTCTTGCAGTTTCACTGCGCTTTTTGTTGAACGTCGGTTTACTCGGCCTAGATCAGATGATAGTGTTACTGTTGCCGCTTCTTCATCTCCTTCGCTCTCTGATCCGTAACCAGCCCTGAAACAAAACAACAATACAAAAAAGACGAGGAATCACATCAATCCATCAACATTGATAGAGAGGAATGGATAAGAACACAGACTGAACCAATGTAGATCCTTACCTGGTGACAAAATCACTAACATCCTGCAGATTCCTAAGATCAGGAACCTGATGATTTTGTACAAATTTTCTGATCCTACGTGACACTCCTACAGGCTGAAGTCTTATCGAATAATGCCGGAAATCTATGAGTTTTGTGTCCTTGTTGTAATTCAAGAGTACTAATCTCTGACATGTCGAGAGCTTGACCTAACACATAATTACGCCACCAGAAGAACAAAATCAAAATTGCTGAACAAGTAGCAATCAGTAACAAAAAGAATATCTCTAAGTTCTTGCCATCAAACTTACAGTGTTGATATCTATAGATGGGAATATGTTCTGAAACATAATCGTTGCCAGCTTTAGATGCAGCTCCTGAGTACCGAATCCAGAAAGGACAATCTAAACCACATCGAATTTACATTCTTAAGTGTTAGCAAAAACCCGGATTTTACAAAAAAAAATACAAGAGAGTGAGATAAATTACCAAAGGAGGACTCTTGAAAAGATCTTGAGGACATCTAGGCCGAAGCTGAGACTGAGCTATATCTGATGCTAAGGCATACTGATGAATTTTGAATGTCAGAGTCGGACCCTGCGGGGTTCTTGCAACTCTTAGAGACAGTGAAGACGCTGTTTTCGACAGCATAAGGAAATGCGTAACACCCATTGGACCTGATACATTCAAAAAGTCCCTTAAAGTGTTCCGTTTCTTCTCCTGCAAATGAAAAAAGGGTAACAATTTGCATCAGTAACGGTTAAATCACAATCCTACAAACTATAACTAAATGAGAGTTTTTTTTTTTTTTAACTAACCTTAAGATTGAGAGCAGTGTACGGAAGCATAAGCTTCCTCAAATCCATCTGAAGTTGTTTGACAGAGCCAGGAAGTTTCATTCGTGAAAACACAAAACTCTTTGGAATTTTATCCCCAGTGACATGATCAACATTAGCTTGATTTTTTGTCACAATAGGCTTCACATTGACCTTACCATTCTTCTTATTCTATATCAATCACAAACCAGTAAATACATAACACTGAAGAACAAAAGAGATAAACACAAATTCGTAGAGAAACTTCAACCCAGACTTACGTTTTTGAAACGAGCCATTGATTCTTATCTCACCAAAGAACCAAAGATTCTGGAAACAGAAAATCGGGTTAATAAATAAAAAGAAAAAACCATCTATGTAACCTAAAAACCATGGATGATTCATAGAAAGGGTCGAAATTTATTACCAAACCCTTATTTCGCCGGCCGGACTAACAGAGCCTGAGGTTGGAGAAGGCGGCTGATTTGTAAATAAAGACTGAAGTTCGTTCATCAGATGTAGAAGCCCTATTATTCAAACCGATTATCTCTAAAATTTCGGTTTTCTATAATTGTTTTACTACAAGTTCGGTTAAGTGATTCTGGTTTTGTTGTCGACCGGTTTAATGAATCAAATCGAGTCTTTTCCAGTGAGAATTGATTCCATTACTATATTATTTCTTCATCGCGACAAGATTGATTTGACATTTTTTTTTTTTTTTGCTTTTGGTGCCAAAAGAAGAAAAGAACATATTACAGGCTCCACTCAATCTGCGATCTGAAGCCTGAAAGCATCCTATATACTGCATGCACTACATGTGTCGACGAATTACAACTTCTTTTCATTCTTTGGCAATCCTTTGAGAGCATCAAAATTTCTGCGTGGAGATTTTTTTGGTAATAATTTTTCTTCCTGAGTGTTGATGATTTCCATTGATTAATATAATATTTGAGCTAAGTTCTTCGATTGCTCCAACTCAAATTTTTGTTTATCATCAGAAATCATACTTTTCTAAAGTTTCATTATTCTAATCTAAAAGTTTTTGACCTTTCTGTACGCTTTTTTTAGATCTAAAACTTATAGATATTGGATCATAGTGGAATTCTGGGATTGTTTCATCTCCTTTTTTTTCTCGCTTTGAGATTACTCTTCGGCGATGAATTCGATGAATTGTAGGATTCTTTTTTTATATTTGTTATGTCGAGAGAATTAAGAACCCTAATTTTCTTAATAGCTTGTACGGACATTGTTAAAATTTTTGAGTAATTTCCTGGTAATGAAAGATTGAAATTTCACAGTCCCATCTTGTTTGCTCGTCGGATCTAATCGTTTACTTTAATTTAAATCTAAATTTAGAATTTTTGGTTATTTTTAGATTCAATAATCTGCAAATGTTTAGATTCATAATATATATATATATTTTGGTTTTAATTTGCGAATTGAATTCTTATTCTTCAGATTCATCATCATCGCATATACTCTTACACAAAGATGCTAAAGGCCCCGGAACACCAAGTTGCTGGTCACATTGCTCGTGATGGGAAGCTCGGTCCACTCGTAAACGACGAAGGCCAGTTCTTCAAGCCACTTCAGGGAGATTCTCGTGGCCAACACGAGGCTGAGTTCTATGAGTCCTTCTCATCGAATAAAAACGTTCCACATCACATCCATAGATATTTTCCAAAGTATTACGGCACTCGGCTTGTTTTAGCATCTAATGGATCTGGCAAGCTTCCCCATATTGTTCTTGATGATGTTGTTTCCAGTTACTCGAATCCATCAGTAATGGATGTCAAGATTGGATCTAGGACATGGTACCCGGATGTATCTGAAGAATACTTCAACAAATGTATAAAGAAAGACAAAGAGACCACTACTGTTTCGTTGGGGTTCAGGCTTTCGGGTTTTAAGATTTTTGACCACCAAAAATCGAGTTTTTGGAAACCTGAGAAGAAGTTGGTTCTTGGGTACAATGTTGATAATGTAAGATTGGCTCTGAGAAAGTTTGTGTCATCGAACTCACCCGCTGAGTCCAACTCCATACCAAACTGTGCTTTCACGTTAGAGGTTTATGGTGGTTCTAATGGGATCCTAGCGCAGTTGTTGGAGCTTAAGGCTTGGTTTGAAATCCAAACGCTTTACCATTTCAACTCATGCTCGATTCTGATGGTTTATGAAAATAAATCGATCTTGATGAAAGGGGGAGATGGTGCTCAGGCCCAAGTAAAGCTGGTGGATTTCGCACATGTTCTTGATGGAAACGGTGTTATCGACCATAATTTCTTGGGTGGACTCTGCTCTTTCATTAAGTTCATCAAAGATATACTTCAGAGCCAAGATCAGTGCAGTGAAACCAATGTTTCCCAGCTTGATAACGGGCACTAGATATATGATTTCTTTCCCAGCGTGGTTTCGAATAATCTCCCAAGTTATTCCTGCGTTAGACTAATTGGGTTTCGGACATGAACTTTTGTCCCTTGCAATTGTATAATAAAAGCTTGTACGTACCAAACTGAATGGAACCATTGTATTTCTCACTAGAGGAAGGTATAGAAACTTTCAGGGAAGTAAAGATCAACCAGTTAACGCAAGGGCTTCAAACTTGGCATCATTAAACGGCTTGAAAGAGTCTGACATTGACAAGAATCTGTTTTGCTTCTTTGGCTTCCTGTTATTGCAAAGCAAAATTCCCTTTTCAGGTAAACAGAGTAGAATAAGAGTTTGAAGAACTAATAATGTCAGCATCAATAAGTTGGAAAATTAGTTAAGAATATTACTTAGAAGCGATTTTCATCTTGGAGCATAATTTTCCTCAAAAAGCCACTAAGTAGTGTACTTAACTCTAAGCCACATCGCCTAGAAACAGTGTGTTTTGTCTTTGTTTATAAATCTGATCAAGCACATGTTAAATACTCTTCATAAAAATACTCAAGGATGAAACTCTTCACCGCGATCGGGTTTAGACAATATGCAAAGACACGTGTCCGACGGCTCCAGGAGAACAACGAATCTTCTTCGTCAAAGGCTATACTTGCAAAAACCCGGCCGAGATCAACGCTCAGGATTTCAAATCCACCAAACTTACAGTAGCTGGAGACACAGACAATTATCTCCAGTCAAGCGTCACATTGGTCACAGCATTAGAGTGTCCTGGTCTCAACACTCTTGGCCTCTCGGTCTCACGAACTGATCTCGAAAAGGACGGATCTGTGCCGTTCCATTCGCATCCGAGGTCATCCGAGATGCTCTTTGTGGTGAGCAGAGTCGTGTTTGCTGGATTTGTGGATAGAAATAACAAGATTTTTCAGATAGTTATGCGAAAAGGCGATGTCTTTGTCTTCCCTAAAGGATTGCTTCATTTTTGCCTGAGCGGTGGTTTTGAACGAGCCACCGCCTTCTTGTTTTACAATAGCCAGAACCCTGGAGTCGTGAATATTGGAGGTGTATCTGGGATCGAACAAGAGCACATAAAGTACATGACAACGTCTTTAGTTTCTGGCTCCGGCTCTGGTTTGGAGAACCCTGATGAGCTTTAGAGTGTTTCCCTTTCTCACAGTATTGCTGTTAGTTTGGAGCAATTATCGATCAGATTGAAAGTTTAGCCACGGTCGGATTGATGCAAATTATAATTAAACATTGATTAGTGTCTGTATGTAAGTCTATAGCAGTAAACGTCATTCTGAAGGCAGTGAATATCTTAATAAAAAGCCTTAACTTGGGTCACAAAAACATTTAAGACAAAGAATTGAGGCTTGAGCAGTTGTAGCAACCTTGACGAAGACGTCTTCGAGAGTTGTGTCAGTGAGTCCCCAAGCAAATACTATAAATTCGCTTTTGGCCTTCTCAACCAATAGAAACACATCTGAAATAATGACTTCTTGCTTAGGGATCTCGAATTTCTGTGTTCCTGCTAGATGGTATACGTTCTTGGCGTTTGGTGAAATATTTTGAACCATCCTCCCTACTTTCTCCTCGTGTTCTGGCAAGGTCGTCATCGTGAACACATACGATCCACCGTACCTTCCCTTGAGCTCTTTCGGGTTTCCTATGCATTGCAGGCCTCCATCTACGAAGATCCCCAATCGGTCGCAAAGAAATCCTGCTTCTTCCATTGAGTGAGCTGCAAACGTTAAGAGCAAGTTTTTGTAAACCATTAAGAAAGTAGAATCTACTCCAGATCCATGAACCTGGATTCAATTCACAGTATTTACAGGATCCATATATATGGGAGAGAGAGGAGAACGTACTTGTGAGGATAATGGCTGTGTTTTGTTTTGCACGTTGATACACTGTCCATAAGTTCTTTCTTGAGGCCGGATCAAGTCCAGTGCTCGGCTCATCCATGTAAACCACCTTAAACAAATCAGACCATGGATTCATTTGAGCTGTTATTTACAAAATCACATAACAAGAGACCAGGAGATGTACCTTTGGATTCCCAATAAGCGAAATGGCTACACTAAGTCGTCTTTTCATACCTCCGCTGTATTTTCCAGCAGGTTTGTCGCCAACACCTCCATCAAAAAGGCTGACGCTTTTCAGAGACTCTTCCACAGCCTTTAAAATGGAACTCATGAATTAACATTGCCTTCTGTAGTAACAAAACATTGAAAGGAAATCGCAAAGTGATAAAACAAACCTATGTTAAAGCAGAGCCCTTGATATTCTTAAGTCTACCGTAGAAAAGAAGATGTTCCCTTCCTGTAAGTGTCTCCCAAAGCAAACTTAAACAAAAGAAATGACATAGTTAAACAAAACAGTCTTATTAAGTCTTGCTTATCTACTTGGTAATGTTATAAAATGCAAAAACTGTTGAAAAGAATTTTACTCGTGCTGCAGGCATACGCCCATATTTGAGTATACTTTGGTCATATCCTTGCATATGTCCAAACCCTGAACTAAGGCTGTTCCAGATGTTGGTTTCGAGAACCCAGTTATCTGGCACAGCAAAACAATATTACAAAAAGTTTTACACTTTGAAAAGTTGTTTGGTATAAAAAGAGTGGTTCTGACCATATTGATGAAAGATGTTTTTCCAGCACCATTAGGTCCAAGCATGCCAAAGCATTCTCCTGAAGGCACGTTGAGATATAAACCTCTTACTGCTATTTTTGGTGGGTTACCATCTCTTCCGGGATACACCTTCTTCAGGTTGTCACACACAATTGCATGCCTTGTCCTCCCTTCTTTCCTCAGTTGTTCAACTTTTTCCCTCTGATTATTATTCTCTGTTTTATCAGTACAACTTGAACTTGGAGCAACATGTAATGAAAAAATAAAAACTTAACCTCGTGAGTGACATCTGTTTTTTCCATGTCAATGAGGACGTTCTCAAAACTTTGCCTCTGCACACTAGGCCTTGGTAATGAAGAAGATTTCTTGAATGGGTTTTTCAAGATAAAGAAAGGGCTATCCCCGGACGAAGAAGCCAGATCGATATAGTAGGCCACAATGAGAATCACAAACCACTCCACTGACATTAAGTAAAACAGTTTATCCACTCCACTTTGGCTGAGATTCTCCCACTTCAATCCGTTTCCAAGAAACGCAGAGTGTGAGAACTCATACAATCCACGGTATAAGGAAAAGCCGGGATACAACTCCATGGCAAGAATAGCCATTTCTGTAAACGTAAATATTAGGTACTCAATAGTCATTAATATGTGTATTTGTTTTTCAAGGTATTGATCTTGTTAACTTACCAGAGAATGAGGGATTTTCAAGCAGTGTACGAAGAGAAAGTTTCCTAAGAGCCCAGTAGCAAACACCAATATGTAAGCAATGACTGCAACAACAATAGTCCGTTGATATTCTACTCAAGTATTTGAGATCAAACATTATTTTTGAGAAGATTCAAGAAATGTGATGTTAGTACCTGTTGCAGTCTTAACCTTTGAGAATATTGAAGAAGCTAAAAGGCGAAGGAGATTTGCAGATTTATGAAGATAAAATAGAAAACGAACTGGATGCTGTAGTCATTGAGCTGGAAGTACCTCACCTATAGCTGATCCGAAAATTATGAAAGAAACAACGTACAACATAGATATGATAAGAAAATAGGCATAGGAAATCATCCAATATGGACCATTTCCTAGACCGTGCATCTTCATTATAGTTCTTCGACGCTGTTGTTTCTCGTATACCAATGATGTCAAGATCACCTGGATTCACAAAGAGTGGGATGAATTTGTTCTTTTTAATGCTTGTCATAAACTAAAGTATTCAAGTGTAGAAGTAACTTACAGGGAACAGAAGAAGAACAACCCAAGTAAAAAAAAGCGGGGTCAAGCAAGGATGCAATATCTGGATTGGATGTAGTTTGTTGTTTAGGAACCTCTTTGACAAACTCGAATAATATCCTTGTCTCGGGGCCTTTCAGAAACTTAAGATAAGCATTTGATACCTGCAGTTTTGCAAGGTGTGAATATTGGACTGGTTCGATTAAAGAAACATATAAAAAGCATACTCTGAGCTTCATACCAGATTGTGTTGAAGATTAACCGAAGCTTCTTCACCTTGGAGAAATCGGTTACTTGTTTGTGAAGTGAAGAGGTGTGATCATTGTACGAAGGTGTTTGTTCGTATAAAGTTATGTCCGTATAATAGGTTGTGTATTTTCATTTGGTTTGTAATCATACTCTTTCATGAAGAGATGTGTTTGTTAAGTTACCACATTTTATATACTTTGTAAAAACGATTTGTTATATATATCAATAAGAATTTCTTTTGTTGTTTTTTATCACCTTTCTCATACGATCAACATGGTATCAGAGCTTGACGATCAATAAGAGGATTGAAGACTGATTCATAAGTACGAGAAGAACAACAAGTGACAAAAAGACACAAGAAAGGTTTTTGCATTCATCCACAAGTCGAGTGATGATGCAAGGCTCCTCTCATCAAATCATTCCTATCTTCGATGGAGATAAGTATGATTTTTGGAGCGTGAAGATGTCGACCATTCTGAAGACTAGGAAGTTATGGTCGGTTGTAGAACAAGGTATACCCGAGAATAGTGTGGAAGCGGAAGAAACTGCCGAGGCTTCATTGGCACGAACGAAGCGTGAAGAAGAAGCGGTGTTGAATGACCTCACGGCATTACAACTCCTTCAAACGGCGGTTACTGAGAGGATCTTCTCTCGCATAGCCTCTGCAACAACTTCTAAGGAGGCTTGGAATGTATTGAGAGATGAGTATCAAGGATCTCCACAAGTTCGGATAGTGAAACTTCAAGCGATTAGAAGAGAATTCGAAAATTTGAAAATGCAAGATCATGAGACCTTGAAGACATTTATTGATAAGTTAATTGATATGGAAAATCAATTGACCTATCATGGAGAAAAGAAAAGTAACTATCAACTCATTCAAAAGATACTCATATCTTTACCATCAAAGTATGATAGTGTGGTGAGTGTTTTGGAACAAACACGAGACCTCACTTTGATGACAATGACTGAGTTGTTTGGAATCTTAAAGGCTCATGAGGCAAGAGCAATGGCACGAGATGAAAGCCAAAGTGAAGGAGCGTTTAATGCTCATGCCAAGAAGAAGAGTACCGGCTTCAAGCAAAGTGATTTTAAAGATCGAAGTGAAGACACTAAGAGCAAGCATTGGTGCAACTATTGTAAAAAGAGTAACCACACAGAAGAAAAATGTTTCAAAAAACAAAAAGACAATGGTCAAAGGAATAACAATCACAAAGCATGTTTCAAATGTGGAAAGAATGGACATTTTGCGAGCACATGTCGTTCTAAGTCAAAAGAGAAAGCACATTTGATTCAAGAAGAAGTCGAAGACACTTGTGATGAGCACATGTTGTTTACTGCCGCTGAAGAAGGTCAATCAAGTATTAAGAAGGATGTTTGGCTCATTGATAGTGGCTGCACTAATCATATGACAAACAAGGAGAAATACTTTGCAAGAATTGACAAGAGTATCACGGTTCCAATCCGTGTTGGAAATGGAGAGATCGTGATGACAAGGGGCAAAGGAGACATCACGGTAGTGACAAATATTGGGAAGAGAGTTATCAAGGATGTGTTTTTGGTACCCGAATTGGAGAAAAATCTCCTTAGTGTTCCACAGATGATCACATGTGGCTATCGGGTTACTTTCGAAAGTGGAACTTGTGAAATACAAGAAAAAAGAGACAAGAAGATAATGAGTATTCCAATGACTCATAAAAGTTTCAAAATCTTGTGGAGTCCAGTAGAGGATGAAGCAATGATGGCAAGAGAACAAAGAGAAGAGACATGGCATAGGAGATTTGGCCATATAAGTAACAAACGCTTACAAGAAGTTCAAGATAAGGATATGGTTCTCGGATTACCAAAGTTCAAAGTGACAAATGAAGTTTGTGGGGCGTGTAACATCGGAAAACAATCAAGGAAAAGCTTTCCAAGGATCTCACAAACAAAGACAAAAGAAAAACTTGAACTAGTACACACCGATGTGTGCGGACCTATGAGGAACGAATCATTGGATGGAAGTAAGTATTTTCTCTTATTTCTCGATGATTATACTCATATGTCATGGGTTTACTTTCTCAAGCAAAAGTCAGAGGCGTTTATGATGTTCAAGAAGTTCAAAATGATGGTGGAAAAACAATCTCAATGTGTTATCAAAACATTGAGATCCGATGGAGGAGGAGAATATGTCTCACGGGACTTCGATCAATTCTGTGAAGTGGAAGGCATTGTGAGACAAGTGACACTCCCTTACTCTCCTCAACAGAATGGTAAAGCAGAGAGAATGAATAGATCTCTTGTAGAAATGACAAGAACAATGATTATCGAACAATCATTGCCACAAAGATTTTGGGCCGAAGGTATATACACATCATCGTATATACAAAATCGATTACCCACAAAAGGTATTGATTGTGAAGAGACTCCAATTGAAAGATGGAATGGACACAAACCTAATGTGTCTCACATGAGGACTTTTGGTTGCATATGCTACATTCACATAGCCGATGAGAAAAGGAAGAAGTTGGATGCAAAATCAAAGAAAGGAATTTTTGTTGGCTATAGTAGTAAGTCAAAGGGCTACAGGGTCTATGTACTGGAGGATCAACACATTCAAGTGTCAAGGGATGTCGTGTTTGATGAAAACAAATGTTGGGATTGGAAGAAAAATCAAGAGATGCGAAGGGAAATTGTCTTACCTGTTGAAGAAGGCAACGATTCTAAGGAAACAAGAGAAAGTCATAATGATCATGGAATCATTGACAATGATCCTATTCAAACAAATAACAACAATGAAGACACAAGAGATGATAATGATGAATTCTCGGATATGAAACCAAAAGGTTTCAAATCAATTAACGAGATCACTCAATCAACTCCGGCGGTTACTCTTGAGAAAATCGCACAAGCCATCGAATCATGTTTCTTGGTGAACGAAGAACCGAGATGTTATGAAGAGGCGCATGATGAGAAGTGTTGGAGAGACGCCATGGATGAAGAAATATCGATGATAGAGAAGAATAAAACATGGAGATTGGTTGATAAACCTAAAGGGAAGAACGTGATAAGCACGAAATGGATCTACAAATTGAAAACCGATTCAAATGGAGTTCCGATCAAACACAAGGCTCGGTTGGTGGCTAGAGGCTTCACTCAAGAGTTTGGAACGGATTATTCAGAGACATTTGCACCAGTCTCAAGGTATGATTCAATTCGATGTTTACTTGCATACGCATCTCAAAGGAATTGGAAACTATACCAAATGGACGTCAAGTCGGCGTTCTTAAATGGTGACCTCAACGAAGAGATTTACATCTCTCAACCAGATGGATACGTGGTGCAAGGACAGGAGGAGAAGGTCCTTAGATTGTACAAGGCACTCTATGGTTTGAAGCAAGCCCCAAGGGCTTGGTATGGAAGAATTGATGGATACTTTATTCAAAATGGGTTTACAAGAAGCACAAGTGATGCGGCTCTCTATGTTTTGAATAGAAAGGATGATGTTTTGATTATCAGTCTCTATGTAGACGACATCATCATGACTGGAAACAATGGAGAATTGATTGAGATGTTCAAAACAAGTATGAAGAATGAGTTCGAGATGACCGATCTCGGTTTGCTTAGTTACTTTCTCGGATTGGAGTTGTTTCAAGATGAATCCGGGTTGTTTCTCTCACAAGCCAAGTATGCAAACAAGTTGATTGATAAGTTTGGAATGAGGTTTAGCAAAAGTGTAAGCACACCATTGACGCCCAAGAAGCGAGTTGATGAGGAGGAGAAGTTCTTCGAAAATTCAACTAAATATCGAAGCATAGTTGGGGGTTTACTCTACTTGTGTGCATCTAGACCTGACATTATGTTTGCAAGTTCTTACCTCTCACGTTACATGTCAGCCCCAAAAGAAAGGCACTACCAAGAAGCAAAGCGTGTACTAAGGTACGTTAAAGGAACTTTTGATTTTGGTATTAAGTTTGTCAAGTGTGAAGAACCAAGACTTGTGGGATACTCGGATAGTGATTGGGGAGGATCCTTAGAGGATAAAAGAAGCACTACGGGTTACGTATTCAGTCTAGGATCAAACACATTCTGTTGGCAATCATGTAAGCAACAAACCGTTGCTCAATCAACGGCCGAAGCTGAATATATGGCCGTATGTGCTGCAGCAAATCAAACGGTTTGGCTGAGAAGATTACTAAGTGAGTTTGGAATGGAGATAGATGAGAGTACTCCTATCTATTGTGACAACAAGTCAGCAATAGCTATAGGAAAGAATCCTGTTCAACATAAGAGAACAAAACATATTGATATCAAATATCATTATGTCCGAGAAGTAATAGAGAAGGGATTGATAAACTTGGAATATTGCAAAGGAGAAGAACAAGTAGCTGATGCACTTACGAAGACCTTAAGTTTGGGAAGGTTCGAAGAATTAAGGGAAAGACTTGGAGTCAAAAGAAGATTCGGTTAAAGGAGGAGTGTTGAAGATTAACCGAAGCTTCTTCACCTTGGAGAAATCGGTTACTTGTTTGTGAAGTGAAGAGGTGTGATCATTGTACGAAGGTGTTTGTTCGTATAAAGTTATGTCCGTATAATAGGTTGTGTATTTTCATTTGGTTTGTAATCATACTCTTTCATGAAGAGATGTGTTTGTTAAGTTACCACATTTTATATACTTTGTAAAAACGATTTGTTATATATATCAATAAGAATTTCTTTTGTTGTTTTTTATCACCTTTCTCATACGATCAACAGATTGATCAAGCGAGGAACTCGAACCAAAGCCTCACTTGAATAACCATAGCTGTTTGTTGAATTATACCAGATAGTCACATCGAAGTTGATACAATAACTCGTTGGTGAAACACACACCAAGCTATTAGAGTCTGATTTCTAAACCTACTTCCAACGGTTAGTGCTTTGTGAACCACAAGGGAGAATCTCGTCCTTGCTGGTCACGAAGGGATTGAATATGGACCACACGAGTATGGCTGCTCGTGATACACCAAGATTAGCCTCCAAGAACCAAGTGCAAGTACTCAAGGGATGAAGGTGAAGTTTCAGGCTTTCAAGGATCAGAAAACGTGAAAGAGAGGAAAGCTTTGGCTGCTAGGGTTAGAGTTCGAAAATTGTATCATTAATTCTGTGATTTAGGCTTTATATAGAGCCTAAATCCAAAAAAACAACAAGTAGTTTGATAAAACTACATGCAGTTCTATCTTAAAACAACAAGAAGTCTAAAACAGAACAAAAACAACAAGATGTCTAATTATTAAGAATCAAAAAACGTCTAAGGCATTCTTCTAAGTATTCTAGGACCTTATTTGATGTTCAACTAGTGAACAAGTCCTAGACTGCTCACTTGGAGTGTTGCCTCGTTAAAACCCCTCCCGAAAAACCCATTGGGACAAAACCGAAAGTAGGAAAAAGAGTACAATATCCAAGCAAGTCTTTGTGTGTCTCTACTCTTGGGAGATAGTAAAGACACTAGAAGATGTTGTAGATGCCTTGAGAAGTGCCCAAGGCACCTTTGGTGAAGTAAATAGGCCACGGCTGCAAGCTTCATGCTCTCCTTGCTCCAGCTCCAACTCGCCATCTTCAAGCTCCATTATGTAGTCCACGAACTGGCTGAATTTGTGGCTAAGTGCTCTAGCTTGAAGGCGAGTCATTGGTCCACTTGGCATGCTCGGAATGATAGCCTCCTTACTGGATCCGATGTCCTCATCAGAAGTTGTTTCTATCTGAGCTCAAAAGATCGAAAGCTAAAAAGAAAACCCATCAAGAAACACAGCTGAGTACTAAGCATATACATATAGGCAGAAAATTTAACCAACCTGCAGCAATTTCATTTGTCATCCGCTCAGAATTTCCTCTCCAACTACCCCTGAAAAGCTCATCATTGACCTCAACAGAGCTATCTCTCCAAAGACAAAACCCTTTAACACACTGCACCTCTGAGATGTAAAGAACAACCACTAAGTTAATCATAAGTCTCATCAGTGTTTAAATGACACATATGAACATCAAGAAGAATAAAAACTACCTGTTTGAATGTTTCCTAATGAGAGTGGCCATGTAGAGTCTGGATTGCAGTGAGATTGGATATTGTAGATGGGAACATCCGAATCATTCCCTGGATCATTATAATTGTTTAGGCCTGCTGGTAATATTGAACCCTGAAAATCATCATGACCTTTAGTTAAAATAAAAATCTAAAACATTGAGATAAGATATGTCTACAATTTATTGATGGAACGAAGCAACAAACATACCAAGACATTATTGGCTAAACTAGAAAAAAGGTCGGACTTATTCACGGCAAAGGAACCGCTAAAGATATTCTTGGATAAAGCTGAAGAAACAACAACACAGCATATGATTAGTTTCACAGCGACCTAACTAACATATAAAGAAATATATCAAGGAAGTATATAAAACCTTTACCAAGTGAATGATCATTGCCAGTAAGAAGTATAGTTACAGGACAACTTCCTGCTTTTCTACAAGATCTTTCTGGCAGGTCTTTGTAGGAAAAGAAATCAGCTTTGACAGCACGAGATCCAGAATCTGGAATATCTAACATTGGAGGCAACAATGGAGGATTTGGAATGGCACAACCTTCACCATATAAATCATCTGTACTATCACACATACTCATATTCGAGGACTTCTTCATCACAGCATCGAGCAAGAGTAGAAACGCTAGGAGAAGTAAACAAAGGAAGAACGGAACAAGAACAAGCCTAACATTCGTCTATATGTGTTTTCTCTGCCAAAAAATCACATATACATCGATACTAAGATCATCCAAATTAATTAAGCATATATACACATTCGTTTTTCACTTGTGCAGACAATTTTGTTTCAGATTATATGATCCATCAAAGTTTTTTTCACCGGCTAGAATGTAGAACATAAAGATACTTACCTGGTAGGTCAAGTTTTTTCTAAGTAAAGCATTTGCTTGAGCCCAGAAACTGGCTTGACTAGAAGACTAGAATCCGCCATTGATGAAGAGAAAAGCTTTGTTAGTCTTGAATTTTTCTTCTCACTCACACCACTTTTTAATTAATAAATCTTCTTCTCCGTTTAAATCATTTCGTGCAAAATAAACTTCCCTTCTAATTTTCTTCCGTTAAATTACTAATAAATCAAATTCATTAATTGATAATCCAATAAAAACACTTAGCATATTTGTATCAGAATTTTGTTGAATACAGCGTAACAAACTGATAAATCCCACCAATGTAACGGATACAGATTTGTCTTTCCGAAAATACCGAGAAGGAAATAAATATATATTGGAATTTTCAAAATGTAGAAGAGGAAATCTTTAAAATAAAGAATAAAATTTACAAATTAAGAAAACACGTTTTCTGTCATTAATGAAAAAATGGATTATTAGAGAAAAATAGGAAAAATATATTTATTTTTAAATATTAGATTTTGATGAAAACTTCCTTTCTATAGTAGTAAACAAAATTTGTTTTTTTTTAATATAATAAATGAGTAAATAAAATGTTTAAAGTCAGCTTTCATAAACGTTTTCGTTAATCACAGACATATAACATAATTAATTTCAAAGAAGAAGCAAAATAAAACCTTTAATCTTCTTCTTCATTGTCTTCCTTTGATCATGGGTGTGCGAAGAGGCTTGCCGCTTTTTTATCAGCAATTCACAGCGTTGTTCAAAAAGAATCTATTGCTTTCATGGAGGAACAAGAGAGCCACGTGTCTTCATCTCTTCTCTTCCTTTTTCTTCATCCTTCTCATCTTTTCTATAGAGGAAGCGATGAAGGCGAGCGAAGTAACCTCTACAGTGCACAGAAATGTCACAGATCCTAAGGCATTGGTCTCGCCTTCAATTCCGCCTTGTGAGGATAAGTTTTTCGTGAGCCTTCCATGCTTTGACTTCGTGTGGAGTGGGAACCAGAGCCGTCGAGTGACTGATATAGTCTCTGCAATTATGGCTAACAATCCAGGAAGACAAATTCCGAGCAATAAGGTTTGTTTATTTTTCTCATTTTTGGTTATATGATTATGCAATTCTTTTGTAGTAAAAAATTCTCATGGCACAAATGTTCTGATGAGTTCTTGGTGTTCTTATGAATGTCAAATGTATACAATTTTTAATGGCTATGTCTCGTGTGTGGTTTGGTCTGTTCAGGTTCTATCATTCAAAGGGCCTAAGGAGGTAGATGCATGGTTTATGTCACATCCTTTGCAAGTTCCAGGAGCCTTGCATTTTGTGGAAAAGACTGCTACAGTGATTAGCTATGGAATTCAAACGAATTCTTCCTCCACGAAAATACGTGGTCGGAGTGAAGATCCAACGTTTAAGTTCCTTGTTCCTCTTCAAATCGCTGCAGAGCGTGAAATCGCAAGGTCCTTAATTGGAGGTACTATTCTTGAATCTTTTTGAGTTTAGAAAAATTTGATGGCGGTGTATATATATGTATGTGGCTGCTTCTTTTAAATTGTGACATGGAAAAGTCTTTATTTGTTTTCAGATCCAATGATTTGTTGGGGTTTTGGATTTAAGGAATATGCACGCCCAGCTATTGGTAGAAGAGCAACCACTTCTGCTCTGAATATTATGGGACCAGTGTTCTTCCTTGCATTCTCCATGTTTGGTTCTGTTCTCCAACTAGGTTCTCTGGTTACCGAGAAAGAGCTAAAACTTCGACAGGCAATGACAATGATGGGTGTTTTTGATTCTGCTTATTGGTTATCATGGCTCTCATGGGAAGGAATCCTTACTTTTGTCTCCTCACTCTTCTTGGTCCTCTTTGGAATGATGTTCCAATTTGATTTTTTCTTGAAGAACAGTTTCCTTGTTGTCTTCCTAGTTTTCTTGCTTTTTCAGTTTAATATGGTAAAAAACCTCATTCCTTGTTATGTTCTTGATACTCAGCTTTCTTCTGAGATATACCTACATCATTTGACAACTTTATATCTTATTTGTGTTGCTAGATTAGCCTAGCGTTTGTGCTATCAACTTTCATTAGCAAATCATCTTCGGCAACAACTGTGGGCTTCCTTGTGTTTTTGATTGGTTTTGTAACACAGGTTTGTCCTCTGTTGCTAACGTAGTAGCTCAAATTAGTTCTTAAAAACATGGATTCTTAGTAAATATAGTTTGGACTGCAGATTGTAACATCTACTGGATTCCCTTATTCGAGCGAACATTCAGTTGCCTACCGGGTGATATGGTCATTCTTTCCACCGAACACATTTTCTGCAGGATTGCAGCTGATATTTGACGTGGCATCCACTCCTGGAAACTCTGGAATTAGTTGAAGTGAAAGAGCAATGTGTTCAGCGGATGATACCACTTGCGTTCTTACAATTGTATGTCAACCTGTCGAGATAGTTTTGATCTAATAGTCTCTATCATCCTCCGACCAATATATCTTTCTGAACTCTTGGCAGAACAAAATCTACATATGGATGGTGGGGACATTCTTTTTCTGGTTTGTATTAGCTATCTACTTTGACAATATTATTCCTAATGCATCCGGTGTGAGGAAGTCGACCTTCTACTTTGTTAAACCTAGTTATTGGACTGGCAAAGAAGGCAACAAATTGGAAGGTATGCTTCTATTGTTGCACTAATAAAACCCCTTGTGTGTTTTGAAAACACAAGCCAACATGTTTCTACACTTTGCAGAAGGGAGCATTTGTAGCTGTATTAGTTCAGTTCCACATATAGAACACCCTACGCCAGATGACGAAGATGTGCTTCAAGAGGAGACTTTAGTTAAACAACAAGCTTTGGATGGAACAGCTGATCCTAACATCGCAGTTCAGATACATGGTCTTGCAAAGACATATCCTGGAACGACAAAGCTTAGATGCTGCAAATGCAAAAAAACTGGCCCTTTTCATGCTGTAAAGGTATACTCTTTGCCAAAGTTGTTTCTCGTGAACCTGACACTAATGTATTATAACAGTTCCATATATTCTTCAGCTAATTCATGGAAAATATTCAGGGTTTGTGGATTAATATCGCCAAAGATCAGTTGTTTTGCCTTCTGGGACCCAATGGCGCAGGGAAAACAACTACTATAAGTTGTTTAACTGGCATAAATCCAATCACTCGTGGAGATGGTAAGAATTTGGATCAAGCATGTTTTTGGAGAAAGTAAACAATTCTAAGAGGATCTATTTGATTAACTTAAACAGCAATAATTTATGGAGACTCCATAAGAAGCTCTGTTGGCATGTCCAACATTCGTAAAATGATAGGAGTTTGTCCTCAGGTAGGGTCAATTTCTTCATTTATTGTCTTTAGACTAGAACAATGTAATTTTCATATATGCTTAAAATAGTTTGTCTTTTACTCTCTGTTTTTACAGTTTGATATTCTTTGGGATGCTTTGTTTGGTGAAGAGCACCTTCACCTCTTTGCTAGCATCAAAGGGTTGCCACCTGCATCGATCAAATCGGATGTCACCAATATAGATATTAATCTACTTCATTTACTCACTCATTTATATTACAAACTATTTGATTTGATATGAATCTCTTGCCAATCATAACTTTCCTAAGCATCCTTTCTCTTTTTACAGGTTGCAGAGAAGTTACTGGCAGATGTAAAACTAACACAAGCAGCGAAAATTAGAGCAGGAAGTTACAGTGGTGGAATGAAACGCCGACTTAGCGTGGCAATAGTGTTAGAATTTCGAAATCATAGAGAGGAGAAGTGTAAAAGAAGAGAGAATAAGTGTTGTAAAGGCTTTTCTTAATAATTCAAATTTTTACAAAAGTGTACAAGCCTTTATATAGAAGGCATACAATGTTGGTCTCTTTGCTTAACCTAGCCGCAGGTACAAGGTGAGAATATCAAGATTTTGGGATTTGTAAACCATGAAAGTGACCTTTCATGGTCTCGGTCCAAGAGCCAAGGAAGTCACATGTTCCTCTTGGTCTCCAACGGTCATCAAGCTGTTGGGTCATAGGCTTCTAGACATCAGCTTGGTCAGCCAAATCAGTGGCCTCCATTGACCACACCTTCACATAAAAGAAAAATCAACATTTTGAAAATGTTGACTTTTTCTCTCGGACCGTTGACCCGGCCGTGGTCCGAGAAGACTCGTACCGCGGTACGTGATTCCTCGGCCTGTAGTACATAGAATCTTTTACTGCGGTACGTGTATAGCTCGGTCTTCGGAACATCCCGATCTCGACCCGCGGTACGCGAAGGCTCGACCCGCGGTATATGTGAATCTCGGACCATGGTACATGAGCCTCGGACTTGTCCACTACCCGCGGTATGTGATCCGACCGTTGACTTTCTCCACCGTCCGTTGACCACACCCGCGGTACACGATCCTTGACCCAGTTACTTCCCGCGGTCCACACCTAACCGTCCGTTTACTTTTTCTTCACGACCGTTGACTTTTTCCCAACACCAAATATTCTTCACTTGTCTTGCCAACCTTTATTCTTTTGTTTATCTTGATCAATACTCCCCCTCAAGCTTAGCCATAAATGGACATGTTGGCTAAGCTTGGAAGACCCGAGAGTTACACCTCATTAAAAACCTTGGAGAGAAAACCGCATGGGACAAAACTCATCCAAGGGAAAAAGAGTGTGCAATTCTCGGGAGAGGGGACCTTTGATCAAGGCCGAGTAAGGTCTACAAGTCCAAGTTTGTTGTGAATATGATCACACACCTTGAGACTTGCGGCCTTTGTGAAAATGTCTGCTAATTGATCTTCACTTCTAGTGTAGCACGGAAGAATGACTCCTTCAATCTTTTCCCGAACCTTTTGGCAATCCATCTCTATATGTTTGGTTCTCTCATGAAATACGGAGTTGGAGGCTATATGAATTGCGGCTTGATTGTCACAATGCATGACAATGGGATGATCTTGGTCAATTCCAAAGTCCTTAAGTAATGCTTTCAACCATGTCAACTCGTTTGTGAGTGTTCTCATTGCCCGGTACTCCGCTTCCGCACTAGAACATGAGACTACTTTTTGTTTCTTGGTTTTCCATGTCACCAAGTTCCCTCCAATAAATGTGCAATATCCGCTTGTAGATTTTCGGTCATTTCTATCTCCGGCCCAATCCGCATCACTATATCCCACAATCTCGGTGCTCTCGTTCTTTCCCATCCAAATGCCACAACCGGGGCTTCCCTTGAGATATCTCAAGATCCTTTCTATTAAGCCTCAATGATACACTGTAGGCTCCTTCATGTGTTGTGATACCTGATTCACGGCAAAAGAAATATCCGGTCGTGTAATTGTCAAATAAATCAACTTACCAACCAGTCTTCTATATTGTGGTGCATCCTCGTATAATATGTCATCTTTCTCCCCCTTTCGAGCGACCTTGTAGCCATCTTCTAAGGGTGTCTTGGCCGGTTTTGATCCAATTTTCCCTGTCTCATTGAGAAGATCAAGTGTATACTTTTGTTGAGAGAGAAGCAGCCCCTTCGAAGATCGACATACTTCGATCCCAAGAAAGTACTTAAGTGCACCTAAGTCTTTAATATCAAATACGGACTTGAGAAACAGTTTAGTAGATTGGATACCATCTTTGTCATCACCGGTAATGATGAGATCGTCGACATATACAAGCACCACCACCGTTCCCTTTGGACCACGAATGATGAAAAGTGTGTGATCGGCTTCGGATTTTTTGAAACCCCGGGACTTGAGAGTGGTACTTAGCTTATGGTACCATGCCCGTGGTGATTGTTTAAGGCCATAGATTGCTTTGCGGAGTCTTAGAACCTTACCGGGTCCGATCGTACTTTCGAGCCCGGGTGGTGGTGTCATATAAACTTCTTCTTCAAGTTCTCATTGAAGAAAAGCGTTCTTGACATCCATCTGCCATATATCCCACGAAGGATTAGTGGCAAGAGAAAGTAAAACCCTTACCGTATGTAGCTTTGCCATCGGTGCAAATGTGTCTGTATAGTCTTCGCCATAGCTTTGAGTAAATCCTCTTGCGACCAAACAAGCCTTGTGTCGTTCAATGGTCCCATCACTATTATACTTGATGGTGAAAACCCATCTAGAACTCACCGCTTTCTTTCCCAAGGGTAGATCGGCTTCATACCAAGTGTGGTTACGTTTCATTGCCTCGGCTTCGTCTTTTACCGCATCGTACCATACCTTAATGTCTTTAGCTTCTTCATAACTTTGAGGAATGAAGTCAGCATCTATTTTTCCAAGGAACGCGGCATGGTCTGGTGGCAAAAGGTCGAGAGAACACACTTCTTGAATAGGATGTGCCACCGCTTGATTGTTGAAGTAGAACTTTTTGTTGATCCAAGTTGATGGGTCTTTGCGGGTTCTCGTACTTCGACGAAGAGTTTGTGGCTCTTGTGTTCTAGTCGAGACTTCCTCAACCTCCTCAACCTCCTCTTCATTGACCATTTGAGTTTCTTCTTGATGAGGGTTCGTCTCTTCATTATTTTGATCGAGAGAACCCGAGAGGTTTGGTTCCGCAACATTTTCACCCGAACTTGGCGTGTCACTCGATCTTGATACTTGATCATTTGGTCGGTTAACTCCGAGATGATCAAACAAGATCCTTAGGTTAGTGGCTCGGTCCGTAGATGAGGTAGAAAGATCCTTTAAGTTGTCCCAATACTTGTCATCGAAGTAACCCTTGTCTTCCATAAACTTGACATCTCTTGAGACATACATTCTCCTTTCCTCGAGACTATAACATTTAAGTCCCTTTTGTGTAGTTGAGTAGCCAAGAAACACACACCGCTTACTTTTTGCCTCCAACTTGTTACGTAATTCTCCGGGTACTAAAACATAACAAATACACCCAAAAACACGTAAGTGATCAATTAACGGTTTAGATTTGTTAAGTACCTCAAATGGAGATTTATCTTGGAGTATTCTAGTTGGTATGCGGTTTATGAGATAGCATGCGGTAGTCACGGCATCTCCCCAATAGTTCTTAGGAACACTCTTATGAAACATCATGGAACGAGCCACCTCCATCAAATGTCTATTCTTCCGTTCGGCCACACCATTTTGTTGTGGTGTGTAAGGGCAACTAGTTTGATGGAGAATGCCTTGTTTTACAAGATGTTCTTGGAAGGATTGACTCATGTATTCCCCTCCATTATCAGTCCTTAGTACCTTCATTTTGGCATTAAAATGATTAGTGATGTAAGCTTCAAAATTTCTAAATGCACTAAACACTTTGTCTTTTGAAGGGAGAAGTGTTAACCAAGTATATTTTGATTTTTCATCAATAAATGTCACAAAGTACTTAGATTTTTCTCTAGAAAGGCATGGTGATGTCCAAACATCGGAATGAATAAGATCAAAACATTTTTCATAAAGTGTTGACGACTTAGAAAAAACGGTTCTACAATGCTTTCCGAGAATACAAGCTTCACAACTATGATTATCAAAAGTCATACTTGGTAACATAAGTTCAAGAGCCCTAGTATGGGGGTGACCCAACCTACCATGCCAAACTACACTACTCAAACTACAAACCGAATTTAAAGCATGCGAAATATTAGAGATAAATTTGGAGTCTTCAAGAACATAGAGTCCGCCTTTGATTGTTCCTTCACCAATGATTTTCCCGGTCTTAATATCCTGAAATTTAACATCATTAGGTCCGAACATAACATAACAATCAAGGTCACAAGCAATTCTTTTTACGGATAAAAGATTAGAAGTAAATTCCGGTATAAGAAAGGCCTTAGTGTTTTTGTCAAATAATTCCAATGTTTCAATTCCTTTAACCGGTATTTTAGAGCCATTAGCTATCACCACATTCCCTAAAGTCGATTTCACATTATTTATTAAATTCGGATTGCAAATCATATGGTGAGAAGCACCCGAATCTATAATAAATGATTCTATGGGTTTATGGGATAGAAATGTGATACCGGAGTCCCTAAGGAGCTTAAGGAGGGCCTCAATATCGGATTGCTTGAGCACTCCTTCCTGTTGGTTTGTTGGAGCGGCTGCCCCTAGTTCACGTCCGGAGGTACTTGGTCCTTCTTGTTCCTCACCCGTGTTTTTGGAGACATTTGCTCTTGGTGTCTCCTTGAACTTAGCCGGTTTTAAATGAGGATGAAGGAGCCAACACTTGTCTTTGATGTGTCCTCTTTTCTTGCAATGATCACAAACAAGAGTCTTTCTATCTTCATGTTTGTAGTTCACCTTACTTGCCATGAGAAGGTCACTCCTTCCGCCGAATAAGCCGAAGGATCCTTGCTCGTTGTGGATATGGCTGCATACTTCATCAAGTGTGGAGAGCTTGTCGGCCCTTAGCATGTGCTTTATGAGGTCGAAGTATGTTGAATCAAGGGTGAGAAGCAAGTTGAAGACCTTGTCTTGTTCCCTTCTTTCTCGGAGAATTTTTGGATCGATTGTAGTTGGTCTCAATATTTCCAACTCAGCCCAAAGACTTCTCCATTTTCCAAAATGTTTAGTGAACTCAAGACCCTCTTGAGAAAGATTGTTGAGAGCCTTTTGAATCTCAAATACCCTTGTGATATTTGAAATTTTCCTATAGACTTTTGTGAGGGTTTCCCATAGCTCCTTTGCCGTCTCGCAATAGGAGTAAGCCTCATGAATCGTCGGGTCTAGGGAATTTTGGATAAGAACAAGAACGGTTTGGTCATCTTGAGACCATTTCTCATCGTCTTCTACAGCCGTTCCGGAAGTTCCCTCTTTGTCTTTCCCTCGTTGCACCGCTTGAGGTGGCTTGGAGTTTGGACCTTCAATGTGACTCCATAGCCCATGGCTGCGCAACACCGACTTCGTGGTTCTTGCCCATAATAAGTAGTTCAGTCCCTTCAAGACCACCGAGATATAAAGAGCTTTTGAATTTTCCATTATTTGAAGTAACCGAAAGTTTTGAGACACAAAGTAAAGAAATTTTAAGAAGAAGAGATTGAAGATTTGAGTTTGGAGATTAGATTAAGGATCAAATTGCTCTGATACCATGTTAGAATTTCGAAATCATAGAGAGGAGAAGTGTAAAAGAAGAGAGAATAAGTGTTGTAAAGGCTTTTCTTAATAATTCAAATTTTTATAAAAGTGTACAAGCCTTTATATAGAAGGCATACAATGTTGGTCTCTTTGCTTAACCTAGCCGCATGTACAAAGTGAGAATATCAAGATTTTGGGATTTGTAAACCATGAAAGTGACCTTTCATGGTCTCGGTCCAAGAGCCAAGGAAGTCACATATTCCTCTTGGTCTCCAACGGTCATCAAGCTTCAAAAGGTTGGGTCATAGGCTTCTAGACGTCAGCTTGGTCAGCCAAATCAGTGGCCTCCATTGACCACACCTTCACATAAAAGAAAAATCAACATTTTGAAAATGTTGACTTTTTCTCTCGGACCGTTGACCCGGCCGTGGTCCGAGAAGACTCGTACCGCAGTACGTGATTCCTTGGCCTGCGGTACATGGAACATCCCGATCTCGACCCCCGGTATGCGAAGGCTCGACCCGCGGTATATGTGAATCTCAGACCATGGTACATGAGCCTCGGACCTGTCCACTACCCGCGGTATGTGATCCGACCGTTGACTTTCTCCACCGTCCGTTGACCACACCTGCGGTACACGATCCTCGACCTGGTTACTTCTCGCGGTCCACACCTCACCATCTGTTGATTTTTTCTTCACGACCGTTGACTTTTTCCCAACACCAAATATTCTTCACTTGTCTTGCCAACCTTTATTCTTTTGTTTATCTTGATCAATAAATAGCACTCATTGGTGATCCCAAGCTGGTTTTTCTAGATGAACCGGTCTTGCAACCAAACATTTCCTCTTTAAGAAAATGTGTTTACATACACACATCAAATTTTTGCTTTTTTGTTAATGTCTTAGTTATGCTTTTATGGATTGTCTAGACAACGGGAATGGACCCTATAACGAGAAGACATGTGTGGGATATTATTCAATAATCAAAGAGTGGTCGTGCCATCATACTAACGACACATTCTATGGAGGAAGCTGATATTTTAGGTGACAGAATAGGGATCATGGCTAAGGGCAGGCTCCGTTGCATTGGAACCTCAATCAGATTAAAATCTCGCTTTGGCGCGGGTTTTGTTACTACTGTTAGCTTCCTAGAAAACAAAAGCGTCAGTGCTGGAACTTCAACCGAGCCATTGAAAAGATTCTTTAAGGAGGTATGTATGTATGTACTCTCAAGTTTTGTAGCCACATTAATTTGTTTGATTAATTAGTTAAAACTCTAATGCCTTTAACCGCTCAACAATTTATTTTGCAGCATCTGAGAGTTGAGCCAAGCGAAGAGAACAAAGCTTTCATGACTTTTATTATCCCTCACAACAAAGAGAAACTTTTGACGGTAACCATATACAAAGCTCTCATCATGTATTGGTCTGATGAGTGACATATTTATTTCATATTCTTGTGAATGAATTAGGGATTTTTCGAGGAGCTACAAGATCGAGAATCTGAATTTGGAATCTCGGACATCCAGCTTGGGTTGACCACTCTTGAAGAAGTGTTTCTGAACATCTCAAGAAGGGCTGAACTAGAAAGTGCAACAGATAAAGGAACCATGGTCACTCTAGCTTTAGAATCAGGCATCTCAGTCGAGGTAGAAATCTACAACGTTCATCAATTTCACATTTAGACGTTGCTTATTTGCATATTTGAGACATGAAGTTATAGAATAGTTACAGAACACAAACTCAATGTACAGATACCTGTGGGAGCAAGATTCGTAGGTATCCCTGGAACAGAAAACACAGAGAATCGTAGAGGAGTAATGGTGGAAGTGTATTGGCAACAAGATGGGTCAGGATCAATGTGCATCTCTGGATACTCACCGGAGATGCGGGTCCCAGAGAATGTTCCGGTGATATATGAACTATCATCACAAGTATTAGGACATGGACGGAGACGCGTTCGGGGTATTGTGATTGATTATGAATATACAAACTAATATTCCCTTTTTGAGAACTGTGAAATCTCCATGTGGATTCTTTTTCTTACTTACGCTGGGATTTAAAGATTAGTCATGGAAAATCCTCGGAAAATCACTTACATGGAATTACAATGAAGTGACCCACTTTGAATGAGCTAGAGGCTGTGATGTTGTTTCTAGAGACTTAAAAGTTACATTAAACTTTCAATTTTTATGTTGAATTAAAATTGGGAATAAACTTGTGTTATATTTAATTAATTATAGGATATGATTAACACGTTTCTATAAATAGCCAAAAAATCCAAAAACTGAAGTGTACACATACACTGCTCTTTATTAAAGCAGGGCTGTTTCAAAGAATATTTACTTGAAAGGCTTTATTTTTCTTTGATTAATTTGGGAGAATTAGAGCTCGTTTTTGGGTTTGGAAGCAGGGCTGTCTTTGTCTTCAGGACTGCCTTGTCCATTACCACTAACATAATCAATTCCAAAAGATGAGAGATCAATAGATTTCCCATTTCTCTCGGAGGCTGCCTTCACGAATAGACCGATAGATCGAGCCCATTTAATCATAGCTCCGAAACATTCTTTCCTTGATTCAAAAGTTATCTCCTCTGAACCGTGCTTCTTCATGTCAACCAAAACCTTTCCCATTGACAACAAACCATCCAACATCCTCCAATAATCAACCTATACGTCAAAAAATGATTTAATTTATCGTATAAAACCGGGAAGGAAAATGTGTTATATATATAACAATTAATTAATGTCAAATAAAAACTTACTGATGTTCCGGCTTTAGTACCATCCAAAGGAGACACAGCCCTGAAAAGCATCTCAGATTTCCAAGCCATCTCGAACTTCATGTCTTTTGATTCAGGTGATGCAGATTTGAAGCATGTCATGAAGTCCTCCAACTTTGCAAAGAAATCCTTGAACTCTGTTGTCGCAGGACACTTGCTCTCGAGACTACCCAAAAAGTCTGACATACCTTTATATGCAAAAGGCTCAAAGTCTTTACCCATTTTGGGGAAATTCTTCAAGTAAAGGGGTAATGAGAACGTCTCTTGTGTTTCATACAAAGTTCTTTTAGAAGAAGAAAAGTCATAGTCAACTCCATAAACTGAGAGATCAATAGATTGCCCTTTTTTCTCAGAGGCTGTCTTCACAAACAGACCAATTGCTCGAGTCCATTTCACCATATTCCCAATCAATTCTTTTCTTTCTTCAAAAGTTAGCTCCTTCGAACCACACTTCTTCATCTCAACCAAATTCTTTCCCAATGACAACAAGCTATCCACCAGTCTCCATGAATCCGCCTACGTACCACCAAAAAAAAGCAAAATTAACATTTAATACTTGAAATATACTGCGGCAGACATTACCATTAATGAAAACTTACTGTTATTCCGCTACCATCCATTTTAGACATACTTCTGAAGAGCTTATCAGAACTTTTTGACATCTCGAACATGTTGTCTTTTGACCCAGGTGATGCCGAACTGAAGTATGCCATGTAATCCTTCAAATTTGCAAAGAAGTCTGTGAACTCTGCGGTTTTAGGACATTTACTCTCTAGATCACTCATGAAGTCTGACATACCCTTAGATGCGAAGGCGTCGAAATCTTTGCAAACTTTAGGGAAATTTTCCAAGTAATGGGGTAATGAGAAGGTTCCTTGTGTTTCATAGACACCGCTTAATGCCACAAGTAACATTACACATACTGCTAATGAAATTCTTGCCATTTTTTTTTCTGTGTCTTTTTTGTGTACTGTTTCAGTGATTGTATTTTTTATGGTAACTAGATGATTTATATAAATGTTTTAAAAGTCTAAATTTAACTTTTAAAATGAAGTTGAAAAGATATAGTCGATGAATTTAAGGTCATCCACAAAAGAGTTGTATGGCTATTCGCTTTTTTTATGGATATATATATTTAGAATGGATTACTGACTTCTTCTCTTGCACATGATATATTTTTGTAAAAGATCAATATATATTTGTAGTTATTTTAATTTATTTATAATATTTGTATGTAATATTTGTTTTCTTTTTATTTATTTCATGGTTTGATTTGTATATATAAATTTATTAATTTTATATATATTTGATATACTATAAATCAATTTATAATGACAACAATTGTAGTACACAAATTATATTTTTTGAACTCTATTGATTTAAGTTTTGATGTATTATAATTTTCATATATAAATTTTTTTAACTCGTGTCATTCAGATTTTTAGATCCATATTCATTTAGGTTTTAAGACCCCTATTCATTTAATTTATTATACTCATATTCATTTTTATCATTATTATATATTATCAATTATATCTATATAATATATCCATTTGTATTAGCATTTAAGTTTTTTACAAATACATATTATATTATTATGTGAGGTCGTTCTAATATTTTTTTGTTTGTTTTTTTTTCATATTACATGGTTTGACTTTAATATTAGAATTTATGTTTATTTCAAAGTTATAATAAGTAGATTTAATTAATTTATAATTTATAATATTTTAAACTATCCGTATTTTTAGTAGATTAATAATATTTCATTTGTATTTAAACGAATTAGAGATATGATTTATAATTTTCTGGAATATGAAAATTAAAAATAACTACTGATATCCAAGACATAATTAACATATGATTTCTAAGAAGTCATATTATATAGAAGATTTTTTATACATGTGAGAATATAAACTACGATTATTTGAAGAAATCTCTTTATAAAGCTTATAAATCATTGAATAAATGTATAAAGAAAGACAAAGACACCACTATTGTTTCGTTGGGGTTCAGGCTTTCGGGTTTTAAGATTTTTGATCACCAAAAATCGAGTTTTTGGAAACCTGAGAAGAAGTTGGTTCTTGGGTACAATGTTGATAATGTAAGATTGGCTCTGAGAAAGTTTGTGTCATCTAACTCACCCGCTGAGTCAAACTCCATACCAAACTGTGCTTTCACGTTAGAAGTTTATGGTGGTTCTAATAGGATGCTAGCGCAGTTGTTGGAGCTTAAGGCTTGGTTTGAAATCCAAACGCTTTACCATTTCAACTCCTGCTCGATTCTGATGGTTTATGAAAATGAATCGATCTTGATGAAAGGGGGAGATGGTGCTCAGGCACAAGTAAAGCTGGTGGATTTCGCACATGTTCTTGATGGAAACGGAGTTATAGACCATAATTTCTAGGGTGGACTCTGCTCTTTCATTAAGTTCATCAAAGATATACTTCAGAGCCTAGATCAGTGCAGTGAAACCAATGTTTCCCAACTTGACAACGGGCACTAGATTTATGATTTCTTTCCCAGCGCGGTTTCGAATACTCTCCCAAGTTATTCCTGCGTTAGACTTATTGGGTTTCGGACATGAACTTTTTATTGAAGTTAAACTTGATTTTGGGCTAAGCATAATTATGGGTTTATAATCCAATATCTCATATTGGGTTAAACCCAAAGTTAAGCCTAATATCTAGATTTTTCTAGAAGTATGATGAACACCATCACCTCTTCAAAGAGATCTAGAGAATTCTATTAGATAGATATTTAGATAATTATGTAGATTAATCTAGAAGTTTGTAAGATGGATACTTTAGAGATAATAGTAGAATAATCTAGAAATTTTTGTAAGCTAATCTTGGGGCCTATAAATACCCCATCACTCTATCATTTGTAATCAACTTGAAGAAGTGAAATAAAAAGAAATTCAAAGAAAAAGTGTTCTTTATAAGTCCTCTAAATCTCTTTAAAAGTCTTTCAAGTGTTCTCTAATTGTTCTTTCAAATTTTTCATCATACTTAGAGGGTTTCTCTTCTTAGTTATTTCGAGTGTCTCGGGGTATTACGGTCTTGGGCTAGTGCTAAGCACTATCAAAGTTCTCCTTTTTTTTTAACACTTTTGTCCCTTGCAATTGTATAATAAAGCTTGTACGTACCAAACTGAATGGAACCATTGTATTTCTCACTAGAGGAAGGTATAGAAACTTTCAGGGAAGTAAAGATCAACCAGTTAAGCTTCTTTGGCTTCCTGTTATTGCAAAGCAAAATTCCCTTTTCAGGTAAACAGAGTAGAGAATAAGAGTTTGAATCAGTAATAATGTCAGCATCACTAAGTTGGAAAATTAGTTAAGAATATTACTTAGAAGCGATTTTCATCTTGGAGCATAATTTTCCTCAAAAAGCCACTAAGTAGTGTACTTAACTCTAAGCCACATCGCCTAGAAACTGAGTGTTATGTCTTTGTTTATAAATCTGATCAAGCACAAGTTAAATACTCTTCATAACAATACTCAAGGATGAAATTCTTCACCGCGATCGTGTTTTCCGCTAGCTTCTTCATATCTCTTTCTGCGGATTTGGACAATATGCAAGACACGTGTCTGACGGCTCCAGGAGAACAACAAATCTTCTTCGTCAATGGCTATACTTGCAAAAACCCAGCCGAGATCAACGCTCAGGATTTCAAATCCACCAAACTTACAGTAGCTGGAGACACAGACAATTATTTCCAGTCAAGCGTCACATTGCTTACAGCATTAGACTGTCTTGGTCTCAACACTCTTGGCCTCTCGGTCTCACGGACTGATCTCGAAAAAGACGGATCTGTGCCATTCCATTCGCATCCGAGGTAATCCGAGATGCTCTTTGTGGTGAGCGGAGTCGTGTTTGCTGGATTTGTGGATACAAATAACAAGATTTTTCAGACAGTTATGCGAAAAGGCGATGTCTTTGTCTTCCCTAAAGGATTGCTTTATTTTTGCCTGAGCGGTGGTTTTGAAAGAGCCACCGCCTTCTCGTTTTACAATAGCCAGAACCCTGGACTCGTGAATATTGGAGGTGTATCTGGGATCGAACAAGAGCGCATAAAGTACATGACAATGTCTTTAGTTTCTGGCTCTGGCTCTGGTTTGGAGAACCATGATGAACTTTAGAGTGTTTTCCTTTCTCATAGTATTGCTGTTAGTTTGGAGAAATTATCGATCAGATTAAAAGTTTAGCCACGGTCGGATTGATGCAAATTATATTAAAACACTGATTAGTGTCTGTATGTAAGTCTATAGCAGTAAACGTCATTCTTAAGGCAGTGAATATCTTAATAAAAAGCCTTAACTTGGGTCACAAAAACATTTAAGACAAAGAATTAAAGGCTTGAGCAGTTGTAGCAACCGTGAAGAAGACGTCTTCGAGAGTTGTGTCAGTGAGTCCCCAAGCAAATACTATAAATTCGCTTTTGGCCTTCTCAACCAATAGAAACACATCTGAAATAATGACTTCTTGCTTAGGGATCTCGAATTTCTGTGTTCCTGCTAGATGGTATACGTTCTTGGCGTTTGGTGAAATATGTTGAATTATCCTCCTTACTTTCTCCTCGTGTTCTGGCAAGGTCGTCATCGTGAACACATACGATCCACCGTACCTTCCCTTGAGATCTTTCGGGTTTCCTATCCATTGCAGGCCTCCATCTACGAAGATCCCCAATCGGTCGCAAAGAAATTCTGCTTCTTCCATTGAGTGAGCTGCAAACGTGAGGAGCAAGTTTTTGTAAACCATTAGGAAAGTAGAATCTACTCCAGATCCATGAACATCGACCTGGATTCAATTCACAGTATTTACAGGATCCATATATATGGGAGAGAGAGAAGAACGTACTTGTGAGGATAATGGTTGTGTTTTATTTCTAATATCCCTATCATTTTTCTATATAATTTCCATGAATTTTCTACGAATCATCCATGACATTTCTATGCATTTTTTATGACATAGGATAATAAATTTTATAATTAACATGAAATACAATATACATAATATAAAAACCAAACGTATTTTGGGAGTGTAGGACCTAGTAAATCATCGACTAAACAATCATTAATTTTCTTAAGCAACAATTAATACTCTAATCTCATATCTGCTTAAATCCAACAAGAGTTCGATTCAATATAAATTTCGAGAAAATAAGCTTTAACTTAGCCACAGAGTAAAATGGAAGGAAGCTGATATTTTAGGTGACAGAATAGGGATCATGGCTAAGGGCAGGCTCCGTTGCATTGGAACCTCAATCAGATCAAAATCCTGCTTTGGCACGGGTTTTGTTACTACTGTTAGCTTCCTAGAAAACAAAAGCGTCAGTAATGTTGTGCATCAAATTCTCTTATTGATTTTTTCCACCCTTAGCCTACATCATAAAGGAGAAAATCAATAAGAGAATTTGATCTACAACATCCTCAAGCAATGAATTAAGTTAGTCTTCTTCCTCATTGATAAATTGTTTGTTTGTTGAATTAACACAAATCTAGAGTGAGACTTAGGATAGATTCCATAAACAGAAATCATAAAATGAATTTTATAATTTTCCCTTTTATTTATTAGTTGCTCGATCATTATATCGTAATAACAAGTAGTTACTTACGCATAAAAAGAAACACAATGCTTCTATGGAAAGAAACACATTCCCTTTATTATAGTGCGAACCAAAGGTTGGTGAGGGAAGACAATAAACCAGCAGTCCTCTGTCAAGCTTTCCAGTGCTTCACAGCAGGCACGTTTCAAATGGCTGTAATCCCATTTGAATATGCCAGCAACCGCATCGGTGCAGCCAGCCACATTATTGATTGTGTCGAAGCAATCATTAGCGTTCGAACAAGAAGTATTGACGAATACCACAATTAGCATCACCAAAACCATAATATTTCTCTTAGAAGTTAGCATGTTTAATCTGTGTGTTTTTATGAATAAAATAAGAGTGAAGAAGCAGATTAAACATAGGAAGATGATATTGTAGTTGCTTTGTATTTACATGGGTTACTTATATAGAAGAAAATTTTGGTAAATCAAAAACATTCTGGTTGATACAACACCTAATTTTCCTTCCAACCATCCCTAATTGTTTCTCTACAAATTAACATAACACAAGACATGTTACGTTCACCTTCTTAAACCTAACTAATTAAACATATCACTTCCCTCTATATCTCTTTCCACTTGTTTTGTTTTCGTACACAACATCTTGCAGAGAATATACTTTTTTTTACACTTAACTTCTTTTTATGTATTTATTAACAACAACAACAACAATGTATAAGAAATTGATACTTTTCTAAAACATGTTTTGGCCAACCTTCTTAGTTGTAAATCATGCTCATGATCTATCTATATTCACCAGAGGATGAGAATTGTTTTACATGCCTGAAGTTTACCCAATAACAACTTTATTAACATATACTTTATAATTTAGTTTGTCGAAAACGTTTTTATTTTGTTAATTAACAACTTTATATTAAAATATATTTTATCATTTAGTTAGCTAAAAGTATTTCTATGTTTACTAGTTAACATGTTACAATTCATCGAAAGTCCTATTAATTTAGTTCCAAAATGTCAACAGTTTGGATAGATTACTATAACTTTATCGTTTTCTTTTGGCATCGTATCTTCCTTTATGGTGCAGTATTTTTTGTTTTAAATCTATTTAATTTTACCCTAACTAATGGAGACATAGTAGTGATCCTTTTTCTATTTTCCGGGATTAGAGAGAACTCGTTTCGATGACTTTTGTGTTAGAAAAATAATTTACATCTTTATTGGAGGTGGACCTCACACCTTTATCTCGGCCCATATGATTTCACAAACCTATTACAGTTTCAGACCAGCTCGGCACAGCATGAAGCAAAACATCAGCTCATGACCATCTTGGTTGGATGTCGGCATGATGTCGACTGGGTAGAAAATCACCTCGACATACGAGCGAGCCTGACTAAAGTCCATGTCAGCTAGCCTGCAACGTATTTAATGCGTTGCAGAGTCGTTCACCTACTCAGTAGATTTCCCGAGCCACTCAGTAAGCATTTAATGTTGTAGGTGAGTACGTAGTTCAACTGCCCAGTAGCTCGGTGACCATGCCCCTAGCAATGACACGTAAGCTTAGATCCTGAAGACTATCAGCCTAAGTCATCATTGCCAATCTGACACCAAGGGAAGTCGCCCTAACCATTTCGGCTATAAATTAAAGAAGACCCTCAACACGTAGAGCTGAGGGTCTAATCATCATTTTCTCTCTAGAGTTCATAAAAGCTCTTGTATCATTTTACTCCCCAAATCGAGAATCTAAACCATCTCTTGTACACTCTTAAGTTGCTTTGATCAATAAACATTGTGATAATCTCACCACAAACAATTTTATTGATGTATATCGAGAAAATTAAACCATCTAATGTTGAATTTATTAAATAAAATTATGTAAAATTTAAAAGAAATAGAAGAAATAATTAACCTAATTATTTATATGATTTATAAAAAAAATAACTACTAAAGTCATACAAAAATTTAAATATGAAACAATTATGAAATGATTTAATCTCTAAAATTAAAATAATCTAAAAAAAAAACTTAGTTCATATTGTTAGATAAATGTCGGTTAATTTGAGTAAACTTATGTATATGTAATGCATATAAATCCTATATGTTTCTATATAGCTAGCGTACAGAATATGAATGAAAATATATCCCTATGCTTTCAAACAATTTGGAAAAAAATTTAAATTAGTTAATTTTTACAACATTTGATTTTTTTTTTAACACAAACTAGTATTAAAAAATAAAAATAAAAAAAATAGCAAGTTTTTCCATTGAGTGAGCTGCAAACGTGAGGAGCAAGTTTTTGTAAACCATTAAGAAAGTAGAATCTACTCCAGATCCATGAACATCGACTTGGATTCAATTCACAGTATTTACAGGATCCATATATATGGGAGAGAGAGAAGAACTTACTTGTGAGGATAATGGTTGTGTTTTATTTCTAATATCCCTATCATTTTTCTATATTATTTCCATGAATTTTCTATGAATCATCCATGACATTTCTATGCATTTTTTATGACATAGGATAATAAATTTTATAATTAACATGAAATACAATATACATAATATAAAAATCAAACGTATTGTGGGAGTGTAAGACCTAGTAAATCATCGACTAAACAATCATTAATTTCCTTAAGCAACAATTAATACTCTAATCTCATATCTGCTTAAATCCAACAAGAGTTCGATTCAATATAAATTTCGAGAAAATAAGCTTTAACTTAGCCACAGAGTAAAATGGAAGGAAGCTGATAGTTTAGGTGACAGAATAGGGACCATGGCTAAGGGCAGGCTCCGTTGCATTGGAACCTCAATCAGATTAAAATCTCGCTTTGGCACGGGTTTTGTTATTACTGTTAGCTTCCTAGAAAACAAAAGCGTCAGTAATGTTGTGCATCAAATTCTCTTATTGATTTTTTCCACCCTTAGCCTACATCATAAAGGAGAAAATCAATAAGAGAATTTGATCTACAACATCCTCAAGCAATGAATTAAGTTAGTCTTCTTCCTCATTGATAAAATGTTTGTTTGTTGAATTAACACAAATCTAGAGTGAGACTTAGGATAGATTCCATAAACAGAAATCATAAAATAAATTTTATAATTTTCCCTTTTATTTATTAGTTGCTCGATCATTATATCGTAATAGCAAGCAGTTACTTACGCATAAAAAGAAACACAATGCTTCTATGGAAAGAAACACATTCCCTTTATTATAGTGCGAACCAAAGGTTGGTGAGGGAAGACAATAAACCAGCAGTCCTCTGTCAAGCTTTCCAGTGCTTCACAGCAGGCACGTTTCAAATGGTTGTAATCCCATTTGAATATGCCAGCAACCGCATCGGTGCAGCCAGCCACATTATTGATTGTGTCGAAGCAATCATTAGCGTTCGAACAAGAAGTATTGACGAATACCACAATTAGCATCACCAAAACCATAATATTTCTCTTAGAAGTTAGCATGTTTAATCTGTGTGTTTTTATGAATAAAATAAGAGTGAAGAAGCAGATTAAACATAGGAAGATGATATTGTAGTTGCTTTGTATTTACATGGGTTACTTATATAGAAGAAAATTTTGGTAAGTCAAAAACATTCTGGTTGATACAACACCTAATTTTCCTTCCAACCATCCCTAATTGTTTCTCTACAAATTAACATAACACAAGACATGTTACGTTCACCTTCTTAAACCTAACTAATTAAACATATCACTTCCCTCTATATCTCTTTCCACTTGTTTTGTTTTCGTACACAACATCTTGCAGAGAATATACTTTTTTTTACACTTAACTTCTTTTTATGTATTTATTAACAACAACAACAACAACAATGTATAAGAAATTGATACTTTTCTAAAACATGTTTTGGCCAACCTTCTTAGTTGTAAATCATGCTCATGATCTATCTATATTCACCAGAGGATGAGAATTGTTTTACATGCCCGAAGTTTACCCAATAACAACTTTATTAACATATACTTTATAATTTAGTTTGTCGAAAACGTTTTTATTTTGTTAATTAACAACTTTATATTAAAATATATTTTATCATTTAGTTAGCTAAAAGTATTTCTATGTTTACTAGTTAACATGTTACAATTCATCGAAAGTCCTATTAATTTAGTTCCAAAATGTCAACAGTTTGGATAGATTACTATAACTTTATCGTTTTCTTTTGGCATCGTATCTTCCTTTATGGTGCAGTATTTTTTGTTTTAAATCTATTTAATTTTACCCTAACTAATGGAGACATAGTAGTGATCCTTTTTCTATTTTCCGGGATTAGAGAGAACTCGTTTCGATGACTTTTGTGTTAGAAAAATAATTTACATCTTTATTGGAGGTGGACCTCACACCTTTATCTCGGCCCATATGATTTCACAAACCTATTACAGTTTCATACCAGCTCGTCACAGCATGAAGCAAAACATCAGCTCATGACCATCTTGGTTGGATGTCGGCATGATGTCGACTGGGTAGAAAATCACCTCGACATACGAGCGAGCCTGACTAAAGTCCATGTCAGCTAGCCTGCAACGTATTTAATGCGTTGCAGAGTCGTTCACTTACTCAGTAGATTTCCCGAGCCACTCAGTAAGCATTTAATGTTGTAGGTGAGTACGTAGTTCAACTGCCCAGTAGCTCGGTGACCATGCCCCTAGCAATGACACGTAAGCTTAGATCCTGAAGACTATCAGCCTAAGTCATCATTGCCAATCTGACACCAAGGGAAGTCGCCCTAACCATTTCGGCTATAAATTAAAGAAGACCCTCAACACGTAGAGCTGAGGGTCTAATCATCATTTTCTCTCTAGAGTTCATAAAAGCTCTTGTATCATTTTACTCCCCAAATCGAGAATCTAAACCATCTCTTGTACACTCTTAAGTTGCTTTGATCAATAAACATTGTGATAATCTCACCACAAACAATTTTATTGATGTATATCGAGAAAATTAAACCATCTAATGTTGAATTTATTAAATAAAATTATGTAAAATTTAAAAGAAATAGAAGAAATAATTAACCTAATTATTTATATGATTTATAAAAAAAATAACTACTAAAGTCATACAAAAATTTAAATATGAAACAATTATGAAATGATTTAATCTCTAAAATTAAAATAATCTTAAAAAAAAACTTAATTCATATTGTTAGATAAATGTCGGTTAATTTGAGTAAACTTATGTATATGTAATGCATATAAATCCTATATGTTTCTATATAGCTAGCGTACAGAATATGAATGAAAATATATCCCTATGCTTTCAAACAATTTGGAAAAAAATTTAAATTAGTTAATTTTTACAACATTTGATTTTTTTTTTAACACAAACTAGTATTAAAAAATAAAAATAAAAAAAATAGCAAGTTTTTCCATTGAGTGAGCTGCAAACGTGAGGAGCAAGTTTTTGTAAACCATTAAGAAAGTAGAATCTACTCCAGATCCATGAACATCGACTTGGATTCAATTCACAGTATTTACAGAATCCATATATATGGGAGAGAGAGAAGAACTTACTTGTGAGGATAATGGTTGTGTTTTATTTCTAATATCCCTATCATTTTTCTATATTATTTCCATGAATTTTCTATGAATCATCCATGACATTTCTATGCATTTTTTATGACATAGGATAATAAATTTTATAATTAACATGAAATACAATATACATAATATAAAAATCAAACGTATTGTGGGAGTGTAAGACCTAGTAAATCATCGACTAAACAATCATTAATTTCCTTAAGCAACAATTAATACTCTAATCTCATATCTGCTTAAATCCAACAAGAGTTCGATTCAATATAAATTTCGAGAAAATAAGCTTTAACTTAGCCACAGAGTAAAATGGAAGGAAGCTAATATTTTAGGTGACAGAATAGGGACCATGGCTAAGGGCAGGCTCTGTTGCATTGGAACCTCAATCAGATTAAAATCTCGCTTTGGCACGGGTTTTGTTATTACTGTTAGCTTCCTAGAAAACAAAAGCGTCAGTAATGTTGTGCATCAAATTCTCTTATTGATTTTTTCCACCCTTAGCCTACATCATAAAGGAGAAAATCAATAAGAGAATTTGATCTACAACATCCTCAAGCAATGAATTAAGTTAGTCTTCTTCCTCATTGATAAAATGTTTGTTTGTTGAATTAACACAAATCTAGAGTGAAACTTAGGATAGATTCCATAAACAGAAATCATAAAATAAATTTTATAATTTTCCCTTTTATTTATTAGTTGCTCGATCATTATATCGTAATAGCAAGCAGTTACTTACGCATAAAAAGAAACACAATGCTTCTATGGAAAGAAACACATTCCCTTTATTATAGTGCGAACCAAAGGTTGGTGAGGGAAGACAATAAACCAGCAGTCCTCTGTCAAGCTTTCCAGTGCTTCACAGCAGGCACATTTCAAATGGCTGTAATCCCATTTGAATATGCCAGCAACCGCATCGGTGCAGCCAGCCACATTATTGATTGTGTCGAAGCAATCATTAGCGTTCGAACAAGAAGTATTGACGAATACCACAATTAGCATCACCAAAACCATAATATTTCTCTTAGAAGTTAGCATGTTTAATCTGTGTGTTTTTATGAATAAAATAAGAGTAAAGAAGCAGATTAAACATAGGAAGATGATATTGTAGTTGCTTTGTATTTACATGGGTTACTTATATAGAAGAAAATTTTGGTAAGTCAAAAACATTCTGGTTGATACAACACCTAATTTTCCTTCCAACCATCCCTAATTGTTTCTCTACAAATTAACATAACACAAGACATGTTACGTTCACCTTCTTAAACCTAACTAATTAAACATATCACTTCCCTCTATATCTCTTTCCACTTGTTTTGTTTTCGTACACAACATCTTGCAGAGAATATACTTTTTTTTACACTTAACTTCTTTTTATGTATTTATTAACAACAACAACAACAACAATGTATAAGAAATTGATACTTTTCTAAAACATGTTTTGGCCAACCTTCTTAGTTGTAAATCATGCTCATGATCTATCTATATTCACCAGAGGATGAGAATTGTTTTACATGCCCGAAGTTTACCCAATAACAACTTTATTAACATATACTTTATAATTTAGTTTGTCGAAAGCGTTTTTATTTTGTTAATTAACAACTTTATATTAAAATATATTTTATCATTTAGTTAGCTAAAAGTATTTCTATGTTTACTAGTTAACATGTTACAATTCATCGAAAGTCCTATTAATTTAGTTCCAAAATGTCAACAGTTTGGATAGATTACTATAACTTTATCGTTTTCTTTTGGCATCGTATCTTCCTTTATGGCGCAGTATTTTTTGTTTTAAATCTAATTAATTTTACCCTAACTAATGGAGACATAGTAGTGATCCTTTTTCTATTTTCCGGGATTAGAGAGAACTCGTTTCGATGACTTTTGTGTTAGAAAAATAATTTACATCTTTATTGGAGGTGGACCTCACACCTTTATCTCGGCCCATATGATTTCACAAACCTATTACAGTTTCAGACCAGCTCGGCACAACATGAAGCAAAACATCAGCTCATGACCATCTTGGTTGGATGTCGGCATGATGTCGACTGGGTAGAAAATCACCTCGACATACGAGCGAGCCTGACTAAAGTCCATGTCAGCTAGCCTGCAACGTATTTAATGCGTTGCAGAGTCGTTCACTTACTCAGTAGATTTCCCGAGCCACTCAGTAAGCATTTAATGTTGTAGGTGAGTACGTAGTTCAACTGCCCAGTAGCTCGGTGACCATGCCCCTAGCAATGACACGTAAGCTTAGATCCTGAAGACTATCAGCCTAAGTCATCATTGCCAATCTGACACCAAGGGAAGTCGCCTTAACCATTTCGGCTATAAATTAAAGAAGACCCTCAACACGTAGAGCTGAGGGTCTAATCATCATTTTCTCTCTAGAGTTCATAAAAGCTCTTGTATCATTTTACTCCCCAAATCGAAAATCTAAACCATCTCTTGTACACTCTTAAGTTGCTTTGATCAATAAACATTGTGATAATCTCACCACAAACAGTTTTATTGATGTATATCGAGAAAATTAAACCATCTAATGTTGAATTTATTAAATAAAATTATGTAAAATTTAAAAGAAATAGAAGAAATAATTAACCTAATTATTTATATGATTTATAAAAAAAATAACTACTAAAGTCATACAAAAATTTAAATATGAAACAATTATGAAATGATTTAATCTCTAAAATTAAAATAATCTTAAAAAAAACTTAGTTCATATTGTTAGATAAATGTCGGTTAATTTGAGTAAACTTATGTATATGTAATGCATACAAATCCTATATGTTTCTATATAGCTAGCGTACAGAATATGAATGAAAATATATCCCTATGCTTTCAAACAATTTGGAAAAACATTTAAATTAGTTAATTTTTACAACATTTGATTTTTTTTTTTTACACAAACTAGTATCATTGTTTTTGAAAGATTGGGCCAAAGACCCATTACAAAAAAGCTGCAATTCACTAAAGACTGGGAAAATGCCCAACACTTAAATGGTAACCAAAACAAACAAAGACCCAACAAATAGAAATACAAAACCTAGACTTGGAGCTTACGATCTTCGTTAAGTTCATCAAAGATACACTTCAGAGCCTAGATCAGTGCAATGATACCAAGGTTTCCCAGCTTGACAATGGGCACTAGAGATACGATTTCTTCCAAGTTATTCCTGCGTTGGACTAATTGGGTTCCGGACATGAACTTTTGTCCCTTGTAATTGTAAAATAAAGCTTGTACGTACCAAACTGAATGGAACCATTGTATTTCTCACTAGAGGAAGGTATAGAAACTTTCAGGGAAGTAAAGATCAACCAGTTAAGCTTCTTTGGCTTCTTGTTACTGCAAAGTAAAATTCCCTTTTCAGGTAAACAGAGTATAGAATAAGAGTTTGAAGCAGTAATAATGTCAGCATCAATAAGTTGGACAATTAGTTAAGAATATTAATCTTAGAAGCGATTTTCATCTTGGAACATAATCTTACTCAAAAAGCCACTATGTAGTGTACTTAACTCTAAGCCACATCGCCTAGAAACAGAGTGTTTTTTCTCTGTTTATATATCTCATCAATCACAAGTTAAAATACTCTTCATAACAATTCACAAGGATGAAATTTTTCACCGTGATCATGTTTTCCGCTATCTATCTCCACGGATTTGGACAATATGCAAGACATGTGTCCGACGGCTCCAGGAGAACAACGCATCTTTTTTGTCAATGGCTATACTTGCAAGAACCCGGCCGAGATCAACGCTCATGATTTCAAGTCCACCAAACTTACAGTAGCTGGAGACACATTCAAAATTTATAAACAATTTAAAAAAAAGAAAAAATCAAATTGCCGTTGAAAAAAATGGTATCCTAAATTTAAAAAATGACAAGTTAACAACTTTGTTTCTGAAAAATAGTTCTTCTTACATTTTTCTATGCAAAATTATTCATCAAAGTTGCATAATCAAAATTTTTAAGCATAATTTTTTTAAACTATAGCATAACATTCAATTTACTCATTCTTGTGATATAGTCGATCGTATGTAAGACTTTATCAACTTCAATAGAGAAACTTCTTTCAATTTAAACAACTTATCTTATATGCAACTTACACATTAGGATACCAATCCTTAAATATCTTTAAAAAATCAAATATTTTAAATGTTTTGGTAGAATATATCTGAAAATTTTGATTTCCAGAAATAAATTATTTTCACAAATACCTGAAATTTCCTTATGCTTTAAAAAATTTCAAGTTTAGTACATGATATCTTCAAACTATCATCACTTGTCGAATTTAATTTCTCTAGACTGAATAAAAATCCAAAAATACTTTCATCCTCGTGAAATTATTCTAACCTTGTAAGGAAAGAAACCAAAGCTTGATCAATGATTTTGATGAAATAATTAATTCTGAAATCCTCGTCTAAGCTTAGAACGGAGATAGCATCATCATTTTTTATTTTTTTGTGGCTCTTCATTAAAATGTGTTTTTCTTTATATAAGTAGTTTATACATTCAATATCCATAGAAACTTTTAAAAGAATAGAAAAGATAAAAAGGAGACCATTAAAACGGTGAGAAAAAAGGAGGATTCCCAGGATTTGAACCTCCCCCTGAACATCTCCATTCTCTTCTTCAACATCCACACCGGCTGATCCATTACAGTCAGTTTTTTTATGCAATCGGCGCCTCACCACCAGCGAACTGTGCAAGCTATCCGAATCTCCGTCGGAGATATCTTGCACATCGACGATGCTCCGCATACATTGATGCACCTGCGGCGATTTCCGGGAACCCGAATCCACCGCGGCTGCCTCAGACAACGTTCTCCTCCGGCTTCGAGTTTGCACCATCTCGACAATCAAAGCTCTCAACAACTCTCTTCCAACACGCAACAGTAAAATCTTGTGCTTAAGTAAAGCACATCTAAAAGAAGAAGCGAGAAAGGCAGACATCAACATCAGCTAATCAAGGTTAAATTGGTAATTTGACATAGTTTAGAAATCCCTATTTCAGAAACAAATCCTTCCGAGTTCCTATTTTGGAAAACTTTATTAATCTTGATCCTCTTTTGGTAAATTAACTCTTAGAAAAATGTATCAAGTTTTGGAAGTCTTAAATTAGATATCTGTTAACATAAGAAACAGAGTTCTCGGGAAACATAGCATGTAATCTTATTGGTCTCAAGAAACAGAGTTTTCAAGTTCTTGAGATACCCTGACTCTCCATGAGCTGATCCTTCCAGGCTGCCTCGGATGCAGTTTTGTTTGTGCCACTGAAGCTTATGGGTAGTCGGTTAAGGGCTTCCAGTTTCCTTTCTGCCTGTAAACCAAGTTGCTTTTGTCATCTCAAACAAATTCACAACATGGATTTGTGTATATCATTTGGGCTGCAAGGCTGATTCATGAGAATGCTGGAAACGTTATTGCGTTCAGGAATACTGATGGTACCGATGTCCATGCCCTTCAAAAACACAGGTACATTGGACCCTAATGAACTGCTTGTCCATGAGTTTGGTGGTATCCTGAACAAGTCTGAACCAAGACTTAACCAAACAGCCAAAGACATACGGATTCATTTTTTCCTGATTCTTTTAACTCCAATCTCTGTTAGGGACGTTAAGGCCAAGTTCATAATAGAGGCTGCAAACCACCCAACAGATCCAGAAGCAGAACAGGTTTTACTCAAAGAGTGGTTTCCAAGCACACTTCTTTTTCCAGACATATGCGAGAGCACTAGATAGTGATGGTTAGCTATTTCGAGTGGGTTCAGAACATATAAGGTTGCACATAGAATGAGGTAAAAGTGAACACAGAGCTACACTAGTACATGACTCGTGCCTATTATAACATCAAGGCAATGTGCCACTCTCATTCCTGCAACCTCCCTATCGGAACATTCACTCTTGGGGTTAATCAAGTCACTTGTGCCTGTTTCCATCCTTTTTCTTTTCATTGTTAAGAAACTTAAAACATTCAGAGCTCAGAAACAAAGAAAAAATATTAACAGAAAACAAGCTATTTTTGCTTCCTGGAGACACCAAACATATGTGTCGTTTTATGTCACAAAGCGTACACAATATGCTGGTTTTTGAGTTGTTGGTTTATCTGGTGCAGTGTCGCTATGATGTTTTCACTTTTGAGGATACAAATCTAACATAGTACTATAACTTCACATGTGTGTGTATATACAGACCAAAGGATGCAGCTGCAATTATTCATGAGTACATACCATTTTTAGTTACAGTGACCGAACAAGATTGTAGTGCAGGGAAGTAGAATGAATCACAGATTCAATCGAAGGGATCAATCCGAGGGTCATGCTCACTCGCCATAGCCATTCCTGTGCACAGACATGTCGGACACATCACCTGAACATCAAGCACAAACAATTTAGCATCCACATCTTAAGTTTTGGGTTTCAGATTTTGAATTGTTTAACTTTTACCTTTCCGGCACCAGAACAGTTTGAACATCTTTCGGTTTTGGGTGGTGACAAAGAATGATTCCCGCCAGCAATAGTTGAGACTGGTTCAGTTAAAACAAGAGCACCTGTGCTAGAGCAACGAGCACATGCTAGATACCCTGTGTTCATATAATTAAGATATGCAATTATGCTCTGTTATATCCAGAATCTAAATCTCATTTCTTTTAAAACCATCTTTGAAAGCAAGAATACGAAAAACAAAAATCATAATACCAGTCCCTAGACAATATTTGCATCTCTTGTGCTCTTGCTGCTTCACGTTATTGACTTCGACTACCATCAAAGCCGAAATCACACCAACAGCTCCTCCAGAGAACGACGCTACTATTGGGTCCACTTGACTGTCATTTAAATTAACTAACAGCTTAAGCATCTTTGTAAGAGATATTACACGAAAAGAAAGACAACGAAGAAGTGAAATTCACAGTTGAAAAAAGAAACAAGTTTTAAAACCTTAATTGCATAGGTAGATGAAGGCTTTGAATGAAATCTGCATATGATGTGCCTCCTATACCTAGCTTCAACTCTAGCTGCCAAGGTTACAAATGAATAATACATTTAGAGAGAAGAACATAAACTTATGCCAATCTTCAAAGATAATTTCAAAGGTGAAGTAAGTGTAGCAAAGCACTTACACTAGGAGCTAATAGACCACCAAATAGGATAATCCCCGCAATAAGTGAAAAACATGTTGCGTAATAGACTTTCAAATTGGCAGCAGTCTGTTAACAAAATGCATTCGTGATCAATTCAAACATTTTTCCGAGGGCAAAAAGAATCACAATTCTTCTAATGAAAAACTCACCAATGGAGGTAAGAATGGGATAAAGGATGGGAAATTAGGTAACTCGTGTTCTTCTTCCTCGTTTATGATTCCAAGTTCTTTGTTTTTGATTCGTTGTTGTATTCTTAGCCTCCGTACCTATATACAGATGCATTTAATCCATAAAAGCAATTTCAACGAACTAAAAAGGTTTACACGTTTTAGAAACAAAATCGCACCTCTTCCATGTGCAAGAAGATCTTGTTTCGTCGGCTTCGTATGTTATCTTGAATCTCTTGTAATTGCATTTTCGCAAAGTCTTGCACTGTTTCAGGACCTTCTATAATACAAAACCTTCAGCCCAAACAAAAAAAACAAAAAAAAAACTCAGTGTCACTAAACCTAGAAAAAAAAAGAAGAAGTCTAGTGGTTTTAAAGCATGAACTTTTAAGAAGAATAATTGAGACTGAAACAGAGAATCAAGCGTAGAAAATGAAACTCTGTAATTCAACTTACCCGGCAGCGAATTTATCGGCGGATTCAGAATCGAGTGAGGAAGGTTCAGGTTCCAACGCTGTGAATCGCCGCCATCTCAATCTCCGATTTCGCTGAAGGGAATATACTTTATACCCTGAATAACGGGAACTGTACGGGTCCGATGGATAGGAAACCGACAAAATCCTACCCAAACATGACATCTTTACGATATCTTCTCCAAGCAGCAGGACAAATTGGTTTGCTTGCTTGCTCTTAAATGTGTATAGTGAGAATTGTAAGAAATCGAGACCGAGAGAGAGATCACTCTGTTTAACTCATTGACAAATGTATCTACGTGGCAAATTTATATTGGTTGTCTTATTTAATTTCCACCGTTGTCTTTTTAAAAGGTTTAAAAATCAAATTTCTGAAGAAAATTTGTGGTGCGAAGATTTTATTTTCTGACTTGGAAATAGTATGTCTAATGGATAACTAATGGGACCCGATAATTAATTAATATTGTCTTGCTATTATTTTGTTGTCAGCTTGTCTTTTTATTCTCTTTTTAATTTTTTCATTGAGTTATTACATCCTCTCTTGTGCCAATGACTAAACTGATTGAGTGATTTTTATTAGAGACAAACAAAATATCCAAATTATTATTTTAAAATAACTGAATGGAAGTGCATTTGTGATTTAAAAAGACAAACCAGCTTTGACAGCATATAAAAATTTTTTTTTTTCAACAACTAACTATTAGATTGAGAAAACCTTAATCTATAGCTAAAATTTTCTAATTAGAGTTGGATGAGATTCAAACTCATCACCTAGTGCCTAACTAAATCAGTAACAAGTCAACTAGGCCACATGTTTTTTGGTTCCATACTCGGAAGATTTAAAAACTGTTTTCAATTATTTACGATTAACTTCATTTTTCGTTTTTAAAATTTCAGAGCTGATTTTTCATCTTATCATATTATAGAGTTGGCTCGTGATTACTAGATAATTTTCTACCTCTATTGCCTATTAATTTATGAAAGTTTTGGTTGACAAAAATGTTATTCGACAAGAGAGGGCATTTTAAAATACAATTGTTTTTTTTTAATTTGATTTTTGTGAAGCTTCATTCTTTTTTTTTCTCTGTATGAAACTCCAAATATTCATGTTTGGCGAGTAAACCAAATTTTACTTGTTTACATGGAATTACTATGTATTTCTTGGTTCTTCAATTTACACCCTAAGTAGATTATGTTCTACATAATTTTATGTACGATCCTCTTATTTTAACTCAATCTTCTTGTTTCTTTAAAATTAATCATATTCCATTAATTTCATCAACAAATTTTGATTTATCAACCTATATTGACTTTAATTTTATTACATAAATTAAACTTTAATTTTTTTTTCATTTTCCTCCCAAATTAAACCCTAATCTCATTAATCAAAATTATTAAACCGTAAAATTATATTTTTAGTGTAATTAATTTGACCTGAATAAAAGAAATAAACATTACAGTCTAGGAAAAAATGATAAAACTAGTGTTTGATTTGGTCAAAACTGATAAATTAACATAAGTATAGGTTGATAAACTGAATTTGGTTGATGAAACTAATAGAATGTGGTTAATTTCGAAGAAACAAAATATTTTAGTTAAATTAAAAAGACTATATATAGAAAGTTTGGATTCAATTACGTAGATCATTGTCAATTTACCAAAAAAAAACAAAGGTAAAGTGATTTAGTGTAAACGAATATAATATAGAAGGGTAATAAAATAAATTTCAATGTGAAGAAAAAGCTTACTGGTAAGTTAGAATGAATCATATTGTGATTAAAAATATAAGTCTTTACCGAATTTTATATCATAATTTGTTATAAAAAAATAGATTGTTCAAATATATATATATATATATATATAATTTATATGTTTAGACATTGTTCTAAGTCAGAAGTTAATATATACATTAGCTAATTACACTTTTTATAAACTCATAAATATTTAACTATATAAAAATTAAATTTTCATTTAAATTCAAATAAACATTAAATATCCAAATTAAAATGTTAAACAACAAACAAATACTAATTAATGTAAAATAAACACGAAAATATATCAAATATATATATATATATAAAAAATCAAATAGCCAATAAATAAAATTCATCCAAATATAAGTATGAAATTCATGATATATATATATATATATATATAATACACATATAAAGATTATAAATATAAATTATTACAAATTCTTTATATTTTTTTCGAAAAAACAATTTCGTGCATAGTTATCATAATACAACAAAAGCTTGCATTCCAAATAAGCAAAATACAACAAGAAAACTATTTCATATGCTTTGAAAGAACACTAATAAAATATGCTAATACAACAAGAATAGTAGTGGATATCATAAATAACGTCTAATTTTTCACAATAGAAACTTTTGGTGGTCTCTCTCCTCCATAAGTATGATAGATCCAAACCGTGATTACAACCCAAGAAAATATGGCACTGACTAGCACAATGGCCACTATACTACTTACCTCATCATCTGGAACAAAAATTCCTACACATATAGGGACCAAACCATCCAAAAGAATGATAGCATTGACCCGTAACAACAGTCGATGTTGTAAAATTCGATGGTGTGAGGAGCTGCTCGAGAATAGCGTAAGAGAAACTGCCAAAACTAGCAATAAAGAAAAGCATAATCGTACTATGATTGTTGAAAATAATCTTCAATGGTGACGATCATAGGAACTGACATCAAACCTGCAATAAAAATTTTAGCGAAATTAAGGTCTTGTGAGTCTTTTTTCTTTGCCGCTTCTTCTTTTTTCTTTTTTAAGCTTTTTTCGCTCTATCGAAAAAGTGAGAAAAATGATAATGTTTAGAGAGTTTAGAAAAGACTGAATTTTAAAGTGTTTAAAGTTAACTTTAATGGAGTCTAAAAAACAATGTAGAATTAGAATAGACAGCTGAAACCATCGACGAGAGATGAGTGTTATAGTGTGTTTTTGGTATTCACCATTTCTATAATGTGTTTTATTGCAGAGAGAAATTTGTCTTGACTTTGACTAGCTTAACTAGACCTAGTTTGGGCTTTAGTTTTTTCACCTGATAAAGTTTATTTCATGTCTTTTACAATATTTGATAGGTTATATTTAAAACCAAAAAACATAATCTTTATTATACGATCTTGTTATATCACTTGAAGTTTAGACAGAGTAGACAAGTTAATTGATATGTCAAATATATTTTTAAATTAATGATTAAAATATTAGTTTATCAAATTAATAGGTTTTCCTAAGAACGTCTCTTCGAAGGTAGATATATGTGATTGCAATAATATATTCTTCATACTATAAAATCATATCATTTATTCTTGCTGATTCTTAATCCTTGTTATAATATTATATATTCGATACTTTAGAAATACGATGGTTGCTAGGATTTCTGTGGAGGGCGATTGTGATGCGCTAATGACCGATGCAGTGGAGAAGGGCGATCATTTCTCTTCCTGATTATTCTCAATTACTGAATCTCTAACTCTTCCAACAAATAAGCAGTTTTTTCCTCGCACTTCTTTTAATTATGTTCAACTACTGTTTGAAATTTATCCAAAAGCACGCCAACCATTCAACACTGTATCATTGTCTTTCTCTTCACAGCAAAATGGCATAACTAGTGAGATTGAGTTCATGTGGCATTCTGCAGAATAAAAAACATAAAAGTGGCGCATAATCAAAAATTATCCCAATCATAAAATAATAGTGGGCCGAGTGAGATTCAATAAAAAGTTTGGTGGGTTTTTGTCAACATTTGTTCTAGCAAAGGTGTAATTAATATTTGGGTCCAAATAAGTTATAATTAGACGGATCGTTATGAAACAGAGATTTTGGAGTCAAGAGAAACCCTAAAGCCAATTATCCTGTAAATACAAATCTCAAAGTCACTTTCTTCCACCATTCCGACTTTAGGGTTCATTAGCTTACCTCTTCTCCAAAAATTTCGTCTTCTTTGTATTGTTATATGGTTAGTATAATGATTTTTTAATATATTCCAGTTTTGTTTGGAAATGAATCGTGGTGATGACTTCGTAATATTCAAGCTCAACAGACCGTAATGCTGGATTTTTCTTGTTTTCATCAAAAGTTTTGTGTGTATGTGTCGATAATCCCGATCTACAAATTTTTAAGTGATATGGAGATTAACAATGAGGATTTGCAGCATATTGGCTGATCTTTGATTTGAAGATATTGGCTGGCAGAATCGGATCATAACAATTTTTATGTTGCCGTAACTCAGTATAGTCTCTTAATATTTTTAAACAATTTCTCATATGATTTTCAGAAGGAATTTTAAAATAATTATTTTTTTTGTTTGGAATAGTTGCAAAGTTAATGAGGAAATTCATATCGTGAAGAGAAATAAAGAAATGTCATAATCAACACATTGAGATATATAGTTGAATTAATAATTTTGGAGATAATAACCACCAGCCTTTGGGTGAGTGTATTTGATTCCATCTGAATTTGACTCTAGAATCACACATTCTATATAATAGGATTGGAGTTTGGGTTATGAAAAAATTGTAAATTATTTTGAAAATAACAAGTTATTCCAAAGAAAATGAATATTGATAATATTAACAAGTATTTGTAGCTAATCCAAAAGCATTATATTCAAATATCCAATACTTTATCTAGAGAGTCTTTTGTCCTTTTTATATATAACAAGAAGTTTCGAGCCTCAGACTCATATAGTTTCCTTGAATCATGCTCCCATGTGAATGCTCAAGTAGCCGGTAGTCCTACTAGGATAAATAGTTTCCAGCAGAATTTGAAGCTGAAAACGTATATCATAGCTCATTTCAATCTCCGGTCCAAATTCCACTAGACCATCCTAGTTGTTGTGTTAGACCTCCTTCTAAGCACCAGTATTTAAATGGCCACATACACACTGCATTTCTTTTTTTTGTAAAATGGAGCAGAAACTCTACAAATTTTGACTCTTAAACCCGATCTGTGACTACTGAAGCTCATCAAAAGCTTATTTGTAGTTTGTTACCAATGTAAGTAAAATTTGCAAATGCATGTATAACAATTCATAAGTAAAGTTGATGTACAAATAATATTGAGTTCAAATGTGATGCTTTCATATATAAACATAAAATTATGTAGTTTATGCAAAGTGTGTAATAATAGAGTAAGTGGGTGGAAACTGTAGTGACTTGTGAGGGTCCAGCATGTGGCACAACTTAAGCGTCGCAGACTGTTGTTACTTAAACCGTTGTAATCGAAACCTCATATTATATTTTATATATTTTAACAAAAAAAATGCAGTTGAATGAAGATAATATACATGCAACTATATCAGTTCCATTAAAAAAGTAGCTTTCTATAATGTTAATTTAGGCGAATCTAAAATAACATTGATATATATATATATATATATATGTATTTTTGGTCAATTGGCCTTTAATCACTCCTAATATTTCGGGTAGATGGTTCAAATCTCGATATATAAAAATTTGTAAAAAAGACACTATTATCAGTGGCAAATGCAGGTGGTGGCTCAACGTGCCCTATACAACTTTTTTTTGGTCTTCATATATTTTCCTTCATTTCTTTTTTTTTTCTCTACTTTTTTCTGAATTTTAACAATATTAGTATCCCATACTAAAATCTATATTGGATTTGCCTCTTACTACTACTGATTCATCTGTCTTCGACTGTACCCACAATATTTATTACAAAAATCAAGGGATTGGACTATGCCCCGGATTGGGAGGATTTGCCAACCTGTTAACTCCACTATAAAATTCGATCCATTAACATCGCATTTAGGTATACCCATTTTCTAGATATTTTGAAACTGTATTGACGAATGTTGCAAGAGACACGATGTGAATACATACATGGTGAGGGACACTCATTATTTTTTCATTTTCTATTTAATTATTACTTTTAATTTAAATCGTGACAGTGGATCGGGAGCTTTCAGATATTTTTTGGGGGTAGGCTTATAGTATATAGAGAGAAAAATGAAATAATGATTTGTGTATATGAATATTCGATAATATCCTAAAGGAGACATAACATATGGTCGTTGCACTCCACCGTAGGAAGTTGTGCGTGTGGACCGTTTTAACGTTGAAAATATGATAAAAGTTGCCATCATTCCTAAAAGAAGAATCATTTAGATAGGTTATAGTGCCAATTTTGTTTCTGGAATGGATATATTCAATATATAAAAATAAATACAGTTATAGTCTTTAACAAAATCTAAATAAATACATAACCAACGGGATAAAGGACTTCGGTAAATTAGAACATACAAATTACGGTAGAATTGGCTTTCTGAATTTACAAATAGATTTACTTTCAAAATATACATATAATTCAAAGTTTATGTGTAATACTAGTATACTACTAGTTAATTAACATTAATAATAATCGAGTTGGTTTTAATTTAGTGATTAAAATGATCTAACTAATGATTTTAGTATTCATGGTTCAACTCTTTTCCATTACTATTGGATTAAAGAGTTTTTGGAAATAAGTTTCAAACTATACATTGAATTTGTTAATCTAATTATTAAAAAAAAAATAGTAATAATAATCCATATATCTCAGGACAAAAAGAAAAAAGAATAATCCATCTTTCACGACTAAGATTGTACAAAAAAAATGATTAAAACATAATTAATATCTTCATACAAAGAGATCATCACAAAACACTGACCGACCTCACAACCACTAAATAATTCAGTGTTCTAATCATTTATATATATATGTTGTTTTTAGATATACCTATACGATGTAGGGCCCTATGATGACTTCGTACATATGTAATAAAACACAACTTTAAAATATATATTTTACAAAAAATCAGCCTTATATATTATAAAGACTAATTTTTTTAATTTTCATTGTTTGAAATAAACTCAAATGTCTTACGTCAAAAGTGCGAATTTGATACAAGCAAATGTTTTCTTGAATGGTTTCTAATTCAGTTTATAAACAATGAAATACTAGTTAATTTTGTGAGTTCAAAAGTTTTAAAACATTATACATCTGTTTTTCTCATCATTGTTCAACTAATATTGGAATTTACGGCTGCATGACTAACTTTAAAGATAAATTAGTGAATTTTTCGTTAATTGTCAATCATTTTGATGTTTATATGCGTATATTTTCTAGATAAAAATTTTCCGTTAAGGTAATCATGATTAGGATTATCAGATCGCAAACCCATAATTAGAAAACTTCTAAGTGGGATTGACATAAAGATGCCTCTTAAAATGGGGTTTTCAAGGATAATATTTTCAACTCTAAAGAAACTCAAGTAGCTCAGTAATATCAGATAAATAATCATTACATTTGACTTTTGTAATATTTTTGTAATTAATAGAGAATAGTAAGAGAAATTAAATCATGATATTACTTTGCTAGTTAGTGATTTTATGATTGATCTTTAATTATATTCATAGGGCGGTGGTGCGTTATTACAGTTGATAATTACGTCTAAGTAAACAACTATATAACAAAAAATAACTATATAACTCATAACATGTGTAGGCGATGCAATTCGAACGTAAGTTTTTAATACATATAACTTTTAACCTAAAAACAAATGTTATCTACTTGCTTGAGTATGGCCCATCTCACACTATCAAACCCACTTGTGACGGACCGTTGCATTTCAATAATACTTCATGTTGTTGCCTATAAATGGTGAGAGAAGCTTTCTTCGATAACTTCATAACAAAGCAAGAATTTGAAGATCTAACAAAAAAACAATATATATTATAAAAAATTTAAGAAGAGAAGTATAAAATGGTTAGAGGGCTCTTCTTGGTTTTATTCGTTTTAATTAGTGTTAAGACTTCGGTGTCTCGTCCCTTCGCATGGTCTAGGGATAACATGCCAAACCCAAACTACCAAGGGGAAAGTGGATCGGGCCGTGGGCCCAATTGGGAGTACAATTGGGGATGGGGTTCTGCTCCAGGATCCGGATGGGGTTATGGGTCGGGTTCAGGTAGATCACCGACCGGGTGGGGCAGAGGATCCGGATATGGGTATGGATCTGGATCCGGATCCGGTAGTGGATATGGATATGGTTCTGGAGGTGGTGGAGCACATGGTGGTGGATATGGTTATGGTAGCGGAAATGGTCGATCTGGTGGTGGTGGTTCCAACGGTGAAGTTGCGGCTTTGAACCACAATAGTAAGACTCATCCGTGAGGATGTTTTGATTATTTCTCCCAACTAAAAGGTTTTGGGAGTATAAGTGTTTTCTCTTATTAAGACTGTTGTTAGGTTTGGTACTCTTATAAATGTAACTCAACTTCATTTGTATGCTTTATATATAAAGATTATGTGCTCGACATGTAGTTGTAATGTCTTTGCATGTCTCTCAAAAATGTGTGATCTCTTATAGTTTTTGTATGTCATAAGTTTAAGAAATGTATTTTAGATTTGCTTTTAGTTCATATGGTTAGAAAATTCTTATCTGTTTTACTGTATTTATATATATATATATATATATATACATTTGGTAAAATTATGGTTTGGCTCTAAATTCAAGAGAATAGACGGTCGACTGCAATCGTGGATTAAAACTTTTTAATTTTCAAAAGAAAATGATGAATTATACTATTTTGTTTACTTGGAAAAAAGTTATCACTGTTCGCTTTTTACTTGTAAACCAAATGCTTGATAAAACTTATAAACCAAATGCTTGTGTTCATAGGAACTTTAAAATAGAGTAATTGTTTTTTTTCTTTCATCTGAAATTATATAGAAATAAGAGTTCTTACAACAGGAGAAATACTAAGTAAGACTACAACAAAACCGGTGAAAACAAATATATCCCCCAAAACATAACCCAAGACAAGGGAGAAATATATATGAAAAAGACACAAAAGATAGAAAGCTCGAGTATTCGGAGAACGGTCGCCGGTAGCTTCTATAGCACCGCGTCGCCATGATACATGGCTCGTTGCTCTTCCTCTCTGTGTAGTTTAGTCTGGTTGCAGGTTTGAGTTCAAAAGACAATTTTCAGATCTAGGTTGTGTGGTGCGGTTGGGCTTCACTCGGTCCGCCGTGGTTTGCTTTGGTTGTGCCTTCGTTCGCCGTGAGTTTTTTGTGTGTTCGTCGTTGATTATGTCATCATTAGGAGGTGTCATTGGTGAAAGTTGGGTGCCATTTGTTCGGTGGTGGGAAGAAGACTTTGGTTCTTTCATGTTTCTTATCCTTTTTTCTCCGGTGATGTCCCTTTCTTTGCTGGTCCATTCGTTAGATCTGTTGTCTCTCCTCTCTTTCTCTACTTTTAGTTTTCCTTAACTGTGGGTAGTTGTAATATTTGGCCTTTAGGAACAATCTGGTAATTTGTTCTAGTCTTGTTTCCGGAGGAATTTGTGGTAAGATTGACTTGTTTTGTGGCTTTGGGGCTTTAGGCTTTAGATTATGTTTCTCCAGATTTATTGTCCTTCATCTGTTGCCGCAGTTCTAGGTCGGATTGGTGGTTCCTTTGATCTTATTTCTCTCTTGCTTCATTCAGTGGTGTTAGTCTGGGTTTTCAAAGTGTATGTTTCTTGGAGGTGTCATTTAGATGATTTCTTGTTGCGGGGTCATCTTCTAATTTCTTTGAAGCTTTGTGGTTTCAGAGTTTTTTGGTTCTAGCGATGCAGTGGGTTTGGATTCCAGTTCTTATCTTACGTGGAGGTAGCTCGTCTTCCGTGTGCAAGTTCTGAAGATCCTTCTTGATGTTTTCCCAGTCGGATATCTTGGTTTCCAGGAGCTTTGGTCTCTCGGCTCATTTTCACTTATGGTTGGTTGTTTTGGAGTTGTCTTCCGAGTTTGGTTCCTTCTCAGGATCTGTTTCCCTTCGTGTCTGGTCTGCATTATTAATTTCACCTTGGTCTCATGTGTCTTGTCGTGTTCGTCTAGCTCTATTTCAAGGGTTTCGCAGTTTCGACGCCAACCTATCTCCTTTGGTTTGATTGAAAGTAAAGTAATTGTTTGATACTTACCAAAAAATAATTTACATACAATTTTAAATTCTGGAGTGTAATTTCGTCTTCCAATAGTTAGTTGATAGCTTATAAGGTTTAAGATAAGAAAATCCAAAAAAAAACATTTGTTTTGTTTTGATACAAATTTTCGATTTCTAAACAATAGTATATATGACCTAAAAAAAACAATAGTATATATATACACCTAAAGGATTCTAAGACTATTTTTGTGAACAAGACAAAATACATAAAGTAGCCACAGCTTCTTTGTTTTCAACGAGAACTGCAATCTCTCAACAAACAACAGCTAGTCTATATAGATAAGTGTAACTATCCTCTGATATTGAGTACGATCAAGGCTTTTACCCGTAACAGCGGATTGGGTCATCGCAGCCTTTTGCAGTGGATTGCTTAAGTCCAAACCGCCCTCCTTAGACAAGTATTGCTGGTGATATTCCTCGGCTCTGTAAATTTTTTTAGCCTGTAAGATATCTGTCACAACTTTTCTGTCCAATTGTTGCTGGTGACGCTCCATTGACTTGCGTGCTTGTTTCTCTTGATCCAGGTTGTACAAATATATCCCTGATCGATATTGAGCTCCCACATCGTTTCCCTGATCAGTTAAGGACAGAGAAACAAAGTCAAATTTAAAGCAGAGCAGCGGATAATGTGTCGAATTTAGCATTACAGAAGACAGTGTGAAAGTCAAGTAGTTACAGATAGGGACATAGGGATGATATTCGTTCTCCGTGGTCATGAATGCCAGAATAAATTTCACAGAAAAATATCTTATGCTCAAGAAACTGTCTCCAAGAACAACGACCATACGAAGATTATCTGACAACAAGAAGGGATCTTCATAACTTGACTAAGAGCTGCTTAAGTGCTTTCTATAAAACTATCAAAATACATGAATATGGCCAGATTCATCCATCATATACCAAGATATCCGACTGGGAAAGCATCAAGAAGGATCTTCAGAACTTGCACACGGACCCTCGTGAACTCGAATCTCGTCATCTAGCCAAAGACGAGCTACCTCCACGTAAGGTAAGAACTGGAAATGATTATGGAAGCCCTTTATCGTAAATCTTCCAAATATGACCACGGAGAAATTTGTAGAGTGAGATAGAAAAACAGAGGAAACTGGTTTATGTGGATAGGAGGAACCGTTGGCTGATACTGCGCAATAGTGAACTAATTTACGTCTCCTTTAGCGTTTGCGTTTTGAAAACCCTTATCTACTTGAAGGCCAAACAGAGTCGCTTATCGCCTACCCTTTTTTTTTTCACTGATAAAATATTAAAATTCCAAAAAAGGATTATAAAGCCACCGGAAATACATTAATATCTCCAGAAATAGAGCCTAAAAAAGGAAGCTAATAAAACAACTACAGAACTAGAGACGGAAAGAACTAACATGGATTAAGACCCAAGTAAATGCTATCTCAGACTAGAAAAGCTACGCAGTAGCATTGAAGAGTAAGACGAGAGTGGCTGTTGAAACTTTCCTATAGTGAATAAGGGCACCTCACAAATAATGATCTAGACTTCTACAATGGAAAGAGTTTGATCCCACATATCTTTCGGATACGACGAAATCGAAAAACGAATACAAACATGTAGACGAACGACTAGTTGACACTTCTATAAAAACTCGTAAAGACTAGATCTCGATCAAATCTTGAAAATGTATACAAGGAGCGAGTTACATTTTACTGGAACCAGACTCGGATGAGACCAGCAAGTGATCGAAATTAATAGAGTCGCTTATCGCCTACTCTATCACAAATTGATATTTATATGCCTTAGTTTAATACAAAACACATTAAAATACTTACTACAATGTATATATGATACATTGTTGTACTAATGATCAACACTAAAAACTCGACCAAAAAAAAATGATCAACATTAAAAACCTAACTATAGTCAATTTATAACTCTACAAGAATTCAACAATATTTTAATTTTAGACCTTTTTATTGTGCAATTTAAAAAAAAAAAACAATTTAGAGGAATAAATTCATTAGAAATTGATATTTGATTAGCTTCTAGATATTCTAAAACTGTATGTCACAATTATACAAACCAGTTTTAGTTAAAAGTGTGAATGAAACCGCTTGAATGAATCCTCAGTGAATAAGTTAAATTTAAATCTATATATACTAAGACCATCATTATTGGGGGTTTTGATGGGTTTTTTGATGGGTTTCTTACTAATTTTTTAATATTAAAACTTAAGAAACTTTAAGAAAAGTTTCTTATTTAAGAACCATAAGAGCATGATTAATGCAAGGTTCTTATAACAATATTTTATTATAAATTTTAATAAATGAATGAAGAAAGAGAAAATTGAAAGAAGAAAAATGTTAAGAACCCTTCTAAGAAAGGATCTTAAATAAGACACTTTGGTAAAATTTCTTAACAAAATAATAATAAAAAATGTTAAGAACCCCTCTAAGAACCTCCCATTAATCATGGTCTAAGAAACTGTCTCTTAACATTTTAATATTAAAAAATTAGTAAGAAACCCATAAAGAGTATCTCCATTAATGATGCTCTAAAAGTACCTATTTGTGGTCTTCTAGGCCATCCACATCACCAAACTTTACAGCACCCTTATTCTTCTGCCACCTCAGCAACTCTCCCATTCTACGGCCACATCAAACGGTTTCTTCTCCCTGAATATTTGACTTCTGGTTTCCTCTTTGTTTTTTCGTAACGATTATCATTCATTAAGTCATTACTACTATTGTACTCCATTCGTTGTCCTTATATCTTCCCATTTATTTTTATAAACGTCCATCATCTAGCGTGATGATGGCGCTTTGTGCTACTCAAGGGACTGGTCGAATTGCGGTGATGGTCCGGCGTGACCCTCCGCATTTCTCTTCTGACGCGTCGCTAAATCTGATTACAGGCATGGCGTCCAGTAAGGCCTCTGCGGGAAGGTAAGCAAAGTCTCTTTTGGCTCATACTAAGGTTTTAAATCCAAACCATGATGCTTCCTTTCATCGGCCGTTGTTTTCTTATACAATCTCGATGACACCTCTGTTTTGTTTTCTTATAATATTGTTTTCAAACAAGTTTGCAGAGAAAGAAAACAAATTTACTCACTCACAGAGCAGATTGCAAAGTTTGGGTGAGATTCTCTAAGGTTCTGCATATTTCCATCCATAATATAACCTATGATTGGTTTTGTTTAATTAGTAAAGATACAAAAATTTTAGTCTGCGAAGTCAGAATTATAAACGAAGAACTGAAATTGGACAGTGGATCTGGTGATGTGGAGAGATGTATAAAGCTCGGCGCTTTTCCGCTTCAGAACATTCTTCAAAATCTCCTCTTCATACGCTAATGATCTCTAAATTAAGGAAGAAACTACACACGTTAACCTTAATTTAGAGAACTAAAAATGTGAATGATTATGATGATCAGTTCCATTTCATTGGTAGCGTACATAGGATTGATCTATCTGGGTATCATGTTGGACATAAAGACCCACCTCTCTCTTGATTAATATCATTGCATGTTGTTCATGTGATTTGGTTCGAAAGACAAATAAATGAATGCAGAGGAATGGTGGAGGAGGATGAAAGACATAAAGTGGTTGGGGTGAGAGAGGAAGATGCGAATAGGATGCTCGGACTCATAATGCATTATCTCAACGAGTCTCTACTTCAACTCAGAACACTTTTCTCCAGTGATTACTGCACCACCCCTGAGGTAACTCCCCTTCTCTCTTTCTCTCTTGATTGATTACTGTTTATAAAAATGATACAATGATGATGATATTGTGCAGACAGGAGTGGCGTAATTCGTTCTGGACAAGTGTGGCTCTTCTATCACTCTTTCCCTTGGAACCTCACCAAATTGGTACTTTTACAACACTAGATTGCAAGAATGTCCTCAATGTGCAGTTTTGGCTCGAGATATGAAAATAATGCAGATCCACCACGAATCGAAGCATCCTTATGAGGAACCCAAGCTCGTGAATCTCCATGCCATCTTAGCCCCAATAGCTCGTGTAGATTGTTATCATTATACAAAAAAATTTCTTAATAGTCACTTATAATTCACTTGGTAAAATGTTATTCACAAAATACAAATATAAACTGAGCAACTAAAAGATAATAGCAAGTTATATATTTTTACATCATAAAACTTGAAAAATATAAAATAAAAATATTATTTTGAAAATCAGTATTTTAATAGTCACTTATATTTTTACCCCGGTACTAGTAGTAACAAAAGAATCTAGCTGAATAAATATTACATAGGCATGATAAAAATCAGTCTACCTATGTTCTATTGATTTTTATAGTTTTTAAATATCTTTAATGAGTTAAATGTAGCTATACAAATCCGATTAATTTTAATATTTATACTACTAGCCTAGTATTTTTTCTTTTCATCTTATAGCATAGATAGTTGTAAGATGACAAGAAACTATAATCGAAAAAATATATACTAAAGTAATTATTTTTGTAATTCTCGAAACAAGAAACAACTGAGATTCCATAGAACGAGTTGACAAAGTCCTAATTTCAATCAAAGTGTTCCAAAACCGTAGGCTCTATATTCGCAATCAAATCAGAAAGAAAAAATATGAAAATTTACAAAAATATGTTTAAAATGTGGCAAAAACACTGTTCAAGCAATTCTACAAAACCATTAACATCCTAAAAACGTTATTTCTAGAGAGTATTGCAATTCACATAGAAAAAAAAAAAGAAAAGAAAGAAAGAAAGAAGAAGTCAAAATGTACAGATCTTCGAGCTGGAATCGAGTAACAGATGATTACTCATCTGCACCACCAAAGGGAATGTGGATGGGCTCATTGATCGGTCCTCTTGATGAGAACGAATTATCTTCCTACAATAATCCACCTGTTGAGATGGTTAAGAAGGAAAAATCACGTACCAAGTTTACAGAAAATGCTATTCACATCATTCCTTTTGTTCTTCTTGCATGTGCTCTTGTCCTCTGGCTCTTCTCAAATCCAGGTTTATACAATGCTCATACCAATATCTTAAGCTAAATGTCGAAGGTGGAAATTAAATATTTCCGAGCCAACAATTGAATTTTAATTAAACGATTGAATTTATTAACATACGAAATACATAAATTAAAAAAGAAAGATTTGATTACACTTATGTAGACATTTTGGCTCCTCTTGAGGTGGTTTTTTTTATTAATATAAGCATGATTTAAACAAAAATGGGTAGAAAAGTGTCTTTTATGTATCAATTTTTATTAGGAAAGTTAATCATTTTGTTGATGGTTTAGCTAACTATGCATTTTCTTTACTACTTGAGTTTCATGCTTTGTATTTAATTCCCGAGGCCCTTGCTTTGTTATTGGAGGAGGATATGAATGATTCTGTTGTTGCGGTTAGGATTGGGTTTGCGGGTTTGCGGGCCTCGCCCCGCAAAAAGCCCGCAGATTTTTTTTTAATCCGCACCCGCCCCGCCAAAATGCGGATTTTTAACCAGAAACCCGAACCAGCCCCGCAATAATCGGCGGAGCCACGGTCGATCCGCAAAAAAAAAAAATTCATCACGGACCCGCCCAAAACCCACGAAAAATCCGCGGGCCCCGCAAACCAAACCTGCAATTAGGTCCAATTTCAAATTTCGTGCTTTTTTTTAACAAAAAAGTCACGATGTTCACACACTTGTAATGCAAACATCACGTTGTTTTAGAAAAACAACAAGATTTTTTTTCGCGGGTACCTGCGACCCAAAACCGCAAAAAAAAAGTTCGCCCCGTGAAACCCGCAGAAAAACGGGCTTCATATCCAAAGCCCATATTCGTTCTGCGTGGTCCAAAATTCGCCAAACCCGCGGGTCGCGTGCCCAATTTCCAGGCCTAGTTGCGGTAGACATTTGTATTTGAATTTATGCATTTATTTTAATAAAATAGGAAGATACTACTGGTGACAAAAAAAAAAGAGATATCTCTACCTTTTCACGACCAGAAAAAATTTCACTTATGTTGTCCAGATTTATTTTGATTCTAAGGAGTCACATTGCCCACACGTAATAATGTTAGAGATTTGGTTCTATATTCATATAAATTTTCTTATGAGCTAAAACGTTTTTTTTTATTCCAAAACAAATATATTAAATTTGTAGAAAGTTTGGCTTCCAAACAGCCTGGTAAGCAATACAAGACGCACCAGTAGGCACGCAAAAAACAAAACATGAAGGCAACAAATAATTATTTGAATTGCCTAAAAAGGCATTGATTCAAACTGCTTCAGCATCAATGAGGCTCTGCATCCAATTAGGACCGGCAGTAGCTATGTATGAGTGGTGTCGCTGATCTTCTGTGACCGATCTAGCCATAGCTAGCAATATTTTATTGCTGGACTGAAGAGTCACATGGATCCTCTAGCCTTGAATTGCCTTAGGTGTTCCCGTATCGTATGAAGGGTACATGTGCTTCCTCTGTATTGGTGTAGACTCATGAGTAATTCATATACCTGTTCCGAGTCTACTTTAAAGATTACTCGCTTTTGGTGAGTATATTTGCACTCTCTACAGCCCATAGACAGCCTAAAAGCTCAGCTTGTAATTGTTGGAGGACACATGAATATGTCGTATGCCATGTAGTATAGCTTCCCCATGTTCATTCCTTATAATCCAGGTTGCGCCACTTACATGTTTGCTCCTATCCCAAGCGGTACCAATATTACACTTGGTCCATGACACAGGAGGTTTATGCCATTTCAAGTGTTCCTGCGCATGACCAATTGTATCTTGCTTGTTTGTAGCTTCCTTAGAAATGGAAGAAAAGCATTCCTGAGCCTCTTCATACGCCCTTAATGCTACAAAGTTGGGTCCAGTGTAGTTTTCTCGAACACCCAAGCATTACATGTTTTCCAGATTTGCCAAACCAGCCAAGGGATGGCTTCTCGGTCCTTATCTCTGATATTGTTGTATTGCTTTGACACTTCAAGAGGTGGTATATATTCAGGAACGTGGATGTCTGTGAAAAGCATGACTCGGTTGCGGTACTTGTGTTGAATTCCATATTTTACTTGCAACATCACATGTACACAACACATGATTTATGGTTTTAGCTTCAGTACCACAAACTCCACAGAGATTACTAGGGCTTACTCCTCTTCTTTTCAGGTTATCCGCAACTGTTAACGCCCCTGGTGCTGCCTTCCAAAGGAAATGGCGAATCTTAGGAGATGTATTTACCTTCCAAATCTTTTGCCATACCGACTTCTCGAGGGGTGATTGGTTCTGAGGATTTGTAACATGCAGCGTTGCTAACTCGTTTGCTAGTTTATATCCACTACAAATGTTATAGCTTCCAGACTTGGAGAGACTTCACTTCTATGTATCTGGTACACCATTAACCAACCTCGGTTGGGGTATACACTAAATATCACGAGCCGTGAATAGTTGAGAGAGTTTGTTCGCATCCCAGCTATTATACCGCTTACTCCATAAGCTCGAAACCGCAATGTTATCAAAGAGGTCGTGTCTGGTACATGTAGGCTTTCATGGACGGTCATCCAAGATCCACTTTTCCTTCCAAACATTTGTGTTCTTGCCATCTCCCACCTGATTTAACAAACCGTGACTCAGTAAATCTCTGCCATGGAGAATGTTCCTCCACCCATAAGAAGGTCGAGTACCCACACCACACTCTATAAGAGAGCTGCTCTGGTAATATCTTCCTCTGAGCACTTGAGCCGGGAGAGAATTCGGATCATCTAGTACCTTCCAGGCTTGTTTCATGAGTAGTGCTTGGTTAAAACGTCTGATGTCCTTAAAACCGACGCCACCGTCACTTTTAAGCTTACATAATTTTGACCAAGTAACCCATGGGATTTTTTTTTGTTGTCACCACTACTCCACCAATATTCTCTCATTGCCGATGTAATCTTCTTACATGTATGCACTGGGAGCTTAAAGCACATCATAGCATATGTTGGGAGAGCGGAGGCTACATCTTTTAATAACACTTCTTTGCCTCCTTGTGAGATAGATTTGCGAACCAACCATGCATGCGTGATCTTAACCTTTCATGAATAAAATTCAAGATATTCCGTGTTGAGCCAGAGAAACATTCAGGCAAACCAAGATACATTCCTTGTCCGTTTTCCTTTGTAATCCCCAGGGTACGTTGAATTTGATGTTTCACATCCTCTTTAACATGCGCACCAAAGTATACAGAGGATTTCTGGAAATTTATACTTTGGTATCTCGTACAATTGGAGGCACTTCTTAATTGCTTCACTTTCTTCCTTGTTGGCTTTACACAGGAGCAAACTATCGTCTGCGAAAAGTAGATGATGTATTTCCGAACATGAAGGTTCAATTGTGAAGTCCACAAGAGCTAAAATGTGTTTGTAATTATAAATGCAGAATTCAATTATCTTTTCCGCTTGTGTTTACGTGAAACGAAGACTCTTATGTTTACATTTTTAAATGTACACATTTTATGAAAAATTAAGATATATCATGTTATTTGAAAAGAAAAAAAGAGAGAGTAGAATTAACAAAATAATTTGCTTTTTTGTAGATGTGGATGTTGGGGTGAGAGAGGAATCTATTGCGGCAAAGATAGAAGGATTGACTATCGAAGGAGACATCGATAACGACAGCGATGGAACTCAGACCGGTTTCTTGGGCGCTGCTTTAGAACTCACGGATTTAGACAAACCAAACCTCACTCACGATGTGGACCGAAACAGACGACTTTCAAGGAAATTGATCAAAGCTTTTTACTAGTTCAAACCATTTTTTGTGTGTTTTGGTGAATTTTGATATTGATATATATATAGCTTTACCAAAACAATGTTTTGTTTTGGTTTTTGGATAATAAATGAGGATATATGATAATGATTCAGCTAATGATTTTGGCATTCAATCTTTTTCCACTACATATAATAAATTTTTTTAAAATGAATTGGATCTGCCAAAAATAACAATAATAGAGAGCAAATAATTTGTAAAACCAAATAATTTTTTTTTATAATCTAATCTGAAAAAGCAAAAAAATAAAATAATAATTGTATATATTGGGCTGACAAAACTTCTGAATATATATAGAGATATATATTCAATTATTATACCTATATTAATATTTAAAAAAAATACGACTTTCATTTCACATGGATAAATCCATGAGCCGTCAAGTCGGTTTGCTCCGGTATCTTGTGGAAAAGAAGAAGGTGGAGGCAAATCGAGATCAACTTCCAAACCGTTTTTCTGTCATATTTAAAGCTTGATTCGATTGAGATTGAGGCAAACCAATCGATAAATCCCTTGGTATAGGTAAACCAGAAGGGTGAACAAACTTAACCAGTTCAGGATTGGCGTAGTACATCGGATGGAACATAAAAGATGGGACATTGTAATAAGGTGGTCTAGTTTGGTAGATTGGCATGTATACCATTGATAGATTCTGAAACCGGTTTGAAATTTCGGTTTGCATTACCGGTTCTTGAGATCCGGTTTGTGGTTGTTTAGATGAAGTCTTCACTGATGATGTTGATGTTGATGCATCTTGGGAGATTCTCTCATTGGCATTCTCATTCTGTTTGATTAAACTCGATTAAGCCCAAATTAAACCCTAAAAACCCAATGTGAATAACGGATTACTTGAGAAACAAGGCAAATAGAAAAACCTGAGTTTCGAGAGAGATGTCAAAGACACTAGCTCGTTTTCTTCTCTTTTCGCTTGAACTTAACCTAACAAAGTATTTCTGAGCATGACTAGCGACTTGTGTCGGTGTTCTCGTCGTGATGAAATTCTTTGCGATTCCTCTCCAATCTCCTTTTCCAAGTTTCTTCAAACCGACTAAGAAAATCCGATGTTCTTCTTCCGTCCATGGCTTCCCTAAAAATTTCAATTTTGATTTATTTTATCTTATAATTTTCATTAAATTAATAATCATACATTTGAAATTTAAAAAATTAACAAAAATTCACCCTTTCTCTTCTCAAGAGCAGTTTTCCCTTTCTTAGAATGAATCTGACCGTCGGAGTGATAACCGGTCTCTTCAACGACGGCGATAAGATCGCTGCTGTTGCCGTTACGATTATCGTTAGTGACAAGAGAATCAAGGTTTCCCAAACTCTGACTCTTTCTTAACTCCGTTACCTCAGGCGACATAATCGGATCAGACGATATACTAACGCCGAACAGTTTAACGCTTCCCTTATTAACGCCGTTAAGACAAGTCCGTGCGTTATGGCCATCGTGGCCACAATTTGAACAAGTCTTCGTCGTCACCGTTACCATCTCCTTCACCATATCTACTCTCTTTCTCTCTACGTCACGTGAATTGATGTCTCACGATCTCGATAATTGTATTTATATCTTCAAATATTATGAGTGTATTTATAGAGAATTATCATACACGATAAATACTCGAATATTTGGGTTAGCTGTTTTTTGTGATTGTCCTTGGTGTTTTTACATTTTTAAATTTCCTTAACGATAAAGGGTTTCCGTATTTATCTGATTTTATTTGGAAGATTTACCGTCTTTGTTAGAAGGAAAAATCCAGCAGAATCTTGAGAAAATCACAATAAGCGGTTGAGATTTTTAAGCTTGGCTTAGTGGACATTTTTCATCCGTCAGATTCTCTTACGGCTACATATATAGTGGAAAGGAAACTAATCCATTAGTTCCGATGTATATAAAAGAGGATGCTAAAAAAAACAGAAAAAAAAGAGAGATAAAATCCTATATTCGACTTTTTATTTCTTATATATTTCCTAAGTTACCTATATCAATATTTGTCTAATCTTAGTGCAGTTGGAATCATCTTTTTATCTTTATCCATGGGTTAAGTTATATGTGAAATCCATAGAAATTAGGTTTTATTCAAAAACTAGATAATTACTAAGGAATAGGAAATAGCTAAAACTAGTAAAGCAATTTAACAGTTTTTACGGATCACCATACGAGACATGCACTAATTATTACATACAACTTCTCTATATATACCCAACTTTTGTTAGGATTTAAAACTTAAGCCATCAAATAAAAAAACATAAAAATTATAAATAAATAAAAAATAAAACCAAACAAATATTTTTGTTTCTTAAAAGAATAGATCACAACAATGTCAGCATCACATTTTGCTATCCTTTGCATCATCATAGTTTCTCTCGTTCCTCTACAAGAATGTATGCAATATTATTGTCTTTTACATTGTTTATTATCATCATCATAACCAACATTGTAATTTGTTTGTTTACAGTTGCAAATGCAAATGAGTTTGAGGGGAACAAGATAGGTTCATCAGTGTGTACCACTCGTCCACACTGTAAGCATGGAAAAACATGTTATTGCTGTTTTGCAGATCGATCCAAGTGCTATCGCAATCTATATAATTGTGCATCTTCCTGCAAGCGTAGGGATTGATGGCTTTATTAACTTAACCACCTGTTTTATATATCAACTATATACAATTACAGTTTTATGTAAAGGAAACAATTTCAATTATAACACTTCAAAAAAATAACTTACAATTTTTCTTATCGACTTAATTATAGTAACATATTTTTATTTGTAGTACTTTTCACTGATGGTTTTGTAAAATAAATAAATATGATAATATCATAGTTGTATTATGTTAATCTTTAAAAGCAAGTTTGTAATATTTCGGAAATAAAATTAATTTAACAATTTTTCTGGATAATAATTTGGTTTTGTAAGGTTTGCAGAAGAAAAAAATATCGGACTATACTTTGGAGCTAACAATGAAAGCTAGCAATAGAATTGAATTTAAAATACCTGTCATTTTACAATTTTCTGTCAATTTACTTTTATTAATTTGAGAAAATTCTTGTTACTTGCACACCGCAAAAGAAATTTTTTAAAGTTTGAATTATGAATCGAATTTTGTTAATTCAATTTATTATAAAAACAAAACCTTATAGTTGATGAAAAAAAAACTATATAAACCATATAAATTTTGTAGTTTAAAAACTTTATATGTAAATTCCAATTCTTGAAATATCATGTACAAGAGATCTTGTTGGTTGAATTACAAAAAAACTTTATAGTGTATTTTTTTTTTATGCAAACATAGTGATAGGTAGAAATACATCATCTTAATAACTGTCAATAACCCATCTGCATGTATAGATTAAATTTTGAAAATCTATGCATATTTAAAAATATAAAAAGAAGTCATCATGATAACGTGATAAAATACTTTTAAATGATAAAGGGATAAGACAAAATAAGAAAATAAGTGATAAGTCAAAAAGACAAGGTGGTATGATCCTTCGTAGTCCATTCCACGAAACTCCCTCGAACTCTCTCTTTACCTCCAAAGCTCACCACTATATATTACCATTTTCTTCCTCACTCTTCTTCTCACTTCCACACACACATAATATCACTTAGAGTAACAGATCATGGCCACTAACCAAGAAGCTTTAGCCATCGATTTCATAAGCCAACACCTTCTCACTGACTTTGCTTCCATGGAAACCAATTGTATCCTTCACAAAGCTGCAACAAGCCCTAGAACCATCAATAACCAATCTCCTAAACCGAACTCGACTCTTAACCGTCGTAAACCGCCCTTACCGAATCTTTCAGTACCGAGAACGGTCTCAACGAAGACGGAGAACAAGGAGGAAGAGGAGAAGCACTACAGAGGAGTGAGGCGGAGGCCGTGGGGAAAATACGCGGCCGAGATCAGGGATCCAAACAAGAAAGGTTCTAGGATTTGGCTTGGGACTTACGATACAGCCATAGAAGCTGCAAGAGCTTATGACCAAGCTGCGTTTCAATTACGTGGAAGAAAAGCAATCTTAAATTTTCCTCTCGATGTTAGGGTTACGTCGGGAACTTGTTTTGAGGAAGGAGTCGTTGGGTTAGGGAAACGTAAGCGAGTGAATATATCTCCACCGCAAGAAGAGAAAGAGGCGGTTAGGGTTAAAGAAGAGAGTAATACAGCGGAGACAGCGGAGGCTGACCAAGTTGAGGCGGTACCTTTGACGCCGTCAAGTTGGATGGGGTTTTGGAACGTAGGAGCAGGAGATGGGATTTTCAGTATTCCTCCGTTATCTCCGACGTCACCTAACTACTCCATTATCTCCGTCACTTAAACATCGGAAAAGTCAATGGACGATGACGTTTTCACTTACGTCACTCTCATCATTTCTTTATTTTTTGTATAATATAAGAGTAGCGGTAGTGTGCAAATATCATATAACTAGTTTTAGTACCAATCATTTTGTTCATTTATTTTTTATATTTGGAGGTTGAAAAATATATGTTTTGTATTTATTGAAGTTTTTATTAAATTTATTGATTGTATACAAGTTATTAAACATAAGTCTTTTTAAAAATCATCTTCCCCATCTGCTAAATGGGCAACAGATTATAAAATCTTCAATATAATAAAATCATAGTATTTAGAATAAAAAATATTTTCGATGTGTTATATTCTAAGGTTATAATAAGGCTAATTTTGTAAAACTGACTTTGGTGGAGTATTTATTACACTTCATATTTTGTATGTTTACTAAATAATTAAAATTTAATTTTCATTCTTAAACTAACTATTTACTAACCTATATTCTTAAAATAAATATTTACTAATATCTAGCATCTAACTTATATGATTTCTGTGTATACAAATTTTCTAATATTTTCATTACTATAAATTCCTATAATCAACTCGATGAAATTATTTTATAAATTTCATAAAATAGTTAAAAATAAATAAAATTTTAATTTATATAAAAGTTAAAAATAATCTGATCATGTACATAATTTCTATTAACCCACCAACATTCGAAATAAATTTAAAATAAATCTTGAAAACAATATAAACACAAGTAAAAAATATAATATATCAAGTTACTTAAGTAAACACATGTTAAAAAATCTAGTTGGATAAGGAGAATGAAATCTGAGCTGTAGGAGAAAGAACACAATAATTACTCAATTACATGATCTAAACGAAAAGCTAAATTTTTAAAATTCAATAGTAAAACACACCAATCAACAGATAATGGCGTCTAAGATGATCTACAAAACAACCACAAAAGTAAATAATCAATGTTATCTTACATATTAGTATTATAAAATTTAAAGGTTAATTATAATTAATATTAAATTATATTATGAGTATAATTGTCAAACTAAGCAAGAGGGTAAGGTTTGGTTTCCATATGTGGAGCCCCAATACGACTTAAGTAGAAACAAAGAAATATCAAGTTGCTTCAAATCATTTTCTAGCAAGTAGCTAGCAAGAGAACCCTACAAGTAAAGCAATTTTATGAATTTGTCTCTCTTCTTCGGATTAAAATTATATATTGTACATAATATATTACTGTTTTAATCGAATGTTTTTTTTGTCATCTCAAAATATATTAGTAGATCACACAAAGGTTTTAATCGAATGTTAAAATGCAAAATATTGATATTTGTTAGAGTTTGGTGAGTAATTATTACTACTCGGTGAGTCACTCTTTGTACAAAAATCATACAATGTCCAGAAAAAATACAAACTTATTAATGAGAAACAATTTAATGAGAATCAAATGATAGTTAAAGAGTTCTCAAATGTAAATATTTTATCCACCAAAATTCGAGAATCGCATAATCTAGTTTGGGAAGAGTTTACTTAGAAATCTTAATTTATTGATCCAAGTATTATTTTATTTTTTTTGGTAAAGAATTGAATAACAACACTATTCATAACCTAACACTTACGTTCTAAAATCTATTATATATAATGAGAAAAAATCGAACCAATGATGTCAAAGTTATTAGTTAGAACATTCTAACTATTAGAATGAGAAAAACTAGGCATCAGTCCAATTATTGAAAGAAGAAAAACAACATCTAGTTAGCAAACTAACATAGGATTTGAAGAGTGGGTAGCTCAAGGAATTAAACTCCAAAAGAATGAAATGGATGTTAGTGAAATAAGCCAGCATCAGGGACAAGATCAAGTTGGCACAACTTGGAAGGGTCCTGACAAAATATCTTAAGTAGTCTCCAATAAATGTGAATGGATAAGACTGGGACCCTAGAGTTAAAACCAGAGAGACGGAGAGAGAGATATTTGTGACACCTCATCCATGGCTGCCAAACACATGTTTAGGATTCTTTTCTTTATATACCCAAAATATGATCCTAGCTTTTCTTCAAACATCATTTGCAGATTTTTCCTCTCCTGTCTTGTCTCTAAAAGAAAAATAACTAAACAATGGCAACTTTTGAGGAAAGCTCTGATTTGGAGGTTATACACAAACATATGTTTGAAGACTTGGTGATCCCTGATGGTTTCATTGAAGACTTTGTCTTTGATGATGCTGCTTTTGTCTCTGGACTCTGGTCTCTAGAATCCTTAGATCCAGTTCCTAAACTGGAAACTAGTTCACCTGTTCTTGACCCAGATTCCTATGTCCAAGAGTTTCTGCAAATGGAAGCAGAATCATCATCATCATCATCATCATCAACAACAACAACAATATCATCTGAGGTTGAGATTGTCTCAAACCGGAAAAAAACAAAGAGATTAGAAGAGACGAGACATTACAGAGGTGTGAGAAGGAGACCGTGGGGGAAATTTGCAGCAGAGATTCGAGATCCAGCAAAGAAAGGATCCAGGATCTGGTTAGGCACTTTTGAGAGTGATATTGATGCTGCAAGAGCATATGATTATGCAGCTTTTAAGCTCAGGGGAAGAAAAGCTGTTCTCAACTTTCCTTTGGATGCCGGAAAGTATGATGCTCCAGTCAATTCATGCCGGAAGAGAAGGAGAAGCGATATACAGGAGCCTCAAGGAACAAGTACGAGCAACTTATCATCGTCATCAAACTAATGGGACTAGTGATGTTTAATTAGTATATATAGGTAAGAATAATCTATGTGAAGCACACTATGTATAGAACCAAGGAAATGTTAGATTAGTGTACTGAAAAACCTCTTGCAAAATTATGTACTAAAGAGTTCCTGTAACAATGGAGCTTCCGTATTTTCTCAAGTCTTGAAGAGCTTAAGGTTAAAGAAACAAAGTTCTTAGGACCTAAGTCCACCGACTATTCTATTTCTTTATCTACTATTGTGGCATAAGCCTAGAAGGAGAAACTATAACCAATAACACAGTCAGTATCTTCTCACGAAATCCATTCCGTACAGCAGCTTTAGTATTAGATATCACTAAGATGTTGATTAGCTCACATGTCCAGAAAGCATGAATCTATGAATTGAGTAGATGAACAAGTTGCAGGAGGGACCAGGTTTAGAATGTAGCAGCCAGAGTTTTGTCTCATGGTTGGGTACAAGTCAGCAAACATTGTTTAAATATGACAAGAAATTTGATGGACCACAGGCAACAGCTAAAGCTATGAGATGCGCAAGTTGCAAAGAGAGCGAGAGAAAAGATATGTATTTACATCTCAACCCAATCGTTGAGATGGCTGTTGAATATTATTATTAGGAATATACTTAAAACCAAATAATTCATATAACAAACCGCATATATCTAATGATTGTCGATTAAGATAAATATATTATAGAATATTATATGTATGTCTAATATACATTTGGAACAGTATATGAATATGAGCCGACCTGTTTCTTAGATTGAAGAGATCTTCATGTCATCAATCTTTTCTTGAGTCCCCATGTCGATCACGTTCGGCAATGCACCTTCACGAGTCAAGAAACTCGGTTGATTCGTCGATGCAAGGAGTCTAGCCCACATCCTATCCGTTAACTTCACCGTATTGGTCACTTCAGTCACTCGCTGCAGAAGTAAAACGTGTACCACAATTAAAAGTTCATGATATCAACTTCAACCACAAAGGTTTAAAACTCCTCAAAATAAGTTAGTCTAAGAATGGTTACAGAAATAGGGATGTAAGCATGTCTACTGTTAACTGGTCCCACAGTGAAACCAGAGTACCCAGCCATTGCACCATGAACTGCACTTTGTGCCAGAAGAGTGCAGTAGACATTGTCAGATGCGTTACTCGGTATTGCTCTTATCATATACGTCGGGTCTGTGCAACAAGTAATTATGTCAATGAAATGCACAGAAGAGCGTTAACAAGATAAAGACACTTAATCTGAAGATATACCTATATACTTCATATTTATTGTCATTTTCCGAACATTTGTAAAGTGATCCTGCAAAAGTCATCTCAAATGTTTGAGAAAAACATCAAAAACCGCTTCCTTAACTTTCGAGTTTCAACCAATACCTTAATCTGTTGACTCAACCATAGACCAACATCAAGTAAGAGTCTATTTCCTGACGCATCTTTAGTTTCAGAAGCATGCATGCTTTGCGCGACATAATCCTGACCAGCTCCTTCAGCTATCACAATAACCACGTGACTGTTCTCTTTGAGTCGTTGCTCGACAAACTCAAAGAGCCCACCCTTTCCCTCAAGGAAAAATGGAGACTCTGGAATTAAGCAACAATCCTGTTGCATTCCAAAGCGGCCTATGTTACACCATAGCATAGAAATATTGTGGTGAGAAATTTAACAATCAAAATAATATATTACCACATCTCGATTCGCTAAGGTTGCAATCATGGCAATAAAGCCTGCAAAATTAGTATCAAAAGTTAACTTTATATTCACAAAAGAAAATAGACCAAATATGCAAAAGAGTATCTACCGCTGTATCTTCCCATGAGTTTAACAATACCAACACCATTTTCCACACTCTCAACCTCTACATGAGCAGCATTAATAGCTCGTTGGGCTTCCTCCACAGCAGTATCAAAGCCAAATGATTTGTCAATCACCTGAAACAGTTAATGGAAAAGATGTATACGGAACATCATAAGAGAAAACCTCAAATTGAAATATCAATGTGTGCTTACAGCAATATCGTTATCAATTGTTTTGGGTATGCCAGAAATTGCCACTTTCAGACCACGCCTCTCAACTTCCTTCACAGAATATGAAGCAAGTATCAATAAATACTTAATGCCACATACATATAACAATTACTAATGTGTGATAATGAACACACTTCGTATATTTTGTCTGCACCCTTTTGCGTCCCATCACCTCCAATGATATACACCTGAAAATACCCATCCAAAAGAGATTAGTATGCCTCACTTTCAAGACTAACTAAACTACCTAAAGACCACAGAAACCAGGAAGGAAAAGGACGTTACTAGTGTTAGAGACCTGATTAATTCCTCGATCTTGAATGTTATCAACAATCTTTGCTGTATCATGTCCTCCTCTAGAGGTTTGAAGAAAAGTGCCACCGCGTTTATGAATATCGTTAACTACTTTAGGCGTCAGGGTCATAGTGTTTTTGGAGTAAAATCCCCTATATCCTCCCTGAATGCCAAGAGTGTTATTAACACCATACATATTGTTCAATCCACATACAATTTCCCGTATAACTGTATTGATTCCTGGGCACAATCCCCCGCAAGTCACTATGCAAGCTTTAACTTCATCTGGTCTGAAATACACCTGCTATGCCATAATTTAACGGGTTTCAGTTGGGAACACATCTTGATCAAAGTTTAAGACTTAAAAGAAAAAATTCATATAAGTGACAAAAAAAAAAAAAAAAAATTCACTCTTTCTCGAGGGCCTGCTCGCCTAAAGTGTACTCCTCGCTTACTTTCCTTCTGGACTACAATCTGAATATGATGGTACTTGATCAAGCAAAGAGCGATAAAGCGACAAAAACAAAAGCTTTAAACAGAAACCATCCGGCTTACATTCTGGGCAACTACATCTTCAGAACTGACAAAATTTTGCCTGCAGAAACAGCACTAACAATGTTGTTACGAGTTTACAACCTCAAAGTCATTACAAGCTTACTTACTTTCCCTATTTTAAACTAAACTTACTTAACAATGGCATATGCTTGACTTTCTTTCAATGGATTTGGGTAAGACTGTAAGTAATATCAGAAACAAAACACAAATCAGGGAACAAGCAAAACTAATTCAATTTTAAACTCCATTTATCTTTCATTGCAAGTTGTATAATCCACAAGATAGGAACAGGGGAGACTCAAATACCTGTAAATCAGGGAGAAATTTGGTCAAGTGAGGAACGTCTTCGAGCACAAACCCATCATCTCCCTCTGATCCCAATCTATTGGAGCACTGAGCTCTGATTAAGCGGTTCTGGTGGGAGATTCGCGGAAAAACTGAAACTTTCTTCAATTTCAAAGCAAGAAGCGGGAAATCTCGACGATGAAGGACGTTCGAAGAAGGAATAAGCGAGAAAAGATTGAGTTTTGTTGACCCACGAAACGAAATGGAAGCTTCCATTTGTACGGAGAAAAAATCCGCAATTTGAGGAATTGAAACTTTTTGAAAGAATCTCTGTGAAATTCACAATAGAGATCACCAAAACGAAGGAGTATCACACCAATCGACGCACGTCTAACTCATCAGAGGGAAGGTATGAATGTTAAAATTCGGATAAACCGATCTGAACCGAACCTAAGAGTTTATAACTGACCTAAAACGAAGGAATATAACACCATGTCGTTCGCGATAAATATTATAACACACCCTACCGTTTTTGTTAACTTGATTTATCAATGTTCTCATTTCGATAGTTATTGTTGAACAGAAACCTCATATTTTATTTTCCCGGGAAAATATATACACATAAGACATAACATATAGTCTTTTCCAGAATCCCTGTTTCTGGGTATCCGACACACCACTGAGATGAGCCTCTCTGTCGGTATACCGTTTCCACTGGCCATTAAACCACCTGAAATTTCGTCATCTGTGAGAATCTCTCTGATTTTATCTCTCGTTGTTTTATTTCACTTTGCTTTTTCTATTCGTGACGAAATCATGTATTCCAGACAGGAAGCTCAACATTGTTTCTACCAGCTCAGCTTAAGAATAAGCCTCAGGAAATGTCCATTTCGTCTAATTCGCAATCATGTATGACAGTAAACAACGAAAATTGTTATTCTGTTACATCGTTGGTTGATCATTTACGAGAATCTTCAGACGAAGGGTTTCTAAAGAAAACAAAATCGATTCATGGAGTTTTCATTAAATCTCAGTTTATGGGCAAGTCCTTGACTGTAATGTTGAATCAGATGGTTATAGCTTACTCTAAGTGTTCCGACTTCGGTTCTGCTCGTCAGTTGTTCGATGAAATTCCCCAAAAGAGTGTTTTCTCCTGGACTGTTTTAATGGTTGGAGCGACGGATAATGGATATTATGGGGATGGGGTTGATTTTTTTGTTGAGATGCTGCATTGCGATATCTTCCCCGATGAATACGCTCTTTCTGCTGCTATACAGGCATGTATTGGTGTGGATAGCATTAATGTGGGCAAAATGGTTCATGCTCAGGTTATAACCCGGGGATTTTCTTGTCTTCCGTTTGTTAATACATCTTTGCTTAGCATGTATGCTAAGTTAGGGAGGACAGGGGATTCCTGTAAGGTGTTTAATTCCATGGAACTTCATAATGAAGTTTCATGGAATGCACTGATGTCAGGGTTTGTGTCAAACGGTCTTTACTCGGATGCATACAATAATTTCCTGAGAATGCTGGATAAGGAAATTAGACCGAGTGTATCGTCTTTTATTAGCGTCTCAAAAGCTATTGGACAGTTGGGAGATGTTGAGAAAGGTAGATACATTACTCGTATTGTTTTAGAATCTGGTCTGCAGTCAAACATTCACGTGGGAACAGCTTTGATTGATATGTTTGCAAAATGTGGATGTGTAACTGAAGCACGGTCAGTGTTTGAGTCGAATTTCTCTGGATGTGGAAGGAATTTACCGTGGAATGCTATGATATCAGGTTATACGATTTGTGGCCATGGAGAAGAAGCAATGCTGATATTCCTTAGAATGTGTCAGAATAATATCGAGCGAGATGTATACACATACTGCAGTACATTAAATTCAATTGCTGATATGAAATCTTTAGAATATGTAAAGCAGGTTCATGGAACGATCTGGAAAAGTGGACAAGAACCCATTGGTGTGAGTCTCTGCAACGCCTTAATGGATGCATATGCCAAATGTGGGGAACTAGACGCAATGAGGAAGCTTTTTGACACTAGTGAGGAATCAAATCAGATCTCATTGACAACGCTTGTGACAGCTTATTCTCGATCTTCAAAATGGGAGGAAGCACTAAATGTTTTCTCTCAAATGAGGGAAATGGGGTTTCAGCCGAACCAGATCACATTTTGCAGCATACTAACATCATGTGCTAACCTCTGTTATCTTGAGAATGGGCGGGAAATCCACAGCTTGACATACAAAACTGGTTTCGCTAGAGACAAATGTGTTGAGAGTGTTCTTATCGATATGTACGCAAAATGTGGTACCATAAAAGAGGCGATCAAAGTTTTTGAATCTTTATATGACCCTGACGTAGTTTCATGGACAGCCATGATATCGGGATATGCCCAACATGGAATGGCCAAGGATGCCTTACAGCTCTTTCAAAAGATGGAGCTTCTGGTTCCAAAACCCAATTCTGTTACATTTCTATGCCTTCTGTTTGCTTGCAGCCACGGGGGACTAGTCAATGAAGGCTTGAGGTATTTTTTTATGATGGAGGAAAAATATGGGCTGGTCCCGGAAATTGAACATTACGCTTGTGTGGTTGATATCCTAGGCCGTGTGGGCCGTCTCATGGAAGCATGGAAATTTATAACAAAGATGCCAATCGAACCTAATGACAAAGTTTGGTTGACATTGCTTGGAGCATGTAGGGTTCATGGGAACATTCAATTGGCAGAGATTGCTGCTCAAAGGGTTCTCTCGTATAACCCTGAAAATTCTGCTGCTCTTGTTCTCTTGTCGAACACATATAGAGAAGCTGGGAATATTGAAGGTGAATTGAATGTAAGAAATATGATGAACTCTCAAGGCATGAGAAAAGAGGCTGGTCTGAGCTGTATATCCATTGGAGGTAAAATCCACAAGTTCTGCTCCAGGGATCAATACCATCCCCAGAAGGATGATATATACAAAACACTGAATGAATTGATGGAGAAGGTAAAGAATAAAAAGTGTTGAATCTGTGCTGATAACATACACCACAAGATTGTTTTCTCATGATACCGCGCTTGAAACCACAAGGATCTCTTTTAAGAGCAAGAATCAGAGAAGGGAGACTCATGGAGATTTCAGGTAAATAACTCAAGAATCATATGCACCTAAACCGAGCAAGGCTATAAGATACAACTTTAAGAACAATATAAATTCAAGAAACTGTGTTACTTTCAAGCCATTAAATGATAATCGTGAAGATGATGTTCTACGACTACTACTGGCGCCTTTGGAAGGTCTCCGAGTCTCTTGTTGGCTTGCTTAAAGTATTTTCTTTTGTCAGGTTTTTGCCATTCAGTATTCTGGAAGTCCAACCTAAGCAAGAGTTGGATCCATCTTCACCTGCTTCTGTAGATGATCAGACAAGTACTTCTCTGTAGACATCAACAAGGTAGAAATGGTTATATATAATGTATCAACCCTGTGAAGACTCTCTGTATAATCCGCTCTACGGTGTCCATCAATCTTGCAAAAATTATCCGATAGCTTGAAAGGTTAAAAACTTCAAACTTTTTCTCTTGCTATGTCTGTTCCACAAATTAGTCAGTTTGGTAAGGCATCATTTCCTGACCTCTTCAAGTTTACTCAACACTTGCTTGGAGCTCGGCCTCAAAGATGGGTTTGGGGAGCAACAAGACATTGCAAGCTGAATGTACTGGAGCAGACATTCTTCATTCACACCAATTCCATCTTTCACACCTCTCCTAAGAATCTCAGGATGGTACAAATCGGACAAACAATTATGATCATGAACAGAACCCATTGGAATTTTCTTTATCAGCTCTTTACCAGAGACCAACTCAAGCATGATCACACCAAAACTGTATACATCACTCTCCTTGCTTACTTCCTTCATCTTGATCAATTCAGGCGCTTTGTATCCCTCTGCAGCTGAAGCTTCTAGAATCTCTTGTCCAGCCGTGACATTTAAGAGCAAGTGCAAGCCGAAATCAGAGACTCTAGGACAAAGAGTTTGGTCTAGAAGAACGTTTTTCGACTTGAGGTTTCCATGAATAATCGGTTTCTGCATTTCTGTGTGGAGATGATTAAGAGCTCTAGCTATTCCAATGGTAATGCTCAAAATATTGTTCCATTTGTGTAATTCTGCATCTCCACCTGCCAAACTCTGTTTTTTAGAATTTTGTAAAATAATGAAAAGTACTTGCTGATGATGTTGATGTTCTGAAGATTTAAAGAAACGAGATCTATAAAGTTTTTGTCTTTCATAGAGCATAAGAAGTGGGAGGTGACAAGAAAAGTAGTTACCGACAAAAGATGGAATCAATCAGGGTAATGCTAGAGAACCCAAAAAAAAAAAGGTTTTTGTCAGAAAAACAGTACAAATAATTATTGTTTATGAAAATGAAAAAGATAAAACAAATATCTTACGGATCGATTATAGTCACCATATGATTAGATCTGACGAAGAAATCTTCGATCTAGATTTTGGAATACAGAATGCATTCAAGAAAGAGAACATATACTATTACTAGTATATTCTTAAAAGCATTTAAAACTTATCACCATTTTCCCAGTAAAACGAGAACTCAGGATTCTGTTTGTTTCCAAAACCAGAAAAAAGCAACAAGATTCCACGAGATAAGAGAACCCAGAAACGAAGCTAATCCAGACAGCTAAAAAGTTATTTTCATTTTTGTCGAAAAGTAAAAAGTTTGTTCCTTTAATCTTTTTCCCAAAAAGAAAAGTGAAAAAAAAACAGAGAAACTTACATTTGATGAAGTCGGAAAGATTCCCAGAACCAAAGAAAGGATGAATCATAAGCTTCTCTCCTCTATTCCCAACATAAAACCCTAACAGAGGAACCAAATTATCATGTCCAACTAACCCAAGCGACTCAATAACACCATTAAACTCCTTAGAATCTGATCTCACTGCACACAAAGGTCGAAGAAACCTAAGAACCTTGACTTTTCCACTTCGCTGCAACGACGCTTTGTATAATGTACCGTAGCTTGATTTTCCGATGACTTCTCCGGGAGCTTCGAGTATGTCACAGATCGTGAGATCTTCTCCACCGTGGAAGATGACAAGCTCTTCCTCTGTTTCGGATTCGATGTCGGAAAATTGTTGTTTCTCGTAAGAAGATTCGACGTCGTATTCAGCTTCATTAGTCTCTGTTGTTGGTCTTTTGCAGAAGATGAAGATCATGATGATGATGATTAAGAATGTTGTTGGCAGAGATACTGCCAGTATCAGTTTTACCAAATGGGTATTTCTCATTTTTCATAGAAAACTTTCTGCTTTTCAGGATTTTCTTTTGTGGGCAAAGGAACTATAATTTGGGTATCAAGTGAGGGTTATAAAGCTCGAATCTTTTATATGTCAGAAAAAAATGGAAAAAGCAAAAAGTCCTAAAAATGAAAACTTTATCTGTTCACAGTAAACAGAGAGAAACTATCTGGTGTTTGATGAATGAATGTATATATACTAAGTTCATATATAATAGATCTGAATCATGTTTTAGTTGAATTAATGTGGACTTTGTTGGTCTTTATTGAAAATGTGTTTTATTCTCCTCCCAAGTTCTCAACCAATTACAAGTTTATGACCTACTGGTATAGGTCAATTTATTGGAAGGACTATTTTAACATGTATCATATCACTAAATCAGAATTAGATTTTGCCATTTTAGTTATTGATTTTTTGAACAAATTATTCTAAATTTGTTTCGATTTTTGGTACGAAATCATTGGTTACAGGCATATAGTGTTTGGTTATTTTAATTTGAATATTGATGTATTTTCTTCTGAAAACTACCTAACTACCAATTACTTAACATTTTTTTTGGTCTGAAAAAAAAAACAATTACTTAACATTTATGGAAGGTTGTCAAAGACAGGTGGCCCAAGTAATAGTTTTTTACAAATACTCAAGTACCAAGAGATTTCTCCTGCTACAATAGAAAAGAAATAAATGATTTTAGGATATATGTTTTGGCTAGTTCCAACGATGATCGAATTATTGAAAAAGAAGTACGGTTGACAAAAAACAAAACACATTTATGGAAGGCTTTTTTTGGTAGTTTTCTTTAGGTGATTCAATTAAGAAACGAGCAAAAGAGGAATTGTTAAGCTTTATTATTAAATGTAACACGTTTATAGTAAACCTAAAAAAAGTTTAATGTAGTGTCCAATTAGAGAAAATCTTAAATAATAATATAGTGAAAAATAAATCATATTTGCCTCATAGAATGGTCCATTGTAGCCCCACCAATCACTATACCATACATTTGGCAGATTCAAAAATGTCGAGGGGGACCTTCATGTCACTCGCTTTTCAACAATTACAACTCAATTCCAATTTTTTTGTTTAGAAACCATTTTTAGAGATTTTACTACTTATTCTATTTTTATTGCATAAATACATTCAAGAAATAATGTTTCAAAATCTACATTGAAATGCAAATTATGGCCTGGGAATTACTTTTGATGTTTTGAAAAACAAAAATCTTTGTAATAGATTGAAATTGAACCAATCATATTTTAGTTTATTTTTTATTCTAAAATATTATTGATTTAATTTTAATATTTTTAAAAAAAAAATCTTTTCAAAATAACGAAAATAACTGTAATCGGGAGTATATCTTATATATAATATATATATATATATAAAGTAAAAGAATCATAGGATGATATTTATTATAAACGGATACAGAATTTATTTTATATTTTAGTATTTGTCTTTAGTATCTTATAATATATAGAATTCACACCATTTAAAGGTTTAGATATCAAAATGATTCAACTAATGGCTCTATTATCAGGAGTTCGACTCCTCTCCTTTACAGTTAATAGATTATAAGGGGATTTATGTTAGCATATCGTTTTCTCAGAGATGAACAATGATTATTCTCTTCAAACTTTGATAGCCGCCACTTCTTGTCAATTTGAAAATTTGAAGTTATAATCGAGTTTTATTAATTATATTGTTGACAAAAAAACATAATAATTTGTAGTTGAGTCTTTATTCAAAATACAGAATAGCAAAAATTGTGTGTCTTTGTTGTTAAGTGTAATTTACACTGTCATGTGTTTGTGCATGTACTCAATCAAAACTTATATACAAAATAATAGAAAATAATACAAGGTACATTTTACATTCAAAAGGTGTGTGTATGTGTGCACAAGACTAGTGTGGGAAAAAAATACAAGAATTCATGTTAAATGACAAATTCGTCCCTATCAATTTTAAATATAAGAGCTTTAACCCATATTTTATTCAAGTAAATGTGATCTCCAGTCCTTAATAGCAGAAAGCAAAGAGTGATTAGGAAGAAGAGAATGATTAGGGAAGGGCAAATCCGTCATTGGAGATCTATGATTCTTCTGAAGCCATTCTTCAATAGCTCTCTTCTCGTAAGTATATCCATCCGAAGCAACGCATGGATTCTCTATCACATCCTAATGTCATCAATGAAACCTTAAATTAAAATCCAAACACATTACGATGAAGTACAACTTTTAGGTTTGATAATCATTACCTTAGTGATTGGACAATAGAAATGGCTCGGAGCGTTATGGCGATTGTCAATTAGGTTTTCAGCAAACATGTTACTTGCACTACAAGCAAGATCCTTTAACCGTTCGAGAACCGGTAGAATTTCTTTACCTAAATCGGGACGATCATGCTTTCTCATCTCTGCACATCTAAGCCCTATCATAACCATCTCTTTAGCTTCCTTAACCGGCCAATCTCCAGCAGTTTTATCCAAGATCTCTGTAAATTTCCCGGTTTTATCTCTCAATGCTTTCTCTAATGTATGAGCTAAACCCATGGCGGATCGAGCGGTAACTAGCTGAAGAAGTATGATTCCAAACGCATAGATATCAGATTCCGGGGTAACAACTCCGGTTCTTTGATATTCAGGATCGATGTAGAAGAATGTTCCGACTGGACCGGTTTCGTTGAAAACCGTTGAGGCATGAGAAGGATCGAGATTAACCATTTTGGAGAGGCCTACGTCTCCTATTTTGCTCACATTGTTTCGGTCTAGGAGTATATTGGCCGGTTTAAGATCACGGTGAACAATTGGTCTTGGTTCGTTTGTATGGAGAAAGTATAGAGCCGAAGCGATCTCCCAAGCGATCCGGAACCGCTCAAACCACCGTAAAGGCGATTGAGGTGCCCCACCAGCGTTTGGTTGGGGTTTTATGAGTCTTTCCTCGAGGCTTCCGTTGTGCATATACTCGTAGATTAAGCTGCCTCGTTCAGGACACGCTCCTAGGAGGAGAAGCAAGTGTGGATGACGAATCTTGCTAAGAATCTCAAGCTGAAATAGTATGGGTTTAGAAGGATTGTAATTTCGCTTAAAGGTTAGAAAGTGAAAGATGTTTCCGTTACCTCTTGATTAAACTGTTTGGTTAAGCTACTTTTGTCTGAATGAAGAACCTTGACAGCTACTATCGTGTGGTGCAAGATACACCGATACACGCTTCCATAACCGCCCATTCCGATCTTAAGTTCATCAGAGAACGATGATGTCGCCTCTACGATTTCGTCCCATTCAAATTTCATGTATTGTTGGCGTTGAAGTGGTCCGCCTTCGAGTGCATCCTCTAGTCTCTGCTTCTCTTTTCTAACCTCTTTCACTCTTGCTTCCGCCTCAAGTCTCTCTTCAGTTTCTCTCTCAACGCATTCTCTCACGAGCTCTGCTTCGTTTTTCGCCTTTTCTTGTCTCTCCCTCTCCATTTCCACCACTTCTTCAGCTTCTTCTTCTCTTTTCGTTAAGTTCTTGAGCCTCATAGCTTCCTCTGAACGCCGCTGGTTCAAATCATGCATCTGATTAAACAAAACACCAGAGACTACAAATCATGATATCGAAAAAAATAGAACATGAGTTTCTAAAACTCCCAAATATTGTAACAAACATCTACCTTTCTAGAAGCATCAATGACCTCGCTTTGAGCAACTGCATACATTCCTTTAATGTGACGGAGTTCAATCTTTAGCTTCTCTAGCTCAAAGTCTTTATTCATCTGCATATTATGAATCCAGCATATTAACATCTATATAAATAAGTTTGCTCGTTGTGAATCGGTTTTGAGACGAATTAAAAACCTGACTACTAGATGAAGTAGGGTCACTGTAACCACTTGAGCTTGAAACCTCGTCAGTCTGAGAGCTTCTCCAGCTGTGGATATCGCTTCCTCCATAGCCAATTCCCGAGCTGCTTGTTCGGTAAAGGCCCTTCTGGTTCAGTATCTTTGAATCATCGACGTCTAGAGATGCGGTTCTGTTATGATGATGCGGATCAGTGATCTTTTTCCCTATATTCGATCCAACCTTCTGGTTCACGTTTGAAAGCGCTTGGATTCTTTGGTAAAGTAAAGGTGCAGATGCGAACTGATGACTCGATGACGAACTTGCTGATCCTAAAATATTACAACAACAACAATATTAATCCAAACAGGTAAACACCGGTTTTGTGTCTTACCTACAGAATAAGTCTATACCTGACTGGCTATCTGAAGAGAAACGACTTTCACTTCTTTCATCTGCAATACTCGTTTCAATGTCTACATCAGATTTACGAACATTGAGAAGCTTTCCTTTAGAGATAACATGAACTGTGCAAAATCTCGGAGTAACATCTGAAATCCTTGAAGACAAGTTGTTTCTCTTTAACTTCCTGCAAAAGGAACTCTAAAGATTCAGAGAAAAACAAAAACTCAGAGAAATCCCAAATTTATGAGATTGTGTTTTGAATGTTACCATGAGAAGATGATGGAAGAAGAAGCTCCAATGACTAGCTCACTGATTCCATGATCTTGAACAGCTTTAGAGATTGCATCAGCTACATCGTCTGATTCAAGCACCATTATATCCAATTGTACCTTTCACGTTTCAAAAAGGTTCAGATTTTTGATGAAACAACAAATCAAATCCACACAATGTCTTATACATATACCTCTCTATGAACAAACATGTCTCTGCTTGGAAGAAGCATCTCTCTGGTTTTTCTATCAACATCTTTCTTGTAAACAGTTGTCCTCAAATCCTGTATTGACCTCGAAACCGAATTTGAATCTCCTAATAATACCCAACAAAATCAAATCGAACTTCAATCTTATTATAAACTTCCTAAAGATTGTCTTCTTTAGTAAAGACCATATATATGTAACTTAAAACCAAAAAGGTGAAAAAAAGAGACTTACTTGGTAAGACATGTAAGAGCTTGAAGACAACATGTTCTTGAGAAGCGAATTGTTGAAGTGCCCATCGAACAACGCCTTTGGTTTTGCTATTGTTCCCTTTGATTGCTACCGCTACGATTAAAGCTCCGTCTCCCATTTCTCGATTTTCAACGGCTAAGATCTGATTAGATTATTATCATCAGAGATTTCAAGGATTGTTGAAAGTACAGAACCCAGAAAAAAAAATGAAAGGAGAGTTGAAGATACTTGATGATTTTGACTTCAAATCTTCTGTTTCCTTAACCTTGTCGTAGATGATTTAACAGCTTAAAGAGACAAACGAATCAAAGAAAAGAGAAAGAGAGAAAGAGTCATGAATTGGTCTGCTTTTTATAATAATTAATGAAGTTACAGAGACATTTTCTGCAAAATATAATATGGAAATTCTCGTTTATTCATAAATGGCTAAGATTACCAAACTTTAAGGTTTGTTTTCTGTAAAAAAATAAATTAAAATATAAAAACCAGAAAGGCTGTAACTACAAGCAATGTTTAAAGATAAGATTCGAAGATACCTTAATAATTTTGACTTCAAACTTCAAAGCACTCAAGAATTTCCCAGAAACTCGACAAATAGAGCGGAAGAAGAAGACAACGAATCAAATAGGAGTAAGTGAAATGGTCTTCAGATTAAATTAATGGAGTTATATGGAAAATTATGAGCACGAGAATTGAACTCCGAATGGATATATATATATATATATATTAATTTTATAAAATCAAAGATTCAAAAGAGTCATGATTATAAAAAAAACAAAAGTGAGAATTGAAATGTCAAAAAAGTGTCTAGAAGAGTTATCGTTAATATTGTTGTTAATAGTGTGTGAATTCGTAATGTGTATTCCGGTGGTTCCATAAGATTGTGAGAAACGTGATGACGTTGAAAGTCAGAAGTGAGGACAAGACAAGTGGGCTTTTGTCGGATTACCATTTGTTTCCTTATTCTGTTTTTGTTGACTTTTCATATTCGCCTATTTAATTTTTTTTTCCAACCTTACTCTTATAACTAGATCGACAAGGCTCGATCCATAAGTCTATTAAATATTTAGGTTCATTTATTCTGGAAATTCACTTTTATTTCTCTCGTTGATTACTATATGGTACTTAGTTTTTTTTGGTGAATTTTTATTTATTTATTTCAGATTTAAAAGAGATTTTAGAATGATTTAATTCTTCTAAATGTTTTGACTCGTAAAATTATCCATTTTTTTCTATAAATTTTTCTTCTCGCCATTATGCAATTATCCATTTTTTCTACAAATGATTCATTGTAGTAATTTTGAGGTGATTTTCAGTTTTAAAAAAATAAAAATAAAAAATAATTTGAGGTGATTTTGGTTAGTGGAACTATAAAAACATATCCAAAATATTCTGCATCTTTAGATATGAGACACTTCAAAATATGAAAATTTTGAACTTTTTTTTCTCCAATAATAAAGTTAAAATAAAACTTCATAAGTTATACTATTTACATGTCGAAATTTTAAGAGTCCGCTAGTTTGGATAACTAAGAAACTAACTAAAATATTTTGAATTTTAGTATCCAAAGATATTTATATTTTCTACCGGCTCTAGTATTTCACTTTTACATTCTACTATTGTCATCTTGAACAATATGTATTTTTTATATAATTCCAATGTGAAAAAAATAACAACAAAACTAACTAAATATTTTTAAAAATATAACATTGCAAGGATTAAGTGCTAATAGAAACATGAATCTTCAAAAATTTGAAGTATTTTTTGGAAAAAAAAACTTTAAATTTGAAGATATGAAGTATTTTTGGGAAAAAAAATTGTTCATATGAAGGGCCTAAGTCTAATAAGGATATCGAATTGTTGTTTTTTAGGTTTATATCTTTGCATATTGAAGCCCACGGAATTGAAGCATTGGGGAATCTTCTCACTGACGGTCATCACTGTGACGGATTCTAGTTTCTGTTAGAAACATAATGATTCCGTCAATAACAGCATGAAAGAGACGTGATCAGGTGATATATTCATGAGCTCATCATTCTCAAGGTGTGCGTGGGTTTCAGTGAGTAACTGAAAGGATTTCTTGTTCATTGTTTTGAGCTTTGAGCTTTCTCTCTAGTTTTCAATAGTTTCTTACTGTGAGAGTGTGAGGAACTAGGAGAGATTGTTTCTTAGATTGTATTCACTATAATTGTACTTCTTTGGTTGATAGTGGATTCCCCAGAAAGTCAATCCCGGTGTGAGTAGGCTGCTGCTTTGTAGTGGAGGTCGAACACATTAAATCTTGGTCTTGTTACTATATTCTTCTTTTGCTATTTCTTGTTACAAACTCGCAATCAACTCACAACTTCGTATATCGTTTTGCAACAAGTGGTATCAGAGCCAGGTTCGAGATTGTGAGTGTTGTTGAAAGAGTTCAACGACGATGTCGTCTGGAATGATCGAGGTGGAGAGATTCAATGGCACCAGAGATTACATGCTCTGGAAGGAGAAGCTAATGGCTCATCTGGAGATACTTGGTCTATCATATGCTTTTGAAGGTGAGACTGAAGTAACAAAATGTTCAAAGGATGGAAAAGAATGTGAAAAATCTGATAAGATTGAAGCTAAGTCAAATCTGGAAAGACAACGGAGAGCAAGGAGTACAATCATTCTCAACGTTGCAGATCATGTTCTCAGGAAGATCACTAAAGAGAAAATTATTGTTGACATGTTCAAGGTACTTGATAATCTGTATATGGCTAAGACTCTTACAAATCGGATCTACCTTAAGCAAAAGCTATATGATTATAGGATGTTTCCTAGCTTGTCTATAGAGAAGAATATAGATGAGTCTCTAAAGATCATTGGTGATTTAGAATTTGCTGAGGTAGAGATCTCTGATGAAGATCAGACTATAATGCTTCTGAGATCTTTGCCAAGTCAGTTTGAGGTCCTAAGAGACACGTTGAGGTACAGCAAATCAGTTTTATCACTATAAGAAGTCATGGCAGCTGTCAGATCTAAAGATCTGGAAGCTGGTTTCCATGCTAGTGAATCAAATCTGAATAGTGAAGGCTTAATGGTATAAGGAAAATCTAAGAAACCTTGGTTTAAATCAAATGGAAAAGGTTCTCAGGCTGGTAACAAGTTCAAAAAGGGAAAACAGAAGAATAAGAAGAAAAAGGCTTATTGGAAATGTAGCGCATCAAATCACTTTAAGGCTTAGTGTCCACAAATAAATGCGAAATCAAATGATAAGCATCATGGTGAGTCTTCACATGTTAATATTCAAAAAGAAGTTGATATGTTGATGTACTATGTGTAAATGAGTGTATCAAATGTTGCTAACTATGTTCTGGAATGCTCATGGATTATTGACTCTGGATGCTATTTCCATATGTCTTGGAAGAAAGAGCTATTTTTTAAACTGAATGAGTCTCAAAGTGGTTCGGTATGCATGGCAAATGACTCAGAATCTGAAATTAAAGGAATAGGATCTGTCAAGATTCAAAAGGAAGATGGTTCTTATCTTGTTCTTTCAGATGTAAGGTTTATACCTGGAATGAAAAGGAACTTAATCTCAACTGGTGTTTTGGAAGAACAAGGGTGCAATTTTAGATCTGAGAATGGTGTCTTCACAATGATGGAAATGGTAGAGAACTGCTTCGTGGTCTTCGATCAGTTTGTTTGTATTTTCTTTGTGAGAAAAGAGGTAAAAACACATCTGGGGTTCTTCAAATGAAATCAGTGTTGTCTCTACTCATTTGTGGCATACAAGTTGGGCCATATGAGTAAAAAAGGGTTAGATATTCTAGTCAAGAAGGGTTTATTGAACAAGAAGGATATATCTAAGCTTTCTTTATGTGAAGACTGTGTGTTTGGAAAAGCTCAACGCCAAAGTTTTGCCAAAGGACAACATACATCAAAGAATGTTTTGGATTACATTCATACTGATCTTTGGGGGTCATCTTTTGTTCCTAAATCCTTAGGAAACAATCAATATTTTTTTAGTATAATTGATGATTATAGTAGGAAGGTTTGGATCTGCTTTCTAAAGACTAAGGATGAAGCTTTTGAAAGCTTTAATACTTGGAGGAAAATGGTTGAAAACCAGAGTGATAAGAAAGTTAAAAAGATCCGCTCATATAATGGTCTTGAATTCTGTAATAACTTGTTTGATGAGATGTGCAGAGAAAATGGTATAGTGAGACACAAAATTGTAGCTTATACACCTCAGCATAATGGTGTTGCAGAGAGGATGAATATAACCATCATGGAGAAGGTTCGAAGTATGTTAAGTGAATCTGGTTTACCAAAAGTTTTTTGGGCCGAGGCTACTACTACTGCAGTTCATCTTATCAACAAGTTTCCATCAACTACGATTGATTGCAAGATACCTGATGAAGCTTGGTATAAAAGAGAAGGAGATTACAGTTATATCAAGAGGTTTGGTTGCATTTCTTATGTTCATTCTGATGATGGTAAACTAAATCCAAGGGCAAAGAACAGTGTTTTTCTTGGTTATCTGAGTGGAGTTAAAGGATACAGAGTTTGGTTATTGAATGAGAAGAAATGCATCGTGAGTAGAAATGTCATCTTCAAGGAAGATGAGTTATATAAACATTCAAAGGTTTCAGATTCAAAGGTTTCAAACAGAATGATTCTGTCAATAACAGCATGAAAGAGACGTGAGAAGGTGATATATTTATGAGCTCATCATTCTCAAGGTGTGTGTGGGTTTCAGTGAGTGACTGAGAGGATTTCTTGTTCATTTGTTTGAACTTTGAGCTTTCTCTATGGTTTTCACTAGTTTCTTACTATGAGAGTGTGAGGAACTAGGAGAGATTGTTTCTTAGATTGTATTCATTGTAATTGTACTTCTCTGGTTTATAGTGGATTCCCCGGGAAAGTCAATCCCGGCGTGAGTAGACTGCTGCTTTGCAGTGGAGGCCGAACACGTTAAATCTCGGTCTTGTTACTCTATTCTTCTTTTGCTATTTCTTTTTACAAACTTGCAATCATCTCACAACTTCGTAGATCGTTTTGCAACAAAAACTCTTAGAACAACACTAGTCTCGAGCAACAACATAACCCAAAGGTCTGTAGATAAAGACACCTTGTGATTGTGGTCTAAACAGTCCACATGAACCTTTGGAACTCCAAACGTTTCATAGTTATGCACAAAGACGAATTTGGGAACTCAGGTACGGAAGATCACTGCTTTGACCATTCACGTATATACGCCTTCGATTTAGTGAATGAATGTCAGATAAGTCATATGTGAAGTTTAATCTACTTATTATGATAAGAGGAATCAAATGACGTGACTCGCCTAATCTAGTAAAATATGGCAATTCTGATGTCGACATGACACTCAATTGACCAAATTTTCTTCTATTCAATGCCATCAACCGAGCATCCTTAATCATTCGGGCTAGGTACGTAAAGTCTAAAATGCTATTAAATTATGTGATCAAATTGTTAAGGTTCTCAAAATATTACCAAGAAAGAGAGAGACCCAGTTGGTTTGCCCCTGATTTAGCTAGGCACCAGGTGAGTTCGAATCCCACATACTCCAGTTTGAGAACTTAGGCTCTAGATAGGCCTTGTCGATCCAATGGTTACTTGTTGACAAAAAAAAGTTTTGAAAATAGAGTAATTGCACTCTATATACACATAATAAGTTGTAATTAACTCAATGCCAAACCTACACACCATAGGAGACTGTTTCTATTTTTAGGACTTTTTTACCCTCGTGTCGTATTTCCCATTTTCGCTCTCTTCTCTTTCTCTTCTCAAGCTTTTTTCTCTTCATATTCTCTCCTATTCTATCTCTTCATCAAATCCCATATCTCTTATCTTCCTCTTATCTCTCTTTCCTCTCACGCTCTCTCTATCTTCTCCAAATAAATATAATTCGATAAAGTAAAACCATAATTTTGGTTTTAAGATCACAAATTAAAAAGAAGAAGAAGAGAAGATCGAGTTGTTTCTAGTGAAGAGTTAGAGAGATCGGAAGATTAAAGTAGAATCAAAGGCACACAAGATATCTTACATACTCGTCAAAGAAAGTTTTTTTATGAGCACTTGAAGAAATCTTAGCTGATTCATGATCCCAAATCTTATTTGAAGAAGATGGAGATGATTTGATAATTTTTCCAGCAATAATAAATTTGTTATTAGATAAAATATATTAACGGATAAGTATGTGTTAGTAAGGTAATATATATGTTAACACATAATGTATGTGCTAATCAAATACGTGTTATCAGATAATAAATACGTTAGCCATATAGTCCGGTAAGATATATATGTTAACGTACAATATTTGTGTCCATCAAATACGCATTTTATCAACTAATAAATATGTTAACCGGTTATAGATGTTTTAGCGTATAACATATGTGCTAACATATATTTTATCAAGTAATATATGCGTTAACGGGTAACTTATGTGTTAACACATAATATATGTGTTAATCAAATACGCATATATCAGATAATAAATACGTTAACAGCTAATATATGTGTTAGCTGTATAGTTTGATAATATATATGTTAACGCATAATATATATGTTACTCAAATACACCTTTTATAAGGTAATAAATATATTAACGGATAATAAAGTTTGTTAGCATATAATATATGTGTTAACATATATTGTATCAGGTAACATCTGCGTTAACGGTTAACGTATGCGTTAGCTGTTAACATATGTGAAGACAACATATTAAATGTGTTATCTCCGCATTTGATGCTCGGTCATACTCTCTCTCTTTCATTTAATGTCACCAAATGCATTTTTGTCATTTGACATGTATGCTCATTGACATTTGTTTAATTAAGATAATTGAGTAAGTAGTTAGTGAATTTAAATTACATGCAAATTTACTCTTGAAAATACTCTTCCATATATTTATTTTTTGAAATTATTAAATATATAACTATCAATTTTTTGAATATATTTTTTATGTAAACTCATATAATATTAAAATATTTCAAGAGGCAAAAAAAATTTACAAGAATAAATCATTAGCTGACTATCATATTTTTTTGAATATTATTATGAGAAATTTGAGGAATCTTATAGACTTATAATATTTAATTGTTAACTTCACTCCCTAAAATCTAAAATCTCTGCAAGTGGCATTTAGTCTAGTAGCAGACGGTAAGTCTACTAAGACATGCGCACTTGCACAACCAGGGATCGAGTCCCACCGCCTATATTATGTAGGAACTTGGCTAATGGGTCGGTCAGTTGTGGCCCAGTGTTGACAAAAAAATAATCTAAAATCTCTTTTTAGCTACCAATGGTAGTGCAAAATGATTAAATCATTGACGCCATAATCATTAGCTGGATCATTATAATCACCAGATTGAGAATAATTCGACAAACGACGTTTTTGAAAAAAGTTAGGGCTATCAAACGATGATCCAACTAAAGATTCTAGAATTTGGGGTTCGATCTTTTTTCCAACAGATGGATTATTAAAAGAGATATTAGCAAATAAGTTTAAAATATATTCAAATCTTAGTGTATAACAAAAAAAATTGTGTTTCTTGAATTATAATTTAGATGTCGAGGTTTTTTCAATATGGTGGTTAGGATGATCCAGCTAATGATTTTGACATTTGAAATTCGATTCTTCTCATTAGATATATTAGTTGAAAAGAGTTTTTAGGGTGTGGGTTTCGTGCTTGTTGATATAATTTTAAAGAAAAACAAATTATAATTTAGATTTGATTTAGTTTTTAATAAAAGATATGAGGTAAATAATTTTGAAGGGGTGCAATTCTAAAGAGAAAAATTAAATAAAAACAATTAGTTAGATTACAAGAGAAAACATATCGAGGACAAAATGACATTTAATACACAAAATTCGAGAACATTGACTTACTATTTGATGGTTACTTTGTTAATTTTAATCTCGTTAATTTAGCTAATTTCCCAAAAGTTTATCATGAAGTTGGTGGACTAGAGTTCAGTCATATGACTGTGACTTCAATTATGGTTAACTAAATGTTTTAATTGGAAAGAAATCTAAATTCTTATAGGTATTGTAACTTATTTTGTATGTCAATGTAAAAGCTCTCCGACAACATTAAATATAATGAAAAAGAGAAGGTGCAATATATTTCATTGGACTACTTGTGGATGTATTTAAAGCCGGGACCAATATCTAAACATGTGTACTTTGAGCAGTTATTAAGTGCAATAAATGGCTTGTGTAGTGGACATTTAATGCTGGCCTAAATAATTGGTGAAGGTTGCCTCAGATGTAAGATGCCTATATTACCTAGCGACAAAACATAAATTATGCTTTTGATTGTTACATTTTTGACTTCATCGTTGACTCTATATGTGCAATTCTTGGCCTTAATTAGTGATAATTTACTGTTTGAGATTTAGTTCTAATTCTACGATATGGATTAGTGAAGGTCCAAAATCACACAAAAGATTAGAAACCGGGACGAAATACTTAAATTAACAGGAAAAAAAAAAGAAAAAAGAAATATCTCTCTGTCTTTCTCTCGATTGATGTAATATTGCATCTAATCACACAAAAGATGAATCTTCGGAACAGAGACAAAGGACGAACAGAGAGAACACACACAAAAAAAAAGATAAACACATTAAAAAAAAATGGATTGTACTTACTGTGGGATCTCGTTCTCACTATTTTTTCTCAGATTTCCACTCTGTGATTGCTGCATATAGAGTGTAATTAGCAAGAAGGTTCTTGTTCGTCAATGGAAGGTTCGTCACTGGCGATGTATCATTCTCACTCAGCCATTCCTCTATCGCTTCTCGATCGTACGTGTACCCATCCGCAGCCACGCACGGCTCGTTCATCACTCCCTGTTTGGTAATACCGAAGAGATTAGGTTAAAAAGGAAAAGAAAAAAAGGTGTCTTGTACAACAAGTAACAATTCATGGATTTAGGGTTTATTTAAACCTTAAGAAGTGGACAAATGAAATGAGCTGGAGGACCAGATGGAGTTCTCGAGAGCAAGTTTTTAGCTTTGTCGACGACTTTTCTAAGCCGTTCCAAAGCTGGGATGATCTGTTCTTTAAGATCCGGTCTGTCTCTGCGTCTCAGTTCTGTACAACATAGTCCTAAAGCAGCTAACTCACGAGTCTCACTAAGAGGCCAAGACCCAGCTTTCACATCCAACATTGACATAAACTCAGCATCATCCCCAATAGCTTCTTCCATTATATGAGTGATTGCTATCGCAGGTTTTGCTGTTATCAGCTGCAAAATCACAACTCCTAGAGAATACACATCTGATTTAGGTGAGATAATCCCGGTTCGCTGATACTCAGGGTCGATGTAGCAGAGTGTGCCCACAGGACTAGTCTTCTTGAAGACGGTTAGTTTAGACGAAGCTTCGTCTTGGTTAACTATTGTTGAGAGACCAACATCTCCGAGTTTGCTGACGAAGTTGTGGTCAAGGAGGATGTTTCCTGGTTTGAGGTCGCGGTGAATGATGGGTCTAGGCTTGGATTTGTGGAGGAAGACGAGCGCTGAAGCAACTTCTAAAGCAATCCTGAAACGATCGTACCAAGGTATTGGAGGTGTGCCGTTGACTTGCATCAACCGGTCCTCTAAGCTTCCATTGTCCATGTACTCGTATACAAGGCAGCCTCGTTCAGGACATGCCCCGAGGAGGAGGACTAGGTGAGGATGTCGGATTTTGCTCAAGATCTCAAGCTGTCAGAACAGAGATACAGAAAGATTTAGACTCTCATCAGTAATTCTGTGGAAAATTTTAAAAGCATTACAGAATGAAATAAGCTTAAAACTAACTTAGCGCAACTAAAACTCCTAGAATGGTTGAAGTCCTTAGGTTTTGGTCATGAATCTGGTGAAATGATGGACTCAATCACGATTTGTAATCGCTAAAAACTTTTGGATTCACGGAAACATTTGACAATTCAGCGATTCCGAGGCTTACTAATCCAAAACATCCATAAGGACTAAGCTATGTTTGGTAGGATTTCTAACCTCTTGGTCAAACTGTTTAGAGAGCTGAGTTTCTCCTGCGTGAAGGACCTTGACAGCGCCTGTCGTGTGATGCAAGTTACATTTGTAGACAGTTCCATAGGCTCCTATACCGATCTTGAGATCTTCAGAGAAATCAGAAGTTGCAGCTGTGATTTCTTCCCAAGTGTAACGTTGGTATTGGAGACCGGGACATACAAGAGAAGCCATAAGCTTATCTTTCTCTTTTGCGTCTCGCTCTGCTTTGATCTCAGCTTCTCTTCTGTGTAAAGCCTCTTTCATCATGAGTTCTTTAACCTTCTCTGCTTCTTTCATTGTCTCTTCATACCTTTGTTTCTCCTTTAAAGCTGTATCTTTCGCTAGTTCTTCCTGTTCCTTCAGCTCCACAAGCTTCTCAGATTCCTCGGATCGCCGCTGGTTTAGCTTATCTAGCTGCAACCAAAACAAATCAAAAACACAAAATGTTAACACAAAGCAGACACTACGTCATGGTCTATCCTGTTAATAAACTTAAACATAACCTTTTTCGAGGCATCCACAGTCTCTGTTTGAGCCATGGCGTACATTTCCTGAACACGTTTCAGCTCGGCTCTCAGCTTCTCTATCTCAAAGTTCAGATTCACCTACACAATAAGATATCATTTCAGTTCTGTTCCTCTAGAAAAACAGAAACAAGAATCAAGACGATTAATTTACCGAATTATCTGTCACAGAATGGACACTAAGGAGTCCTTCAGACATGTTAGAAGCTTGATTAGAAACCCAAGAATAATTCTCAGGAACCACCGCACCCCAATCCATATTGGCTAGGTCGTGATTGTTGCTCGAAGATGAGCTCATGTGTTCTCTCCTATCCTCGTGATCTTTCCATTTAGAAGCCCAGCTCATGGCATGATACGCTTCAGTTCCCATTGGAAACGAGGCGCTAAAGCTCTCATCCTTATTATTTTTCCCTTCAGTACCGATGTGTACAATCTCTATCCCTCTCCCTGTAGATACTTCCTCTTGTTCTGTCTCGCTAGAACTCGTATCCATTTGAACCACCGCGCTGCTACTCGTGGAATGTTTTGGAGCAGGAGGAAAATGAGAGACTTGAGAATGAGCTTCCGAGACAAACGAGAGAAAGTCTTGGTATTCTGCGTTTCAATTGATTTGCAATTCAGATAACTAATAAGACTTAATAATATGTTAGTGATGCTAAAATTTACCAAGAGGGAGTCTAGGACTTTCAGTGGAGCCACTCGTGGAACTGCTTCTCTCCATCGTCTCGAATCTTATACTTCCTGTAGACTCTGATTCAGAAGGACGCACGGAAGCTAGTTTACCCTTTGAGACCACATAGACTGTGCAGAATCTTGGGACAGCAGTCGCGATCATAGAAGACATATCGATCTTTCTCGAGAAGAATCCTCGAAGAGACATTCCTATCACCAGTTTGGTAACACCTGTTCTAGAAATCTCTTCCCCTATTGCAGATACAGGCTCATGTGATTCCAGCACCAGAACCTCTACTCCGACCTTTTCAAACAAAAAAAAAACAGATTCTGAGAAAACAGAGGAAAAAAACAGAATCGAAGTCTTGAGACAGAATAGAACCTTTCTCCTTTCAAACATTTTCTTATATGGACGAAGCATTTCGTTTGTATTCCAATCAACTTCCTGTTTATAAGCTGATACGACATCGTCTCGAAGCTCTGCTACCGATATCGCATTCCCCACTGACATCAAACCGTACCCAAAATAAGAACAACTCGATCTTTGAACACAAAAACATCAGATTCTGAATCTTTTAGTCAGAAACTTACTTGGGGTAGGGATATACATGACTGGAGGACGAACATAGAGCAATTTAAAATCCGAGAAGCCTTCAGGTATAAACTTCTCAAGTGCCCAAAAAACAACATATTTGCTCTTCTTCTTCCCGTTAATGGCTACAGCAACAACTTGCGGTGGTGGTGGAGGTAACGACAAATGTTCGCTTAACGCTCTTGCTACTTTCTTCTCTTCCATTTTTTACCTGAAACTTGAAAGACAAATGTGCTTCAAACTCTTGTAAGAAGACAAAACAAAAAGTTGCAGAATTAAGAGCCAGTTGAGAAAACTTACAGATAGAACAGAATTAACTCTGTTAGTTTTATTGAAGCAGACAACAACAAGAGAACTCTTAGGACATTTTCTTAAGAGGAAAGAATTGAGGGAAAGAGAAGAGTTATGGCCACAAGCAAGCACGTTGTTGCTGCCACAATCCCATTTATACTGTTATTAAAGTCAGCTCACTAAATTATAATTTCGTTTCTTCGTTTTAGACAATTACAGACTTTTCTTTGCTTTATTTATTTAGAATTTTATTTTGTACAAATGTTTATATTCGTCGTAAAAGGATCTACGTTGGTATATCCCTCAGGTAGTAGCTATTATTTTATAATTAGTAAAGTCAAAACAATTAAACTACTCAATGTATTTTTTATCAAACACCAAGATTCATATCAAAAAAAAAAAACACCAAGATGTCTTATGTCCGGAGAAACTGACATATAGTTAATAACAATATATGTTCAATATAGGTGAATCAGTGGTAGTGTTCTCTTTACAAATTCTTTAAGCACGATTCGAACCTTGCCGCTACTAGGATAAAATGCTACTAGATCGCAAAACGTCGTATAGCACTTTATAAGAAAAGGAGAAACGCATATTAAACCACTAAATTACATCAGAAAACGAAAACATGGTTTTTAAGATAATTTATACACTTATTATTATCGTTACCATATTATCTTGAAAATTAGAATCCAATAATGTATTATTTGACTCTTTGTGAGCATGAATTTAGTTGGGTGCATGACATTCTCCTATTTCGTCATTTTTTTAATAAACAATCATTTTCTTACTAAACAATATGGTGTGATAATAATTCATTTATACAATAAAAAATAATCGTAACAACGAGATATAGAATCGTAGAGGATATACTGAGGATTTCTCCTACTTTGTGCTCGAGTTTTCACCAATTAAAGATATTATAATTAATTACGTAATTTGCAAAGTCAACTACATTACTATGTTTTCTTGTGTATACTAAAAAAAATAGAAATCCATAGTGCCTTTGTTTGTCTGATCAATTCAGACAAATCAGAAAAATTAAATCGGCTAATCGGGAACAGAGGTTTTTATATTATAAAGCAAAAGAATGTTTCAGAATACTAATGTTTATAGAGGATATACTGGCACTCCAACAAGGTGAAATGGCAAATTCCGTATTTACCAATGTTTATAGAGCTTTTAATATATCCAAATTTCATCCAGCAGAAGGTGATAGTGAATACCTCAGCTCGGAAAATGGCGGCCACCTTCATGTACCTCCTTAAAGTGTAATGTAGATGCGTCAGGGCAAAAGGATAAGCTTAAGTTTGATGTGTCGGATGGGTGTTGAAAGATAGAATGGGTAGAGTATTATGGATTGGGGCAAAAGCATTTCCAAATCTAGTTATGTTTTGGAAATTGAATTAGTGGCGTTAAGATGGACAATTGTTCAGGGAGCTTTCTCGCGATTCTGGAGATTGCGTCTTTAGCTGCTTCTTCTGGTTTCATTCCTTGTCTCATGCTCTCCACAACTTGGTAAAACCACAAAAGAAAAATATTAGCTTTAACACTCTGAACTACAAAAATACCAAAACAGAAAGCATGTTAAAACCCTTTCACGTTGTTCAGGGAGCTTGGGAAACTGACCAAGGAAGGAAGCGCATCATGGTGTCGCCATCTCCAGTTGCACCACATCCACCTACTTCATCATCAGCGTAGGCTGATGAGCCAGCTATTGGCCCATCACCCACCCTGTGTTTCACAATAAATGTTTTCTTTACATGAAACAAGGATCAAGTAGGGGCTATAGTGATAACGCATGGAAACCCACTATGATCATACCCTTGCACATTTCAAACAATCAAAAGGCACATTTAGGTAAGAGACAATGCTCGGTTTTTAACGGTATTACCTTCCAGGAATCTTGAATGTCGCTCCATTGGTCGATGTCCCAACAGCTATATGCCCCATCTATTAAAAGATGGCAATCAGTTTCTCTCATCATGGGGCAACCAAAAAACAAATATGTATAGAGTAAAGCACTCTACTTTGCTAAAATCTAGCGTCCCAATTTCGCCAATCAAATAGATATCTCGACCAAGAAGTAGAAACCCGAAACGCTCCTTAAAAAAATTGTTCAAAGATTCGAGATTTCTTTCCCAGTTTCACTCGACTTACGATTTTCAGAGAAAAAAGTACAAATTTCAATAAAGAGCTCTTACCGTCAATAGAGGCAGAAACAGAAGAGTAGAGCCAAAAGTCAAAAGATCCATTCTCGCCATGGCTGGTGAGCTTAAGAAGCAACTAAATATATATCTACTCTCTAGACCTCATGGTCAATTGGTGTTCTCATGAGTCAATACGTCAATTGGTCTACTCATGAGTCAATACGATTCGGTTTCATTTCAAGTAACCCGTTTTGGTAAGGAACCTATCAACTGATAACCCAGCGGTTATTTGATTAAAAGCTTTTACCGGCAAAGTCACGTCGAAATACGAACCATGCTTTCTTATAAGACAATCTTATCATATTTTATCATCAGTTTCTAAATGTAAGTCTAGAATTTGTTTTGTTACAGAAGAACCAAAATATGAAACAAAAGCTTATTTACTGAAACCACCAGTCAATCATCATCAGATCAAAATGCATACGTTCTTGTAAAGGATTTATCTTCTTCTGGTTTGGTTCGATCCGGAAACTGAGAAATCATGGAAGGAACTGAAGACTTGAATCCCGAATCATCAGAGAAAGATTAGTTAAATGTTGTTTTTCACCTCCATACAGTTTCGTCTGCATCCGTGAATATCGCATTGTGATGTTCAATAAGGCACTGCACAACCTCGACCGCACCAAAATCAACCTGAACGATATCATCAAGAGGGATCGATGACGATGCATCTAGACCTTCTCCTTCATCTGTTAAACATGAAAAGAAAAGGGAATGACCATGATAGAACTTTGCTTCAACGATAAAAGTATAAGAGCTAAGTGTGTGTTTTGTGCATTTTGTGTTTACCTGAGAGCAAGTCCCACGGAGAAGCAGTTTCAAAGTCGTTGCTTCTCTTAGGACTCCTTGATGGGCGTCTCCAATATTCACGATAAGATTCAGGCCTCTTGCCTTCTCGCCACATGATCACTGGAGCCATTTCCATTGCTAGGCTATGTGAATCCATCTGTCAAAATGCAAAACAAAAAATGATTTTCAACATCCAGATTACGTACCAATGTATATATTGCGATTTAGTGTTACTTTATCACTTATTACAGTGACTACAGATAAGATATTCCTACCTTGTTAAGTTGTGATTTCTGGCTCACACGAAGCAATAGTGCTGTAATGAACTCCAATGTATTATAGTTCACACTGGAAAGCTTTTGGAGTGATTTTCTCATTTTGGTCACACTAGACCGTGCATCTTTGATTTCATTATAAAGCTCAAAGGTAGTTAGTGGTGTCGGAAGGCTAGCAAGATAGTATTTCATAAGTGCAGCGACATCAATTGGATTCACACCCTCAGGAGTTGACGAGCTAGGATCTGCCAAAGAAGTAGTTATATCAAATTACAATTTCTCTCTGCATAAGAGTCTGAAAAGAAAACTTATTGAAATGCTGGCTACCTTGATTATAAGCAGAAACCAATTGTTGAATCAACTTTTTGTCTCCTTCGGCCTTAAACAAGTTCGGTGTTTTAAGTCCTGCGTAAGAAGAAAATATATCACATTGAGCACTCAATATGATATGTATGAGCTATAAAAGGCATTCCTCGCCATTGATCCACATTTCTTACCTGTTAATACGAGATAATCTGCACATTTAATCAGTATAAATGGAATAGGCCTGCTTGACTCCTGCCGCTGGACAGTGATCTCAATCGCAACACCAAACACTGACCACAAAAAAAATATTCATATAGTGAAAGTTGTAACATTTGTTCAACAAGGCAAGCAGAATCTTAATCACTAATAGCTATTACACGAAGGATGAAAATAGGGAATTAACTATTATCACAACCCTCTATTAGGGAATCCACTGGACCAAGGTTATTAAGAGTTTTCTCTCCATAAGTCACAAATTTATTTCAAAGGTTTGCGAATATATTACCATCTGAGCTGGCAACTCCCTGCACATTTACAAATAACAGATATCAGAGACCAAACTCAAATTCACGGGATACAAACAGATTTCAATCTCAAATACCTTCTGCCACCTTTCTATATCCGTCAAAATGGTCTTGCTCTTTTGTGCAGTCTTTTTTGCCGCCTAAAGAGAGAACATAGATCAAGGAATTTAGCCATCACAAATTAAAAAATGAATCGAGCTACACTCTTGTCAAGTAAGTTTGAGAAGCTTTTTGTTTAAATACCTCTTCCACTTTGCTCTTTCCAACGGAAACTTTTTCCTTGGTCTCAGTTATACCCTTTCTGACCAAAGTCCCTGTTGAGGCAGCAGCTGTTATGAGGTGTTCTTGCACGGCATGTCTAGTTGCAGGCTGCTGAAGAATTGCCCACCGGCTTTTGAACAACGACCCAACTCTTTCTGCAACGTCAGTAACATTCACTTTCGCATCCTTAGCGACTTCCCCGACAAAACTACCAGCTGATTGCCCAGCTTCCCTAAGCTTCGTTCCTGATTCAGTACAACACCATAGTAAGCTTGCCATCAGAAACACACAAACACAGAAAACAAGGATCCCAGTTTAGAAATCATCTAACCTGATGAAGAAAAGAATCCACTAGTCCTTTCCTGCCATTGTTGTGAGATGAGAGAAGGCATTTTCTAATACCAATCCCTAGATACTTGTTTTGATCAGGAAACAAACGAAAGATATATACTCCATATTCGTTATTCTTAACTAATTAAGTTTGATTCTTTTGGTTCTAACTTCTGACACGAACTCATAATTCGTATTGTAATTCATATCAAATCATCAGCTTCAATCCAATCATATACAACTTTTACAGAAGAAACACAAACCGCAGGATCCATTTCTTTCTACTACGAAAACCAGAACTTTTAACATCAATTTTGGATTTTCTCACACTTTGACTATCAACGTCAACCATTAAACTGTATTCGTTGAGAAAGAAACCAAAAAAAAAAAATCAAGTCTAAACCCTAACCTAATGTTCTCTAATCAATGATCAAGATAACAAATTGACAAAGCAATCAATCATCAAAAGAATCCCAATAGAAATTAAGATAACGGATGATCGAATCGAACTAACCCCAAGTCTTCGATACGATCAACGACGACAACGAGAGTCACGGATTCAAGCCAAATGATGAAAAAGAAAAAGAAAAAAGGAATTGATCGCTCCAGGAGAATAAAGGTTCCACCTTTTCTAATTTCCCCTGGAGCAGAGGAGGAAAAAAAAATCGGCTTTCAATAGTAAATACACATATTCTCCATCACAAGCTCAGGAACAATGGCTGACTTAATTGGTAAAGGAGAGTGCCCAAATGACCTAAAAAAAATTATAATTTTGTTTATAAGCAAAATTACCAAAATACTATGAAAGGTCTTCATATTTACAATCCAGCCATTGAATAATCCGACCCAAATCCACTTACCCACCCGATCCAACTTTCTTATTGGATCCCCAATTAATTAAAAAAAATTGGAACCGTCGACGGTTCCAATTTCAACAAAGCCGACGGTTTCTCGGTTTCTCCTCCTTCCATTTCTCCTTCATCTTCCTTCTTACCTTCCGTCATCTCCTTCATCTTCCTTCCTTCTTTCCTGTTTGATTCTCACAAAATCTAGGGTTCCCGTGGAGCTCTCCTTCATCTTCCTTCCTTCCTATTTGATTCTCACAAAATCTAGGGTTTCCGTGGAGCTCTCCTTCATCTTCCTTCCTTCCATTCCCTTTTGTAAGTTATTCTTCCACATTGCTTCCCTTTTTTAATTTTAACGAATCATCAACTACAGAGTCTGTAACTCATGTTCAAGTAATTGGGTTCTTTTGCGATGGTAGTTAAACTTTAAGTTTTTGTTGGGGAACTTGTATTGGCAGTCTGATTTTGCTAATGGAACTTGATTTTTCAGGTTACAGGAATGCCTCCTCGCACAAAGAATGCCTCATGGCGGCCATCAGAAGATGCCACGGCATCGTCATCCTCATCGTCATCGGCATCGGCATCGTCATCCTCATCGGAGGAAATGGTATGTTTTTGATTAAACATCCGAGTTAAACTAGTTAAACTAGATAAACTACATAGTTAAACTTGTTAAACTACTTACATTATATAGTTAAACTACGTACATTATATAGTTAAACTAGTTAAACTTGTTAAACTACGTTCATTATATAGTTAAACTAGTTAACTATATAATGGGTTAGTTTAACTTGTTAAACTAGTTAACTAGTTTAACTGTATAGTGGCCGTAGTTTAACTAACTATAATGGGTTAGTTTTACTAGTTTAACTATAAAATGGTCGTAGTTTAACTAGTTTAACTAGATGATGTTTCGTAATATGGTATGATTTGTTTATTGACGTAGTTTAACTTAGTTTAACTAGTTTGGTACAATGTTTGACACATATTGTTTTGATTACAGGTGACGGAACCGATGCAACCCAGAAAATTCGTGTTCAAGGCGAGTGAATTTAATAAGTACCCGAAGATAGGTACGAGATGTGATCCGTACACAGTTGTTGAATACATTAAGGGGCTCGGACCAGGTTTGGAGCTGCGATGGTTTCTAGCACATCGTCAATTCCGACACTTCTTTCACATGCATCTCCATACTAATAGAAAGTTGATGGGGTTATGGAGTTTACTTGTCCGGATGGTAGAAACAGATAAGAAGAAGGAATTATGGTTTGTGGTAAACGGCATACCTATCCGTTATTCGATTAGGGAGCATGGCCTCATTTCTGGGTTAGACTGCGGGCCATACCCTAAAGACTACAAGAATTTGGGTGGGACTAAATTTGTGACCAAATATTTTGGTAAAGGTGTTAAACCATGGCCTGAGCATATTTATGAGAAGTTGGTGTCGATGAAGGATTCGTCGAGAGATAGATTGAGGATGTGTGTTCTCTGGTTCTTGGCGTCAGTGATCAAAGGTAAGTCGAAGGTGCAAGGCTCCATAGACCCCTTCTTGATAAGGAGCGTCGATAACTTAGAGTTGTGTGAGACGTTCCCGTGGGGACATCTAACATTTGATGATGCTTTATATAACATCCATACTATATTATCGCGGATGAAAGGTGTTGTGAAACCTAACACCACTATTCCTGGATTTATATTGTCATTAGAGGTAACTTGTTAATTCTAGTAGGTTTTACAGTTTAACCAGTTTAACTAGTTTAACAAGTTTAGCCAGTTTAACCAGTTTAACATCTTATAATTGTATGTGTAGGTTTTGGCGTTTGAAGCTATTGATGCCCTTAAAAGCGCCTACAGAGAGACTGTGGTTACTGATGACTTTTGCCCTAGGCTGTGTAGGGGCAAGTTCAAAGAATCCAAGACAACAGGTTACGGATTAGGGGAGATATATGATGTTCTAGGAGAGTCCAAGGTTAGTATTCCAAATAGTATAATTAGTTTAACCTGTTTTACATAGTTTAACCAGTTTGATGTAAGGGCAAGTTTAATGTTTTTGTCTGTATACACACAGGATATCACGAGTATCTTACTTGTAGAAGGAAGTAATGAGTCTAGGATGAACGATGTAATCATGGCAGATGATGATGAGGATGCCCATGATGACATCGTTGATGGTTGGACGAGCATTCTAAAGGGAGGTGGGAAAATATTCTGGAATGATCTTTTTGAGAAAGATATTGCAAGTTGAAGAGATGGTGATAGTCCTGCTGTTCTTCCTGGTGCTACAGATCTTCCTGTTCCTCATGCTGCCCCTCATGATGCTTCGTCTTCTAGATCTCCATCTGATTTTGATGTTCTAGACCTTCGTCTTCTAATTCAGGATGAGTTCCGAAAGCTGAATGAGAAGGTTGATCTTCTAGACAAAAAAATTGAAAACCTCCAGAAGGAGCTTAACACCCGTGGAGAAAACCTTGATAAGGAGCATAACACTCATGAGGATTCTCCTCGTCATACATGGGATTCTCCTCTACATCCTGCCACTTTTCATGTGGATGTTCCTACCGGAGGTACTTTAACTAGTTTAACTATTTCTTGATGTGTAGTTTAACTAGTTTAACTGTATCTTGATGTGTAGTAACTGCTACTGATCCGGAGGGTGGTGCCTCTTCTCCAGGGAAGAACAAGAGGAAGAGGACGAAGTCAAAGCATATCAGCACCCCATTCACAGTAGGTGGCAAAGGTGTAGGAAGGGGTGGGGGGAAAGGAGGTGGCAAATGTGTAGGAAGAGGTGGGAGGAAAGGAGGTGGCAAAAGGTGTAGGAAGGGGTAGGAGTACGAAGAGTATGGAAGATTGATTTTAATAACTTTGAGTTTTTTTTTTTTTTGTATTTATGAACCTAGTTTAACTAGTTTAATGTAGTATAACCAGTTTAATGTAGTTTAACCAGTTTATCCAGTTTAATGTAGTTTAACCAGTTTAACCAGTTTAATGTAGTTTAACCAGTTTAACCAATTGACCCGCCATTAAAATAAAAAAAATATTTCACGTGGCACCAAAAATGATTGCCACGTGGCGCTAAGAATGATTGCAACGTGAGACCCAAAATGATTGCCACGTGGCGCCATCATTTCTAGGCGCCGTCAGTTCTTAGCACAGTCATTTTATTACATGTAGTTTAACCACATGTCTAAATCAATTTAACTAGTTTAACCACAGTTTAACAAAAAGTTAATTAGTTTAACTTAAGAAAATAGTTGTTTAACATATATTTACCAACTTATTATGACGTAATATATGATAAAATCTATGTTTATCTAATTGACATTGTAATTTGGTGAACATTAGTAAGTGACCTTAAAAGTATAAGGAAGATTAGTGGAAGTGTAAAGGTTTCATGAAATAATCACTTAAATCATAAAAAATTGTTTTTTTAGGCCAAAATCATGTTGTTATATACGATTACCTATACAATTTATTGAAATATGTACGTTTAACAAGTTTAGGGTTTAGGGTTTAACAAGTTTAACAAGTTTAAGGTTTAGGGTTTAACCAGTTTACCAAGTTTAACAAGTTTAACCATATTTCATCAATTTGACGTAGTTTCACCAGTTTAACATGTTTAACAAGTTTAACCATAAGGTACCAGTTTGACGTAGTTTCACCAGTTTAACATGTCTAGTACATGAAATAACACACACATACAACAACAAAACAAAAAACAATTAGCTAGTTTTAGTCATTCTTCTCCTTTCTCCAACCGATGGGAACCTCACCTCTTGGTTTCTTCCCTTCGTCTTTTCGTAATCTAGAGGTAAGACACACATATCTGCAACATACTCAGGAACATTCCACTCAGATTGATGAGGTACTGGATAAATGGTTTGATAGTACGCTAACATCCATTGCTCCATATAATAATAAGGCGAGCAAAACACATGTAGATCAACATCATCCACCGCCGTTTCTGCGTGTGTAAAAGCTGCAGCTATTGCATGTTCGCATGGATATCGGTCTATGTCAAAATGCTTACAGCTACAAGATTTTCTTGTCAAATTAATCAGATACTCTTTGCAATCACTTCCCATCACAATGTATTCCAGCATAAAGCTATTTAGCTCAGATACCTTTAACTTTTTCGCATCCTTACATCTCTTGTGCAACAAACCAGCAATAGAAGGTACCAGTTTTTGTGTGGGTGGAACTTCTGCGGCAGCCTTCCTATGTTTGTTAAACCAGTAGCTTAACTTCCCAACAATCGCATCAAGCATTGGTAACAACGAGTACTTTCTTGCATCTTTCAAAGCGCTATTCATAGATTCACAAGCATTTGTCGTCATGATGTTGTACCTTTCACCTGGAAAATAACATCTTGCCCATTTATCTAACACAAGATGATTCTTATGAATATCATCCAGATACCTCCCTGCTTCTGGATACCTTATCTTAAAGGCTGAAAAAAGTGTGGTGAATTCAGCCTCTGAATAAGCCTGAGCACATTCCATAAACTGTTCTGCAACCGACTTTTTGTTAACTTTATGAACTTTCGTTAAGATGTTCTGAGACAAATGCCACATACAATGCCCATGCTTAGCGTTGGGGTACACCTCTTCTACAATTTTGATTATGCTCTGATGTCTGTCAGAAATAATCACAAGCCCTGAATCATCTGGCACTACTGTTTTCAATGTTTGGAGAAACCACCTCCAACTTGCATCCTTCTCACCATCACCTACCCCAAAAGCAATAGGATAATGGTGGTGTTCAGGATCTTGAGCAGTAGCCACAAAAAGAACTCCACCATAAACATTCTTCAGATGAGTCCCATCAATAACTATCACTTTACGCATGGCTCTAAACCCTTCAATGCAAGCTCCTAACGCAAAGAACAAATACTTGAACTTGTTTTCCTCATCACACTCCAACCGTGTTACTGTACCAGGATTCACTGTCTCTAACATGTGCAAATAAGAAGGCAACATGCTGTAACAATCCGTTGGACTACCGCGCACATCACTAACAGCTAGTTTTTTCCTTTCAAAGCGGTGGAGTATGAAAGCTTAACACCAAGTCTTGATTGAACCAAATCTACAAGATTTTTTGCGGATGGAGTGTCGAACTTACCGGGATAATCCTGATGTATCACAGATGCAACTAATCGCGGTGTTCCCTTCTTCCTTTTCTTGGATGTGCTCGAACTTACCCGACAGCATGTATGCATCTTTTTGTAAGTCCTAATTGAAAAGCGATCCGAGTCCTTAACTTTTGCAGCTCGTACAAACCATTTGCAATCTTTGCCACGACATTTCGCCACAAACAACGTAGGTGTTGACTTGTTTGTAATATAGTCAAAACAATTCTGATGTACAGCAATGTCAATTATATCTTGCACTTCGCGCTTACTCGAAAATTCTTGTTTTACCACCATATCAATGCCATCTTCCCATTCAACATCCACAACCTCAGTTCCTTCTACATCAAGTGCATCTTCAGGGTTACCTTCACCAATAGTATAGTTTACACCACCTGAGCTATAACAAACAATCTCTAATTCAGCACCACGCTCTAGAGGTTCAGATTCTGTGTTATGAAAAAGTATTCCATCTTCATTAACTCTAGCATCACTCGCAAGCTCGTCAACACTAACACAATGTCTACTTTCTTCACCTCTACTTGCTTCATCCTCTCTTAATAATTGGGAACCGTCCGGGTTTTCTTCTACACTTTCCACTACCTCCACGTGCAAACCAGGTATAGACACATCCTTTTTACATGCCATAATATATCCGACGGTATCTTCGTCATCCTCGATATAAGATATCATCTTAGGTTTCACCCATCGACATTGAAAGTAACTTATCTTCAGCAACTTCGATTCACTTACCTTCACCTTTCTGCATATTTTACCAACCAAAGATGAATAACTCACTTGTTTCCAATTTCTATCCATATATATGGTATAACACCGATGTTCTCTAGGATTCCATTGTATATCATCCCCGTCATGTGAGTAATGTCCCTTGTAATTAAAAGATATGTCAATCATCGCCACCTGAAAAAATAAAATAAACGACATCAATATATAACAATTGCACGTAGTTTAACTAGTTTAACTAGTTTAACCAGTTTCACTAGTTCAACTGTCTGTATATAGTTTAACTAGTTTAACCAGTTTCACTAGTTCAACTGTCTATATATAGTTTAACTAGTTGTACTATCTGCAGATCTAGTTTTCCCATATTCAGATCTGAACTAACAAATTCCGATATTCACTTCTCAATCCATGCCCATAATCCACAATAACATTAAACCTTCAATAGACACAAGAATAGGAAGCACAAGATACAACAATCAAAATATAATAAAATCAAATTGAAATTCTTTACCAATTCAAATACGACTACAGGGAGCGGCCCTTGGCGAGAGGCGACAGCGGCGGAGGCAGCGGCGGAGGCGGAATTGACGGTGGATCGAAATCGACGGCGGTGGTGTGAGGTTCCGGCGACGTCGGTCGAGCTGTGTTTTGTTTTTTCACGATGAGAGAAGAGAGAAGCAAGAAGATGATGTTATTTTAATTTTTTAATTTTAATTATTGTATAAAGGGTAAAATGAGAATTTTATGTTTGTTAGTATAATGGAGGTTAGATAGAAATAAGTAAGGTTAGATAGATTTTTGTTTCTCCAATTAAGTCATTCTAGCACTTCCCTCACAAGCTCATGACAGTAACAAAGGTGCCATTTTTAGTTGTTGTCAACAGGTAACTGGTCGACCTATTAGCCAAATTTCTATATTATGTAGATAGTAGAATTCGATTACTACATATGCAAATGTGCATATCTTTAATAGATTTATCATATGTCACAAGACTAAAAATCACTTATAACAAACAAACATGCCATTTGTCACCAGCTTTCTTTTAACGATTTAGTTTTTCATATTCCTTCAATATCTCAAAATTGAGATCTTAGCTTTAATTTAAAAGAAAAACTTTTAATCCATAAATTTTAGTTTTGAAGTTTTTTTATTGATATACATAATTGATAGTAATTTATCTGCCAAAATAAAACTGTATACTGCTTTGACTTATACATAAAATTTAGTTTTTGTACTTACATAACTAATTTTTTTTTCTTATTCTTTTAATAAATAATTATTAGATCGAATATTGACAAAAGTCTGATATATAGTTTTGAGTTATCCAACTAAAAAATAGTAAAATTCAATCTTATCACCTAATACCTAATTAAATCAAAGATAAACTAAGTGAATGACCTCTTTCTTAGAACTTACATAACCAAATTCAAGAACACAAATTTCACAATAATTTCATAAAACAATCAAAACTTGCAACTTGGTAGGTCCGATCTCATCGCTAGATAGCTTTATCATCCGATCGTTGAAAAAGATAACCATCATTTTCTATATTTCTTATACATATATTTCATCAAATAAAATGTTATAAAACAAAATAACAATAAAGAAGCAGATAATAATTCACATGTCTCTTCGTTTATAATATGGTCCACTTTAAAATATCTCATTAGCCAAACTAAACAACAAACAAAAATTCTACACTTAAGTCAAAAAAAAAAAAAAAAAAACACACTAGTCCAACACGTTTGTCTATACTACCTTTGAAACTCAACCTTTAGATGATGGATGCGCCATACTCTAAGATCTCAAGTAACACCTACGAGACTTGAAGATCACTTGTGTTGTGTCTGTTTATCTCTCTATGTGAAAATAGGAGAAGAAGTAAGAAAAGAAGCCATGAATGCATCAAAATCTAGTGGGAAGATAACTTATTTTGTGGTGGCATCTTGTGTCATGGCCGCCATGGGAGGTGCCATCTTCGGCTACGACATCGGAGTTTCAGGTTTGCATATATATCAATTCATATAAACATCGATGGTTTCAAACCCAATTTTTGAGTTTGAGTTTGCGTTTTGAATTCAATATGCAGGCGGAGTGATGTCAATGGGACCGTTTTTGAAAAGGTTTTTCCCGAAAGTGTATAAGCTCGAAGAAGAAAATAGAATCAAACGAAGAAACAATAACCACTATTGTCTTTTCAATAGCCAACTTCTTACGTCCTTCACTTCTTCTCTCTATGTCTCCGGTTTCATCGCTTCTCTGTTAGCTTCGTCAGTGACTCGTTCTTGGGGTCGTAAGCCTTCTATATTTCTTGGTGGTATAGCATTTCTCTCTGGCTCTGTTCTCGGTGGCTTAGCTCAGAACGTTGCTATGCTCATCATTGCTCGTCTCTTGCTCGGTCTAGGTGTTGGATTCGCAAACCAGGTGAACAAATAAAAGAGTTGGTTTGGTCAAGATTGAACAAATCATTTTGATGTTTACATTTGGATTTGATTTGAATTTCCATTAAAGAAGTGAAGAAAAGCTTAAACTTCACTATGTATTCATTGTCTGCAGGCGGTTCCTTTGTATCTATCAGAGATGGCTCCGGCAAAACACAGAGGAGCAATCAGCAATGGATTCCAGCTCTGCATCGGAATTGGATTCCTATTAGCAAATTTAATCAACTTCGAAACTCAAAAGATCAAACAAGGCTACGGTTGGAGAATCTCTTTAGCTACAGCTGCAATTCCAGCTTCAATCCTCACGCTTGGCTCAATCTTTCTCCCTGAAACGCCCAACAGTATCATCCAAACTACAGGAGACGTTGGCAAAGCCGAGCTCATGCTCCGTCGTGTCCGTGGAACAAACGATGTTCAGGAAGAGCTTACCGATCTCGTCGAAGCGAGTTCTGATTCTGAATCACATTCAAACGCAAATAATATGTTTCTGAATTTGCTTCAGAGAAGGTATAGGCCTGAGTTAGTGATGGCTTTGGCGATACCTTTCTTTCAGCAAGTTACGGGAATCAACGTCGTTGCTTTCTACGCACCGGTTTTATTTAGAACCGTCGGTTTTGGAGAGAGCGGTTCGTTGATGTCGACACTTGTTACTGGAATAGTAGGCACAGCTTCAACGTTATTGTCGATGTTTGTTGTGGACAGAATCGGTAGAAAGACTCTGTTTTTAATCGGAGGGTTACAGATGCTTGTGTCGCAAGTTAGCATCGGTGTGATCATGTTGGTGTCTGAGGTCCATAACGATGGAGTGATCCAGGAAGTGTACGGATACGCGGTTGTTGTTTTGGTATGTGTCTACGTGGCGGGGTTTGGATGGTCGTGGGGTCCATTAGGGTGGCTTGTACCGAGTGAGATTTTTCCGTTGGAGATCAGATCGGCGGCGCAGAGTGTGACGGTGGCTGTTAGTTTTGTCTTTACTTTCGCGGTGGCTCAAAGTGTGCCTCCGATGCTGTGTAAATTCCGAGCCGGGATTTTCTTCTTCTATGGAGGTTGGGTGGTGGTGATGACTGTGGCGGTGATGCTGTTTTTGCCGGAGACTAAAAATGTTCCGATCGAGAAAGTGGCTGGACTTTGGGAGATGCATTGGTTTTGGAAGAGAATGATAAGGAAGCTTGATACTCAAGAAACCGCAAAACTTGAGTCTTCTTAGGCATTATTTATTTCCCAACACAAATCTTAATGATACAGTGAAATTGTTGTATAACTTTAGTGATTTGGACATTCATACTTTTGCATATATAATAGCAAAATAAACTGAATACTGTATTTTGTAATGTTTACTATGGAAATTCAAAACCTTAGAATCAAACCAATTTACAAAAGTTTTAGGCGTGTTTTGTAATTGTAGTAAAATTATAAAGGTGATAATGTAATTTAGTGAGAGTTGAAGGACAAAGATGGGAAAAGCAAGTAAATTAGGAAGCAGAGAAGAAAATGAGGGGGGGGGCTACAAAGAGAAAATGGGAGCATTGCCTCTTCATCACTCGTGTCTTCAAGCGTCTGGACATCTGTCACGTCGTCTATGTCAGCCAAATTTCTTGACTTTTCCACGAAATCCCGTCAAAAATCTCATCTTTTGTTTAAATCCTGCTGAAGCCTCGAGTTTTTCGTTGTCTGCACGCAGCACTGCGGTTGCTGTTAGAGCTCTGAGTATAGACGCGGTGGAGAAGTCGCCGGAGAAGATGGTGAAAGGTGTTAGGGTTTACGAGCATGGCGGTCCTGAGGTGAGTGAAGGCTCGAATTTCAAGTTCCGGGTAGGGGTCGGGTCAATGTAATCAAATTAGGTTGGTGGAATTCTAATTGCTTGTACTATTAGAAATTAAACTGATTTGGGATTCACTATTAAGAACACTCATAATGTCTTATTACTGATACGGGGACGTAATACACTTAATTGTATTAGTGGATCGTAATTCATGAAATACTGATCAAAGTGCTTTAGCATTTTGCAATGAGTAGTTTCCAGCTGAAAGGATTTAAATTCAAGCTTGAGTTGAAAGTGATGGTTACTTACTGGATCATTGTTGTGTATTGGTTGTGGTTACTTGTAAGATTCAGGTTTGTGTATGTATATTATGCTAACTCTGGTTTAGAAAGTTGTGGTCGTGTCTCGTATTCTGCTTGATGTCATTTGCGGTTTTTGTCTTTGATTGAAGGTTCTAAAATGGGAAAATGTTGAAGTAGGAGAACCAAAGGAGGGTGAGATACGCGTGAAAAATAAAGCGATAGGGCTTAACTTCATCGATATTACTACAGGAAAGGTGTTTACAAGCCGGCTTCTCTGCCCTTCACACCAGGTTCTGCTTTCTACAACCTTAGTTTTACAAAAATTTATCAAGAGAAACGAGAGCAAGATCTTTTAACTAGAGATTAAGTAATCTCTGATCATAGGTATGGAAGCTGTTGGAGAGGTGGTAGCTGTTGGGTCAGGATTGACTGGCAGACAGATTGGTGATCTCGTTGCTTATGCTGGAAACCCTATGGGTGCATATGCAGAGGAACAAATCCTTCCAGCGGATAAAGTGGTTCCTGTTCCTTCGCATATTGATCCTATTGTCGCAGCATCAATCATGCTCAAGGGTATGACTGCACAGTTTCTCCTTTGCCGTTGCTTTAAGGTTAGTTATCATTTTAACCCGCTTTAAATTAGCCAACCTATTCTGTAATACTGTTTATCCACCCGTTTGCCATGATTCATAAGCAGGAATCATAGATCTTATCTATGATCTTTTATGAACTTTTAATTGAATGGTTATGAAGTTATAGGCAGAGGACCAAAAGCGGGATATTGATCCTCAAACCTGTTATCAGTAGTAACTATTTAGAATATATATTATGTTGTTCCATGATTGCCTACATAAATATCTTTGCACTAATTGAGTCAAGTCTTATTTTTATTTGGAAAGGTCAAGCGAGGGCACACCATTCTAGTTCATGCTGCAGCTGGTGGAGTTGGTTCTCTATTGTGTCAATGGGCAAATGCGCTTGGAGCCACAGTCAATGGAACTGTCTTGACTAATGAAAAAGCGGCTCAAGCCAAAGAAGATGGATGCCACCATGTTATTATGTACAAGAATGAGGATTTTGTTTCCCAGAGTCAAGGACATTACATCGGGAAAAGGAGTCGAAGGTGTTTATGACTCTGTGGGAAAAGACACTTTAAGGTAATGTCACGAAGAGCCAGACTGCTTATATACTTCTGTATCGAGTTTTAGACATCTCATTGCATAAATTGTATGGGATTCCAGGGATCATTAGCATGTTTAAAGAATCGGGGATACATGGTGAGCTTTGGACAATCCTCTGGATCACCAGATCCGGTTCCATTGTCTGATCTTGCTCCAAAGTCAGCTCTTCTTGACAAGACCTTCCATGATGCAATACAACGAATCTCGGGATGAGCTCTTGGAATGTGCAGGAGAGGTTTTCGCAAATGTTGCATCCGGAATCATAAAGGCTCGTGTAAATCACAGGTATCCGTTCTTTCGGGTCGCTGATGCTCACGCAGATCTTGAGAATAGGATAACCTCTGGCTCTGTTGTGCTCTTACCATGAAAACATAAAAATATGTTAGTATCTTTCAATAAGGGCAATGAGATTCCTTTGTGGCGGAAAAAATATCAAAATGTCCTATTTGGACCTGAAGAACAGATTTGAGAATACAAAGGAAGAATCATCCTTTTTCTTATTTGGGGCAAAAATTTGAAACGTTTGAAAGGTTATAGCATAAGAGTTCTTTTAAAAAGGGCAAATCGTAAATTTATGGAAGTACGAGGACTACTCAAGATATTTCTCAATATAATACTTTTTACTTTTTGGGGCTATTTTCTCAATATAATACAGGAAGGCATATTTATCTCCTCGAATCGAGACGAAATCTATAATTCTTCTCGACGGTCTAAGGAATCCAATTAAAATTCTTCTTCGATACGATAATCTCGTTTTCGATAAAACTATTGATTAGATCGCGATAAAGAAAAATGGTGCTATCTCAAAAGCTTCATGATGCATATAAAGGTGCAGTTGAGAGGATCACAGGTCCTCGTACGATCTCGGCTTTCAAGGAGAAGGGAGTACTCAGCGTCAGCGAGTTCGTACTCGCCGGCGATAATCTTGTCTCCAAGTGTCCCACCTGGTCATGGTTAGTTCGAATTGAGGATTTCATTGGGGAATATGAAACATAGTGGCCAATTTTTGATTTTGCGTTTGTGAATTTTGTAATCTACGATACGTGAATTTGACCCTCAAGGAATATGGGTTGATGGGTCTCTGTGTTTTGGCGATAAAGTTATTACCTTTTTTTAGAAATGATTATGTGAGACTGTGATGGGATCAATCATAATTGTGGTTTTTTGTGGTGGCAACAAGGTTTACCAAGTTTTCAACATCTTTGAATGGTTTGTCAATAGTATTTAGATGTTCGATCAGTTTCTTGACCATTAGATTCTTTCCTTGGGGAACGATGTCTATCAAACTTTGATATATTACTGCTCGATACATTTATGTCTACAACATATTGGGGTTTGCTTTACGCTTTAGTATATAACTTGTTCAAGCCAAGTGGCCATAACGTGACTTTTCCTCAGGGAATCTGGTGACCCAAGCAAAAGGAAGCCATATTTGCCCTCAGATAAACAGTTTTTGATTACTAGAAATGGTAAATTTGGAACTATTTAAGCTGCTTTCTGTGGGTTTTGAATATTGTGTATTTACATTCTGTTATTGTTTACGGGTGGACAGTACCTTGTCTACGGAGAGCTGCATCTGTGGCAGAAGATTACGAAGCTGCTGGAGGTGAAGTGTTGGTTGATGATGAAGAGAATGATGGTTGGCTGGCGACACATGGGAAACCTAAAGGTAGATTTGGCGCTGAGAAATTACTGCCTCCCGAGTTCACTCTTCTCCCATTTTAATTTTTGTCGTAATATTTGCCACAGATAAAGGCAAGGAAGATGAAAATTTGCCATCCATGGATGCTTTGGACAGAAACGAGAAAAATAGTATCAAATCAATACCAACATACTTCGGAGGTGAAGAAGATGAAAATATTCCAGACATGGAAGAGTTCGATGAGGCTGATAACGTGGTAGAAAATGATCCTGTGAGTTTTTCTTAAATCTTTTCTGTTTGCAGTCAGCTTTTTTTAGAGCTCTTTGCTAAATGCTTCTGATAGACAATGCAAGTTTCTAGGGTATCGCAATAAACGCTGGTGTGTATTAGCTGTATGTTGCCTTCGAGGCATATTTCCGTTTTCGTTATTTACCAGTGGTTTAAAATTATTTTCTTCCTTGTGCCAGGCAACTTTTCGCTCAACTTATCTTGTGGCGAATGAACCTGATGACGATAACATTCTCAGAACCCGAACATATGATGTTAGCATCACGTATGTATCCTGCGTTACTTTCATGTTCAAAGAATATCTTACTGCATTTTGACTCCCAAATACAATTCTCATACTTTTGGCTCAGTAGAAAACTTAATTATTTACTTTGGTTCAGGTATGATAAGTATTACCAAACTCCTCGTGTTTGGCTAACTGGTTATGATGAGGTCTCATCTAGCTCACACTTTTCTTGTTTCTTATTTATTTTCATCCCAAAAATTTTGGATTTCTGGTGCTTGTGTATGTTTCTTCTGATCTACTTAAAAGCTATGGTATGTCTTGTAGTCAAGGATGTTGCTGCAACCCGAACTTGTAATGGAAGATGTTAGCCAAGACCATGCTCGTAAAACGGTAATTAGAAGATGAACCTCAACTGCATGAAATGAGTTTTGTAAACCCATTACAGTTTTCTCCGTTCGGTCCTCTAAATCTGACTAATGTAGCATCCTCCTGTTTTTTAAAAAATTGCACAGGTCACAATCGAAGATCATGCACATTTGCCTGGGAAACATGCTTCGGTCCATCCATGTCGACATGGGGCTGTTATGAAGAAGATCATTGATGTATTAATGTCACGTGGAGCAGAACCTGAAGTTGACAAGTGAGTTATTCTGTTGCAAATAACTCTTATAGTTCATTGCGCTTTGCTGGTGTACCATTGCTATTTTCTTTACGTACTGTCAGCTTCGCTTGCATTTTCTCCTAGGTACCTCTTCCTGTTCTTAAAGTTCATGGCATCAGTAATTCCAACAATCGAGTATGATTACACGATGGACTTTGATCTCGGTAGCTCAAGCACTTAATATCCTGGTAAGACCTCCTTCTCACTGTCTATTATCTTCACACGCATAATTACTTGGTAAATCTCGTACATAATCTTTTATTTATGACTTGACATGCATTTGGTTTGCTAGATTCAAACGAACATGTGGTCATGAATCCGAGAAGCAATCACTGGTGTCATTGATGGCTTGGTGGCTCTGCAATGTACATAAATCAGGGTCCTTGCTTTCACTTCTCTTTAAAAGAAACTCAAGGTGTTTAACCAACCGTTTATCTGATGTTTATGCCAATGAATAGTCATTTGTGACAGATACTCTGACAAGGAGTATGTGATCAGAATTGATCTGATGTAGTTCACAAAACGGAATGTTATTTACTGTGTTGGGTACACTTGATTTAAATAAATGGGTTTAATGTTTCGAATGACATATGCTGTGAATGAAAACACTGTAGTTATTATTACACAAGCGTAGGACAATTTTTCTGCTGCTGTTTAGGCCGCAGACATCGCAGTTGCAAGTGCAACGCAGACCCTGAAATGTGAGATCATAGTTGTCTTGGTTGTTTTATACTATCTACCTCTCGTGGCTCGGGTTACTAAAACAATAAGCAGGATAACAATGGTGAGCAGAACCGTCATTTGAAGTTTCTCCATCACCGGCGCAGCACCTGTGGCTAACACAACTGTCTCATCTCCAGGAACAACATTGAAGAGGTCAGCGACGTACTTTGTGACTCTCTCCATAGCATCAATAATCTTGATGGCACTTCTCTCAAACAACCTTCTTATGCAACTTGCGGCTGAGCCAGAATCTTCTTCTTCTGACCTCTCTGCTGCATATCACATCAAGGAAAACTCTTTAAACAATCATCAGGTAGAAGAAGAAAAAAACAAATTCCATCAATCTTATCTTCCTTACCGTTGTTTATTAGCTCCCGGACAACCTCATTGTTCATCACCGCGTCCCAAACAGCCCTGTCGGAGGCCAATGAAATAACCATTCTCTGCAACAATAGTTGCACAATGTCTATCTCAGTCATTTTGCTCCTTGCTGTCAAAACCAAGACCGCAATTAAACAAAATAAGAAAGAAGACAGAAAACCTGAACTGATGGATCGGTCTGAAAGATATGAAAGGCGTCGTAGAGTCTGTCCAACATATAAGGTTGCAGAAATCGGGTGTTGCAGAGCTGCAACGGTGGTTCAATCCAATCTACAAACTCTGACTCCAAAACTTGCTCTTCTGATTCTTCATCATCATCGTTGAACATCCTAAAAGATAACCATGAGTTCTTTAAATCTCGAGACCCTCAAGATGAACAAGAAGTCAAAAAGAGAAAACCTTTTTACTTTACATGATCACGAAACTCACAATCGAAGTGCAGAGAAGGCATCTTCAACTTCGTCAAGTTCGGGAACTTTATCCGTAATATCATCAACCTCTTTATCTACAGCCACCCAGACAAATTCTTCTTCCTCACCATAAATTGACGGAGAAGAAGACATGGATATGGTTGGTTTCTGATTGCCGAGATTGTTCACTGTAATATCATCAGCTTTCTCTAAAGTCTTCAGTGTCTCTACGCCCCAGATTCTATCTCCCATTTTTCTTGCTCTTGAAGCAGGAAACGGTGACTTTCGTCTTGATAGAATAGTATTTGTTTACATAATTTCTTTTTACACGTTATACTTTTACGTTTTCCTAAATCAGCCGTATACTTATTTAAAATTGAAAACAAACCCAATATCTTTCAAAATTGTACTTTTGTACAAAATTGAGAACAATATTCGATTACTATAGAAACAAAAAACAAGTTAACAGATATATGGGCTGGCCTCCAATAATTTTTCCCAATTTCACCTCACAACCATAACATTTTGTATTTAGAATAATAATGTAAAAAATAGAAAAAGGAAAGGACAAAATATTTGAAATAAAAAATGATGATTAGAATTGTTGATTTAAGATCCCATGGGACTGAGACTACTCATATATATTATTTCAAAAAGGTTGAAAATCTATTTTCTATGAACAAAATGATTACACGTTTTGATCAAATCATTCTGTTTATTTTGTTTCATTGGCTCTGCAATCCAATCTGCTTAACAACTTTGAAAATGCCATGTGTTAATGATAATGAATTATTGTCACTTTAAATGTGCTCATAACTTCAAGCTAAAGCATTTTCTGTGCCCACAAACACATATGACAAAATTAAAGCATAATATGGGCCATATTGATTATTTCTGTTCAAATATTTATATATTTTTGGGGGTTATAAGCTCATTGAGTCTAAATAGTTATAATAGTTTAACAAACCTTTTTATTAGATCCAAAAAGAGAATCGGTTAGTGGGGATAATTAGACTACTTAAACTATAGAAAAAACTGACATCTAATTTGGCTTCATGTGAGCTATGTATATGGAAATTAGTGTCAAATCAAATTTTTTTGTTTAAATTGTGATGTCGTTGACAAAATTTGATTCTGTTAACCATCTCTACATGTGTGTTGTCTGTATAAAAAAGGAAGATATATGTTGCATGTTTAATTTGTCATCGACATGTTTTGTAGAAATTGAACTGATTATTAGAGTAATTATTTAGCTCATTTGGGTTGCAAGATCATTATCTATAGTATATTGATATTTTAATAATATGATAGTATAATGAGAGATTAAAAAGTATGATACTAAAAATCATTTTATCTTGTGCCTACAACTAAAATTTTTATAAGTGTTGTAACAAATGTCAAATATATATAGAAAATGCCAACTAAAATTTTTATAAATTTTTTGGTGGTATTTCTAAAAGGAAAATAAATATAGAAAATGAGTCATATCGGAAATTACTTATATATACACACATAAAATATGTATATATATATGTGTGTATATGAGACAGAAACAAAAATAAAGTAGAAAAGGAAGACAAAATAATTATAAAAGTTTCAACAAGAGAATGATGAAAGAATTGAACATTCTTCAAAAGTAATCAAAGAGTATGAAATAAAGAGAGAAAGAAAACGATTGATGGAAGCTAGCCCATTTCAATATATCTTTTACAATAAAAAATTGCTTGAATTTGATTTTCTGTTATAAATATGGGTAATTCCAACAAATTGGACCAATTTCACAATCATATAAATTTGTAGGCCAGTTATGTTTCATGTTAATTATCCTGCCAGTAATTACTACACGAAATATTACCATATTAATAACGATCTTGCATTAATTCAAACTAATTCAGAATTTTAAACGATAATCTAATCTGATTATTTACAAAGTTATGTCATGAAACAGAAACTATTATTCTACCATTCAGCAAACCACTGCGGAATTTTTTTTTAAATATGTTTATATAAATTTCGAATAATGACTAATGATCAAAAAAATTTATCATCTAATTTAGGATTCATAACAAGTAAAATTTTATGTCTAAATCTGCTAAATATACTGTAGCAATATAGGTTTTAATTGGTAATGATAATAACAGAAAACATAGAGTTGCAAAATAAAATTTACAGAATAATTTTTTAGAAGATCAGATATTGATTGGATTAATATTGTTAAATGATATAACACAATTTTAATATTAATAATATACAACTATCAATTTATTAAATGTACTTTTAGTATATTTTAGATTGTTCTTTACTTAAGAAACTAATAAATTTTTAAAAAATATATTTTTAATACTTGAAAAGATAGATTTTTAATACTTCAAAAGATATATTTTAAATATTATTAAAAATATGATATATTTATTACATAAGTTTTTTACTAATTTTAATATATTCAATATATATATAATCTAATAATTTTTTAAAACTTAAGTTATAGATACATTTTCATTTCTTATAATTTTCATGTATCAACACAAATATTGATTTAACTCATTATCTTGTATAGACAAAAATAAGTACTATTTTATTTTCTTTTTGAAAAAGAACAAATATAAGTATTATTGCAAACTCATTTATATTTAAAAAAATTTTATTGTTATTATTTAGACGAAAAATAAAAACTGATGAGAAAATGTCATTATACACATTTGCTGATTAGCAAAAAAATTGCATAATAAGACATAATTGTGTGTAATTATGGATCTGAACCTATAAAATCTTAATAATGGTTGGATTTTGAAAAATTATTAATTTAGAGAGATATTAGTTTATCATAAATTAATATTATTAATTATAATATTTTTAATTGTTAATCATTTTTAAAAAGATAAGTTCATACCAGTTTTAGATTAACTTTTTGAAAGTTATAAGTTTTATAATTTTAGGACGAAAAATTTAATATTTAGAAAAATATTTTAGCCCATAGTGTGTATATATATATATATATATATTTAAATTTATGATTGATGACCTTAATTTTTTTATTTCAACAGCCTATAATACTATTACAATAAAATTGATACATATTAAATGAAAATTTAAAGAAATTTTGGTTATTTTTTATGGCATGTTATAATACATCATCATAATTTGAAATTAGAACATAACAACTATTTTATAACTATTTTATAGAGTTGAATTATGTTAAAAAGTTTACTTTTTTAAATTATACATTAATATATCAACTTATTTATATATATATGTAAATTTAAACGATTATAAAATTATGATATTATTAAGTCTTGTATTTTGAAACGGATGGAATATTAATTTACGGGATTCTAGTGTATTGGAAGATCTCATGTATAAAGGTCTCATGTATAAAAATTACAAATTGCGTAGGGATAAAACCGTAATCTAATCAAAGGAAAAACATGCGATACTGTTGTTCCGAAAAAGACACGCGTGGCAAGAAAACACTAACTAAAGATAAATGTAACGACGCATGACTCTCTACATCTATTACATTTCTTTTTGTTTTGTCTTTCATTATTGCATTCAATTCATCTTTTTTATAAACATATCTTCCAAAATTTTAGAGCCATTGATCATCCTAATTCCTACATATATCGATTCCAAGTTAGTTTGTTTCAAATATACTTCAGTTTCAAAATATATGATGTTTTTAGAAAAAAAATTATTCTAAATTTTTTGATGTCTTCAACTTCCAATACAATATTTATTATATTATGTTTATTTATTTTGATCATCTATATTCTAATGATCGATTTCTAATTGGCTGAATAATTATTACATAGATTAAAAGTATATTTTTAGTCAGAAAAATCAAATATTAAATTATTTTCTTAATTTGTATGAAAAACCTTAAATATCATACATTTTGTAACAGACAGAGTATACAAAAAGAAAATGTTTGTTTTTAGACAGTCCAAACGATTAAAAATTCATAATAAAATTCAATGATTTATAAAAAAAGAATATTTGAAAGAATTATTACTTTAGTTTTTTTAATTACGAAAAACAACAATGAAAAACTGAAATAAATTTTATATATTACACACATGTAAAGTATTACAACACAGAAATACAAATTATGAAAGTACAACATATGATTTAATAAAGAAAATCCAGTTACAAAAAAAACATATGATTTAATAAGATTTATAGCATAGTATATAAAAAGATATATCTAGTATTGCAATATTATGCTCACGTACGTACGGAAGCTTTAAGAGTTATATATAAAACATCAACGATAATTTCGGTGATTAGTTGAGGAATAATGAATATTAAGTTGTAACTTTATAGATCCTGGAATTAAAATATTTTGAGATATTTCACCCAACCTTAATGATGAAAAGTGAATCTATAATGGCAAGCGACCATCATGAGACAAACCTTATGCTCTTAAGTCAATTTCAACAGCTATAACTTTATCTACATAACATTGACAAAAAAAGTATGTGATTTTTTTCAGAGAATAAATATATTTTAAGAAAAATACAAAGTGACCAAATAAAAAGAAAACAAATATTTAAGCAAAAGGCGTGGTTTGGATTTCCTAGAAGTATTATATATTTATACATGAGACAAAATATTCCTAAGATCATGTGATTGAGATAGTTTTAAGAAATGCATGAAAAAAATAAAAAGAAATAGTGAATGTAGCAAAGGAGAACATGATTCATTTTCATAATTATGAATTCACAATTACATAAATGAGAGAAAAACAAAATGTTTAGTGGGACATGACCATGGCCACGAGATTGAGATAACTTTTAAAATTACAAAAATGTTAGAATAGTGAATATGAAAACATGAATAAAATTCATATTCAAAATTATGTATATTCACCATAAAATAAACTCATAAATTTTGAGGATGCAGAGAAATAGTTTAATCTTAAAAATGGTATTGTAATGGTTAGAAATGTTTATCATGTAAGTTTAAAAGAGTAATGTTAGTATTATATCTCACTAAAATTTTGAATCATAGTAATTCATTACAAAAGTTTTAAATAATAAAATTCTCTTTTTTCATTGGAAGATTTGTCAAAGATATTTTTGGTATCTTTAATTCAAAAAACTAAGTCTTGTGGAAGGTTCTCAGTTACTACTACAGTTTTAAAGGTTTTTACATCTGCGTCCTGCAATTTCGGTTCCCAAAGATTGACATTTTCTTGCAAATCAATGAATGCAACAATTATCAAAATTTCATGCATGCAGAATTGTTAATTATGATTTCGTGTGATAGAAATAAAGATGTTTATCATCATATCTAAAAAATCATTAGTCGTAAATATGAGTATTACATCTGGTGAAGTTGTTATAACTGCATGTATTACAAAAAGATAAATTTGATAAATTAATCATCATATATATAAATATTAAATTAAATATCTCTTATAATGTGGCATATGATACAAGGAAAAGAATGATGTATAGTTGTTTATAATTCATAAAGTAAAGATAGAGAAGCACGCGTATATACGTATAAATGGAAGGAGGAAAGGAAGGAAAGTAATGGTGTAATGAAATTGCTTATCCAATCTTAAATCTTTTGGGCGCCAGAGTGGCGCCGGTGATATATTCGAAATACTATATATATATATATCGCTATCGCCGCTGTACTTTACGGTGGATGATGGGATGCGTGTGTTGGCATGTCCACCTTAACTTCCTAAACACCGTTTTTGAAAGATGTCTTTGTTAGAGTTTTATTTTACTTTGCTTGTCAGATCTGGTTGCTTTTAGTTTGCCGTAGCACCGAAATTTCAAATATGTGAAAGGTGTTAAAGGTAGGTGCGGCTATTGGCGAGGTGATGAGTGGAGCTTGACCAGATTATTGACGCTAGTGCCGGAATCTCGTCTGACGGAGAGGTTTTCGATCAGTTGGATGACTGGAGGTGGAAGAGGTGTTTACTTTAGTTTGCTTGTTAAAATACTGTGTTTTGTAGTACCCTAACTAAATTTGGTTTGGACTCGTTATTGTTGGTTAGGATATGATGGGTTACTTTCGGTTAATTGTTTTTCTAGGTTAAGCTTTATTTTCTTACTGGGTTCGATCTGAAACCGTTTTCCAGCTTTCGGCTTCACTAGTTAAGGATGGTTTCGCTCTTTGTCTGCATGTTTGAAGACTGGTTTGAGGTTTTCCATTTCAAAGGTTTTGTTGTGGCTTCAGCGAGTCTTGTCGTCGTCATTGGACGATCTGCTATGTCTCTGCCATTTTCAGATTCTTTTGAGTTTTATCTCTGTCTGTTTTCAGCAGCTTTGGTTCATCAATTCACTATAGGAAGTTTCGTCGTCCACCGTTGCTTCGTGGAGAAACTGCTTGTCTGGGTTGGGATAGTAACTTGCGAGATTAGTTTCTCGGTTATTTCTTAACAATTTCTAGTCCTAGTTTCATATGAATCTCCCTTCTTTTGGTACTTCTCCCATGGATTTTTTGGTTTCCACCGGTTACTGTTATTTTCGTATCTTCCAGAGAATCCTTGTTATTTTACTGATTTATGTAACCGTTGGTTTAATATTAATAAATGAAAAAATGCATATATATATATATATATATATATAAATATAGATAGAGTGTGGTGTGAAAGTTAGTGGAGAAACAGATGAATTTAGCTTTATCGGATCCTGTGAGTGACTCACATAAATACACTCCACTTTCGCTTACATATTTGATCTCATTGTGTATGTATATATGTACTTGCAATGCATATCTACGTATACATTCCATCCAACATTCAATTTGTCTGCGAATGGTTTTTTAAAAGGATTATCAAAGTGGAAAAATAAATAAATAAATCTAATTTGCGAGAAATAAGAAAAGAAGATACAAGCACTATCACTAATATTTTAAATTTTAAATACGAGTGGCATCATGAAATGAAAAATACGCATAATTTCCAACAAAAAAATAGAATTAATTAGATTAGGATATTTTATAGTGCTTGAAAAACTCTGTACGTGAAGAATTTTTTTTATAGTGGTTATTGGTTAAGCTCATGGTACCACTAGACAAGTTGTTATTACATGCAAAAAAAAAAGTTATTTACATTTTTTTTCCAACAAAAGAGTTATTACATTACACTGTTTTTTTTATGTTCTAAGAACATTTGCATTGCAAAACTTACAAAAGTCTCTCATCCAAAAATAATAATAATAAAATATTAAATAACAATTTTTTAATATGACAGTCTTTCAAAAATTTTGGAACTTTCATCAATAATCTATAACATTTATTTTTATTGAGAGACTCTTTTATTAAAAAAAATATTCTCTAACATTTTCAACAAGTATATTGTAGACAAAAGTAGTCTAACTGAAATAAGTATTTGGACAATTTATTTTTTGTTTATAAAGTAACAAAATTTTAGGACATAAACAGAATGCTCTTTACTTTGGTTTATTATTAATAAAAGAAAAGCAACGAAAATTAAAATTAACGTAGTAATTAATACAGTAAGTAATTTTAGACAAAAAGTAAGAAAAGTAAAAGAAGAGAGGAAAATGGATTGAGTTTTTATTTGTTCTCTTTTCCTTTCTTCCCCACACAAACCATAATGCCTTAACCAACAAAAGCCAGACCATTAGACGCACTCCACAATCATCACCTTCATCATGACTTCTTCTTCTCTTCTCCTCTGTCATCATCTCCTTCTTCAAATCCTTATATCCACCATTTTTAACCCTGACATCTTTCTCTATCTCACCACACCATTTAATACTATTCTTTCCTGATAAGCCATGTTGAACACGAAGAACACTTCTCTTTCTCTTGTTCATCTATTCATTCTTCTTCCTTTCTTTGCCTTTAATTCCTTAGCCCTCAAGGTTTCACCTCAACTTTTGTCTCTAATATCCCTCAAGACATCTCTCTCTGGCTCGTCCTCTGCTTTTCATGACTGGAAAGTCCCTCTTGATGGTCAAAACGATGGTGTTGGGTGTTCTTGGTCCGGTGTAGTCTGTGACAATGTAACGGCTCAAGTCATTTCTCTCGACCTCTCTCACCAGAACCTCACGGGCAGTCTTCCTCAACAGATTCGTTACTTGTCGAGCTTACTCTACTTGAATCTCAGTGGTAATTCCTTGGAAGGTCCTTTTCCGACTTTTGTTTTTGATCTCATCAAGCTTACTACTCTCGACATCAGCCACAACTCGTTCGACTCGACTTTCCCTCCCGGAATTTCCAAGCTTAAGTTCTTAAAAGTCTTCAATGCGTACAACAACGACTTCGAAGGTCCATTGCCTACTGACGTGGCTCGTCTTCGTTTCTTGGAAGAGCTTAACTTTGGCGGAAGTTACTTTGAAGGAGAGATTCCTGCAGCTTACAGTGGTTTACAAAGATTAAAGTTTCTTCATTTAGCCGGAAATGTTCTTGGAGGTGAATTACCTCCACGATTGGGGTTCTTAATGGAGCTGGAACACGTCGAGATCGGTTATAATCACTTTACTGGAAACGTACCTTCGGAGTTTGCGTTGCTCTCAAATCTTAAGTACCTCGACGTTTCCAATTGCAGCCTCTCTGGTTTGTTGCCTCCAGAACTCGGAAATCTCACAAAGCTCGAGACTTTGCTTCTTTTCCACAACGGTTTCACCGGTGGAATTCCAGAGAGTTATAGCAACTTGAGATCCCTCAAGGCTCTCGATTTATCGTTTAATCAGCTTTCTGGTAGTATCCCATCAGGCTTCTCGACGTTAAACAACCTCAAAAAGCTGAGCTTAATCACCAATAATCTCTCAGGTGAAGTCCCTGAAGGGTTCGGTGAACTACCGGAGCTAAGCTCATTGCTTCTATGGAACAATAACTTCACCGGAGTTTTGCCTCAAAAGCTTGGATCAAACGGAAACCTTAAGGAACTGGATGTCTCTAACAATTCGTTTACCGGCACAATACCTCCTTCTCTTTGCCATGGAAACAAGCTATACAAACTCATCCTCTTCTCCAACATGTTGGAAGGTGAATTACCAAAGAGCTTGACAAGGTGCAATACTCTCTGGAGGTTCCGAAGTCAGAACAATCTCTTAAACGGAACGGTTCCGATCGGATTTGGCTCTCTGCCTAATCTCACTTACGTCGATTTGAGTAACAACAGATTCACCGACCAAATTCCGGCAGATTTAGCTACTGCACCTGTTCTTCAGTACTTGAATCTCTCTTGCAATCCATTCCACAGCCGATTACCGGAGAATGTATGGAAAGCTCCGAGTCTACAGATCTTCTCAGCGAGTTTCAGTAATTTGATCGGTGAAATCCCAAAGTACGTTGGATGCAAAAGCTTCTACAGGATTGAACTTCAAGGAAATTCACTCAACGGAACGATTCCTTGGGATATTGGACATTGCGAGAAGCTTCTCTGTTTGAATCTAAGCCAAAACCATTTATCAGGTATCATTCCATGGGAGATTTCGACGCTTCCTTCGATCGCAGACGTTGATCTTTCTCATAATCTCCTTACCGGAACAATCCCCTCGGATTTTGGAAGCTCCAAGACTATCACAACATTCAACGTTTCATTCAATCAGCTAATTGGTCCAATTCCGAGCGGTTCGTTCGCGAATCTGAATCCGTCCTTCTTCTCTTCAAACGAAGGGCTATGCGGAGATCTCGTCGCGAGACCTTGCAATTCCGATAGATACAACGCCGGAGACGCAGACCTCGATGGTAATCGTAACGAACAGAAACCCAAAAAAACCGCTGGAGCTGTTGTTTGGATATTGGCGGCGGCGATAGGAGCTGGTTTCTTTGTCCTCGTCGCCGCTACTCGATGTTTCCAGAAAAGCTACGGAAACAGAGTCGACGGTGGTGGAAGAAACGGCGGAGATACAGGACCGTGGAAACTAACCGCCTTTCAGAGGCTGAATTTCACGGCGGAAGATGTAGTAGAGTGTCTCTCAAAAACCGATAACATCCTCGGAATGGGATCAACAGGTACCGTGTACAAGGCAGAGATGCCAAACGGAGAGATAATCGCCGTGAAAAAGCTCTGGGGTAAAAACAAAGAAAATGACAAGATCCGGCGGCGGAAGAGCGGCGTATTGGCGGAGGTCGATGTTCTAGGCCACGTCCGGCACCGGAACATCGTTCGTCTACTTGGATGCTGCTCGAATAAAGAGTGTACGATGCTTTTATACGAGTACATGCCTAATGGAAGCTTAGACGATCTCCTTCACGGAGGAGATAAAATGATGAACGCGGCAGCGGAATGGACGGCACTTTACCAGATCGCCATCGGAATAGCTCAAGGGATCTGTTATCTGCACCATGACTGTGATCCAGTGATCGTGCACCGTGACCTGAAACCAAACAATATTCTCCTCGACGCCGATTTTGAGGCGCGTGTGGCGGATTTCGGCGTCGCTAAGCTGATTCAAACCGATGAATCCATGTCCGTCGTCGCCGGATCGTACGGTTACATTGCACCAGGTACCCTTAATATTTTAAATTATTCTTTACATTTCCCCAAATTTTAAATTTGTCTTTTTCGTCCAATTCTTTCAATTTGTCCGTTTGTTGAACATTCTTTTTGTTTGATGATGACGACATCTGACCAAAATCTAATTTTTGTTTGTTTTATCAACAGAGTATGCATACACACTGCAAGTGGACAAAAAGAGTGATATCTATAGTTACGGGGTGATTTTGTTAGAGATAATAACCGGAAAAAGGTCGGTCGAACCGGAATTCGGAGAAGGTAACAGTATTGTGGATTGGGTAAGATCAAAGCTGAAGACAAAAGAAGATGTAGAAGAAGTTCTGGACAAGAGCATGGGTAGGTCATGTAGTCTGATAAGAGAAGAGATGAAACAAATGTTGAGAATAGCTTTGTTGTGTACAAGCCGAAATCCGACAGATCGACCAACAATGAGAGATGTGTTGTTGATTCTTCAAGAGGCAAAGCCGAAGAGGAAGACTATTGGAGATAATGTGATTGTCGTTGGTGATGTTAGTAATGTTAGTTTGGAAAATGTTTGTCGGAATGGTGGTGGTGATGTTAAGTGTCAAAAGATTGGTTGTGATTGTTAATATATCTTTTTGTATTTCGAGTTTTTATGTGATGGTAGACTTTTTTTTATTTTTTATGAAAGGATGTTAACTGATCAATTATGGATTTTAATCAGAGCCAGAATCGTGGACTCTGATACCATGATAAATTATGAGCTTCTAACTCGAAACCAATGAACAATAAATAGAGAGGCTCTTATCTTATATATAGTAAATTAGAATGGTTTCAATTATATTCCAACATTAACTGTTAAGGTATATATGAGTGCATTTTTTGCTTTAGTTTTTTTATTTTTATTTTTATATCATGAATGGAACGCTTCGACTTTTGATTTGAAGAGGACCATACTCCAACATGTTATGTTTGAAGAAAGTGATAGTCCCATGTGTGGGTCTGAAATAGCTTGGCCCAGAACCGGCATGTAGATCCCACTATCCTTTAATCGCTATTTGCCATTCCAAGGATCATATCACATGTTTGGGCACAATACTCGGACTCGAACATCTAAACCAGAATCACGAGAAATAATGGATAATATTTTGTGAGTATTCTTAAATTATGCGATGTTTGTGGGTATAACGTAATTTGCAAAAGCAAACCAATATCTAATTGGATATTTAATTGATCCGATATTTATATTTTTTTTAGCATCATCAGGCACTATTTTCAAAACTTGAATCAATGAAATTTTTATGGAGGATAGCAATCATTCAACAAGGAATCAATAGTAAATGCTGGAACGCATGAGATTGAGCTAAAGACTTAGCCAAACGACCAGGAGCACGATTACAAGATGGGCGAACCCAAACAAATTCAACAGACACAAATTAGATATATCTAGTTATGTTCATACATTATTTGAGAGATAATATTTTAGATATTTTAAGTAATTTTTGGATAATTCAGATTATTTTTGGGATATTTCAATTAATTTTTAAATAATATTTTGGCTATATTTTAGGTAATTTCAGGTACTCTTTGACATAAAAATTTATTCCTAAACCAATCGGAAACTGATTAGATATGAAGTGGACCAAACCAAAAAAAATTCACTACTTATGTATTCATTAATTCATGTATAAAATAGAAACTCTCCTACCCAAAATATCACAAATTGGAGTGAAAACTTGAATCTTGCCAATAATCATAACCACGGGGAATGTGTTTGGTCAACTAGTTAGATGTTTATTTCTATTGTAGTTTTTAACGAGTACTACTAAAATTACTTTAAAAAAAAATGATTTTGGTCAACCGGCTAAAAGTCTACTTATTCTTCTGTAATTTCCAACGAAACGAAATAGTGTATTTGATTAATTGATTAAATATTTACTTTTGTTGCCTTTTGTATTCAAATATAATTTTAGGAAGTTCCATTTGCCCACATTTTATATGTTAATATAATGTTTTATTCAAAATAATTTTTTTCCATCAAATAAAGTATTCTTCTTATTTTCTTTTTTTCTTCTTTTTTGCCAACTAAAATATTTTTTATTTTTTTTAATCTTATGGCAACTTATTTCCATTTTACTTAGGCATGTATATCCATCTGGTTGCTCTATCCAGATAGTGCATTTATATACATTATCTGGATAGAGAAGAAGAATGATTGAATGTTGTTTATTTTCATATCAGATAATACATTTAGATGTAACATCTTGTTGCAAGTTGAAATATTCATTTAGATGTACTTTGCAACAAAATGACCAAAAAGAACATAAATCATTTTTTAATTCTTTCAACATTTCTAAATATTATTTTTATTAAATATTTAATTTTTTAAATTAGTTTAAAATTTTTAAAACTAGCTTCACCAATTTTAAACCTATTTTTATTTAATTATTTATAATTATTAACATTTATAATTTAATTATTTACCTATTCTAAATTTTTATGTGTTTTAATTGGTTATCAAATTTTCAAAATTCATAAATATATCATATAGTAATTAATAATATTGTTCATTTTCAAAGACTATTAATATTACCAAACATAATTTGAAAATCAAATAGAAAACCAAATTATGTTTTACAATACACAAATCCATACATTTTTAACATAATTTAACTACAAGAACTTCATATTTCTAATATCATAGAAGAGTACTACCTTCCTATTTCCTAACACTAACATAGAACTTTTAAGTCAAAAACTAGAACCACATAACCCATACGATCTGAAACAAGTATTCACAGGATACCTAGCCTCATAAAAATGAGTCCTCCATTTGGTATATTCCTTTAATCGTGTGATTTCCCTAGATAATGATCACAAGCAATCTGGAAATCAACATTGTTGTAAAAGCGTCCAAAAGGTTCCTGAGCCACATCACATCAGCACCCTGCAGATGAAAAAGGAAGAAAATGAAATATTCGATTCAATAGAAGCTTCAAATGAACCTGCAAATGAATCCTACAAAGAGGACCAAATTCAGAGTAGACACAAACATAATCTTCTTCTAAACATTTTTTGAGGCAGAAAGCTGTTAACTTGTTAAGATTTTCTTTAAAGCGCCCAAGATCCATAAGAGCCTAATAAGTAAAGCAGTATTGTCACGAAACTAAAACCTCTGCAAACTAAATAAACCTCTGCAAGTTATTCCTAAAACGACAAAGATTTCATCTACTTTAAAGCAAAACCATAAGAGCCTTATAAGAAACTGCATAAACTGAACTTGATAAAACCGTGAACTCATTGAAATTGAACGTCATTGAAAACTAAACTTATTAAAAACTGCAGACTGAAAACATTAGACTCATTAAGAAACTGAACCAATTAAGAAATTCAAAGAGAGAAGTTGAAATAAAAAAAGAGAAGCTGAACTTATTAAAAACTGAACCAATTAAGAAATCATTTTGTTCCTTAGCTCATTTTGTATCTAGCTATCTTATTTGAAAGGACAGAAAACAAGAGGCAGCACACGACATGGCGTCATTAATATGTAAAGACATTACATTACAAGACTCATGTACTTAGGACATCGTCTCTACCATGTTGGGTTCTGTACTATACTTGTTGGTTAGTCATTATCACAAAGAAGTCAAAAATCAAAAATAGAAGCAAGAAGAATACTAGAAGCAAGACCACAATCAGAAAGCTAACAATCTTAATCACATGGTGCAAAAAAACTCATAGTTAGGCCATAAATAGACAAAGGCTTTTATCCGTTGACTCTGAGGTTTTATTATGCCTTTCAATGTGTTTTAAATCTTAAAAGGAACCTTGTTTCTAATCAAAACAATCTAATAATAGAGAAGAATCATACATGATAACCAAGTTACCATATACTTCACAATTACTCATCGGATCTGATCAGAGTGAAGAACATTATAACCAAGAGATGCACAATTCATTCATCACAATCAATTGCCCACAGAGACTAGAGAAGAAGGCACACATTTATCAATCAGAAGCAAAGAATCGAAACTTGAACAAGGAAAAAAGTAGTCTCATTCATGGCCAGGGAAAATTGAACAAGCAAAGGCAATTGGAAATCGAATTTCTATTGAGGAGGAAAGGGTTTGAGTTATTTTTTACGACTCCGACTTCATTTAGAAACCACTCATCAAAACAAAACAAAAATGCAACTCATAGATCGAGCTAAGCCCCAAAAAAAATTGAAGATAATCTGATAACAAACGAGATAAGAAGAGAGTGAGGGAAGAAACCTTAGTGAAGGGTTAGTGAAGATGACGAGAAACCTTAGCGAGCTTCTATAATCTCCAATGGGGGAATCAAAACCCTAGACTGAGAAAGAGGCGAGAAGACGACAGTTTCTAAGGATTTGCGTTTTGTTGTAATTTAAGAAATGACTAAGGATATTTTAGTCTTTTAAAATTTTCTATAACACTCCATCTATGCATCTCCTGAATACATCTGGAAATTTTTAAAATTTTGGATAAATTTTCTAAAATCATCTAGATCTAGATGTTTCATCTTGATGCAACATTTAACTGTATCTAAATGATCAACAGTTTGCTTTCTATGCAGATGAAACATTTAAATGCACAAACGAACATGATTTTATTTATTTTTTAGTTTTGTAGCTATTTATTTTTTTATTTTTTTATCAGATTAACAAGATCTAATCTATATTTTAAAGTCTATCTTTATAATACTTTTTTAAGCTATCATAATGTAATAGGTAAAAATCAAACCCTTATGCCAAATTATTAGCTGGATCATTCTAAACACTAAACTAAAAGAACAACTCGACAATATTTATTTATATTAGACGCAATTCCATTCACATTTAATTGACATATAAGGACATGGTATCTTTGACTTTAGTAGTCAAACAAAACATAACATGCTAATGGACTGAGTGTATATTTCCCTTGGACTATATTTGTTCACATCTGATCACTTTGTATTTTTCGGGTCTTCAACCAATTAAAATTTTCCTAATTAATTTATTTTATATAATTATATCATGTTTAAAATTTGAAAACTTATAAATGATAAATTGAAAAATGCTTATATACTAAATATTTATCTTATAACTATATCATTATATTATAACTAGTATATTATCATATTGTTACCAAACGGTATTGTTTGGTTTGATCGGTCTGTTTAAACAAAATTGTGTTTAGTCGATTTGTGTGGTAAAACCGAACTAAACCATGTTATCTTTTTGGTTTGAATCAATTTGGTTTATTCGGTTTTGCCAAATTGAACATCCTTAATCTACAGTTTTAACAATTTTGATAAGAAGAATATGCACTTTAGTTAAGCCCAGTTATAAGAACACAAAGTTTAACCAAATCATTTATTCATTTAAGAAACATAAACTTTTTAAAAAGTACAATCACATAAAGATATAAGGAAAAAAGAAGAGGATTCTTTATTATTTGTTTTTTTTCAAATTGATAGGTTAAGATTAAACTAAATATAATCCAATTCGAAGGAAAAGAAAAAAAACTAAGCATAATCCAACTTAATTACTTAGTTAGAAAAACTAATAATGAGTCTTTTTGTGACCACCAAGAGCTTGACCAGATTCAAACACCTTGTTGCAAACTTGACACTTGTATTGTCTTCGAACAACTGGTTCATTCTTTGTTTTGGTGGTTTGGCTCTTGTCGGAAATCTTCAATCGTTTGTTTCTGTGGCTTGTTCGATGTCCACCCAATGCCTGATAAGAACGTAAATATTTTCCACATATATCACACAAATATTTAGTTCGTTTCTCACGCTTTTGTTCATCGTACATGTTTTCATCTTCTTCAATATCTTCATCTTCATCTTCATTGTCTTCATGAGCATGCTTGTCATTGTTATCAGCAGAATGTACTACAACTACTGTTTCAATATCTTTTCTCTTTAAACGATCAATTGATTCTGTTGTCTTACCAATTTTTGCCCCTTTACCCTCAGATATTTGTATAAGACATAAAGCAACATCTTCAACTGGTGAACCATAATGTAAATCTGTCCAACTTACATTGTCTAGATCCACAAGGATCTTTTCCTTCGCAGTTACTTGTTGCTTACATGCTTTGTTTGAACCACCAACGACTTCACTATTGTGGATAGATTTCATCAAAGTTGGCTCTTGCGGTATCAAGTTTGCTCCGAGTTTGTTGAATGATGAAGTAGTCAAACCAGTTGATGATTCTGCAGAAAGTTTCAGAGTGGGAGATCTCATGTGACCTCCTAAAGTTTTTGATTTGGTGCATACTTGACATGTTTTTGTTCCTTTGAGAAGTGAATACATTATGAGATAAACACACAAAGATAGGTTAGAGATTCTCTGAAGTTCTTTTAAGAGATTTTTTCCTTTTTTTTTTGTAGTTATTGGTATGTGATTTTTGTCAATGAGATTTATATAGATGTAGAAAGTAAGGAACATGAGTAAGCGCACAAAATTTTATTCAAAGGAGACTTAAATACTTTCCATAAGTATTTGGTGCAATAGATGTGCTCTCATAATTATTTACAAATTAGTATTTATTTTCTTATCTAAAAAATTAAGTCCAATTTTTTTATTCATTCTCAAACTGTCTTACTTGTACCCCCTAAATAATCCATTTTGTTAAATATATATATATATATATATTTTTTTTTTGTCAACATTGGGCCACAACTGGTCGGCCCATTAGCCAATTCCATACATAATGTATGCGGTGGGATTCGATCCCTGATTGTGCAAGTGTGCTGTATTTAGTAGACTTACCGCCTGCCATTAGACTAAAGGCCACTTGCAATATATTTCTTTACATTAACTTATAATAAATTGAAGATAACATATTTAGTTATTTACACTGAAAATCGGATTTAGGGAGATAAATACTGGATAAAATGCTTCTACAGTTAATGTGTAAGTAGTAAATTGAACACATATCACTAGCCATTAATATGCATACTTTACTGCATAAAGAGATGTTATTCAATTTTTTAAAATTAGTGTATTTTAGAATCCAAGAAATCAAGTGTTATTCAATTATGTATTTGACGAAATATATTAAAATCTACTTTTATTAGATTACATATTTGTTTGATGTATTTGAAATACACTAAAATCTGACATTTTTTAACATAGACTTGATTGTTCTGACAAAAAAACATAAGACTTGATTATGTAATTTAGTTTTTAATGTATTTTATGTGCTTTGTTATCTAAAACAAGTGTAAACAGAATCTCTAAATTTTCCCAAGTATTTTAAAGTCTTTCATAATTAATTTGAAAACATAAAAAAAACTCAATTATATATCTTTTCCAAGTTTCAATATAGAAATAAACCTATCATGATTAAATACAGAAAAAAAAATTGAGTTAAAAAAAAATATAACAGAAAAGAAATTAGGACTCAAGAAATTATGGGCCTAAACAACCGCGTTATAAATCCTCTATTAGGGAGGCTTATAAAACATGTTGTAATTGGGCCATGTTACGGACAGTTGTAAGGCCCATTGATCTTCGTCATAAGATCTCCTGAAAATCGGACGGTCAGAATGAATGACGTTAGCATACACGCGACGTACAATAGCAGTCTCTCTTTCCCGCCCGAAGCGAAAACCCCCATGAATGAAGGAACTGTTTCTCTTTATTTTGTTTCCTCCGAGCCTGCTGAGTGAGAAACCCTAGAAATCATTAGCCATGGCGAAATCTGGGGCTCGACCCAGTGATTCCTTCATCAATCAGCGTTCTGGTTCCGGTACGATTCTAAGGATTAAGCTTGAGAATTTCATGTGCCATAGTAATCTCCAGATTGAGTTTGGCGAGTGGGTCAATTTCATCACCGGTCAAAACGGAAGTAAGTATTATATTTTCCTTTACAAAAGGACTGTCTCTTTAGCTCTCTAATTGACTGAATTTTCTTACGGCATACCTTATTGGGAATTGGGTTTCGCCGAATTTTAAAAATCTGATTTTTTGTGGGTTTCTTTGGAACATTGTGGACAGATATTTCCTTTGGTTTATCCAGGAGGGTTGCAAAGTCATGCATAAGAAATGAAATTCGGACTTTTCGTTGTCATGTCTTACGGTTTCTCGCTATATGTTCTTTCCCGAAAGGATGAAGGCTAATTTCTTGTGTTGGTTAAATTTTCAGGTGGTAAGAGTGCAATATTGACTGCTCTATGTGTTGCATTTGGGTGTCGAGCGAAAGGGACTCAGCGCGCTTCCACTCTGAAGGATTTCATAAAAACTGGATGCAGGTACACTTATACTGTGTTTTTATCTAGATTTGCTGGTTGGTAAGAGCGCAAAAGAGCACATGTTCAGTGTCGCTCATTCTTATTTCTCAACCTTCTTCTAGATTGTCTTTTGTCATGATTAGGAGATGATTGTGTTTTGCTTCTTCTTACGATTAGGGGTAAGTGACTGATAATTTTCAATCTCGTTACGTTTTCTTCGCAGCTATGCCGTTGTCCATGTAGAAATGAAAAACCAAGGAGAGGATGCTTTTAAGCCTGAAATTTATGGTGACATTATAATTATCGAACGCAGGATAACCGAGTCTTCTAGTTCTACTGTTCTCAAGGATCAGCAAGGTTAATTCACTTTATCTATACTCTCTCTCTCTCCCTCTCACTCTATCTCTATAGATATATTTATGGTTTGACTAGCAAGCTGTCTCATAATCCGCGTGCTGCTTGTGGTGATGACTGTCTCCGTTATTATTCTCTTCTCCACCAACTCTATTGTTTGTTATGTGCATTTATATTTATTATTTTATTACTTTAAGAAGTTTTTTTCCTGTTTACATATTCTCTTTAAACTGTGTTCTGCAGGAAAAAAAGTAAGTAGCCGAAGGGATGACCTACGGGAACTTGTTGAACATTACAATGTGAGTTTTTGTCTTTCATTTCAGCCTAATGTATTAAGGAAATTAGAAATACTTGTTATGTTTGGTCTTTTATAATTTATAATCATAGTAGCCATATTGACATATTCATTGTTGGATATGTATTATATTTGTCCATGGGTAGATTGATGTTGAAAACCCCTGCGTGGTAATGAGTCAAGACAAAAGCAGGGAGTTCTTACATTCTGGAAATGACAAAGATAAATTCAAGGTATCCTGTGAATTGGCATATATCAAAGTGAACCATTCTGATATTTTGGCTGAAAATACTCGTTCTTCAGTTCTTTTTTAAGGCAACCCTTCTTCAGCAAGTCAGTGATCTTCTCCAAAGTATTTACGAACACTTGAAAAATTCACTTGCTATAGTCGATGAGTTGGAGGACACAATTAAACCAATAGAAAAGGAGATCAGTGAGTTGCGTGGAAAGATAAAGAATATGGAACAAGTTGAAGAAATAGCTCAAAAGTTGCAGCAGTTGAAGAAGAAACTTGCTTGGTCATGGGTTTATGATGTTGATAGGCAGCTACAGGAACAGACTGAGAAGATTGTGAAGCTTAAAGAACGTATACCGACTTGCCAAGCTAAAATAGATTGGGAACTGGTAAGTAGTTCCTACTTTCCATTATATGAAATTTGGATAGCTACAAAAAATCAAAAGTTACAGATGCTGGGGTGCATTACAAATTTTGACTTCTCTCTGATATCCTATCTGACCACCATAATAGAACAATGAAGTTTATTAGCTGTATAAAGGAGATAGTTTGATTATGTAGAGTCTATAGGTATTTTCGACCTGATACTTTCTCACTGGGGCGAAACTAATATGTACCATCTTGGTTCCATAAATTTATGTGGGGTCTTGCCTCTTAAATGTTCACCTTGTAACCTGCCTTATTGGAGAAATCTACTTATGGGTGAATATATTGCTTGATTACGTTATTGTTTGATTATAATTGACCATTTTTATAGGGTAAAGTGGAATCGTTGAGGGATCGCTTGACTAAAAAGAAAGCTCAAGTTGCATGTTTGATGGATGAATCGACTGCAATGAAGAGAGAGATAGAGAGTTTTCGTCAATCAGCCAAGGCGGTTAGTAAATTTAGTTTATAGGGACCTAGTGGGTGAAATTAAATCTTCCCATATTTAACAAGATAGATTTTCTGGTTCAGTGTTTGTAAGAGGAAGCAAATGAAAATACTAGATCTTAAAAATGTGTTGCATGGCTCTATATATTGCATCCTTGATCTCAACTTAGATAGCCTGAAGATATAAGGCGATGTGATTAGTTCTGAAATGGTGGTTTTGGTATAACTAGTGCCCATCTTGTATGTGTGTTATTTCATATATCTTGTGTGTGTTTTGATGTAAATTCTTATTGTAGGCTGCACGAGAAAAGATTGCTCTACAAGAAGAATTCCATCACAAGTGCACTAATGCTAACAAGATTAAGGATCGTCTTAAAAGGCTTGAACGGCAAGTTGGAGATATCAATGAACAGACAATGAGAAACACACAGGTCCTCAATATTGGTCACTAGAATTATCTATAAACACAAATAAACTATGTCTTTTTTCTTTTGTGGTCAGTTTCTTGACAAAATAACAAGATATTGTCAAGGTTTATGCTTATGTCTATTTCTCATAAGTTAATAGTGATGCAGGCTGAACAATCTGAAATTGAGGAGAAAATAAAATATTTGGTGCAGGAGGTTGAGAAAACTGAGACATTTCTTTCCAGGTTATGATTACATTTCCGATTCTTTTTCGTGTGCCTGCCCTTCTTTTGTATTCTTCCCTCTCGTCTTTAAACTTGTTCTAAATATTTGATATTTTAGATTGAAAGAGGAAGAAAACTGCTTATTAGAAAAAGCGATAGCTGGAAGGAATGAGATGGAACACATTGAAGATATGGTAAATCTACATTATCTATATTACTTACAGTCCACAGAAATTTAAGTCGTAGAATTTAATCAGTTTCATATGACACATGATTTTTATTTCTTTGAATTTTTGGCTTTTAGATTAGAGATCATCAAAAGATGCAAAAAAACGTAATCTCTAACATTAATGATCTGAAGAAACATCAAACAAACAAGGTGCGTCCTATGTGGTTTCATCACAATATATGGTGTTTATTGTTAGTCTTTTTTCAGTTATATCTAAGAGGAGACAAATACGTTCATGCTCACTAGGTTACTGCATTTGGAGGGGACAGAGTCATTAATCTTCTGCAGGCTATTGAAAGACATCTTCGTAGATTCAGAAAGCCACCAATTGGTCCTATTGGCTCTCATGTGGTGAGTTTCAATTGGTTTCATTTGCAAATCTGTGCACCAAAGTAATTTAGTTGACAAATTGGTTTCTATTGAACATACATGGCTCAAGAAGAAACTGACAATTTTAAACAGCTGGTGTGATAATCTATTGATGTATTTTGTGGGATAATTTCTCTTCTATTGGTGTGATGTTCTACAGACTTTGGTCAATGGTAATAAATGGGCTTCTACAGTTGAACAAGCTCTTGGAAACATGCTAAATGCCTTCATTGTGACTGATCATAGAGATTCACTCATTCTAAGAGGTTGTGCGAATGAAGCCAATTATAGAAACCTTAAAATTATCATCTATGACTTTTCCAGACCAAGGTTCAAAATCTAAACAAGCATTTTTGTGGTTCCTTTGAACTTCCTGCATCGATGGAAGGGTAGCTTTATAACACAAATATTTCCTATCTTTAATTATGCAGGTTAAATATACCAAGGCACATGATTCCGCAGACAGAACACCCAACTATTCTCTCTGTCTTGCATTCTGATAATCCAACTGTTCTTAATGTCTTGGTGGATGTGGTAATTTCACTTTCCAATTTTCACTCACTAATCTTCTTCAATCATACAGTCCTATATGACAGTAGTCATATTGTAGTCTTGTTTTCTGACTTCAGTGTAGTGTTGAGAGGCAAGTGCTTGCAGAGAACTATGAGGCAGGAAAGGCGGTTGCCTTTGGAAAAAGGCTCTCAAATTTGAAAGATGTTTTCACTTTAGACGGATACCGAATGTAAGTAATTTTTTAGATTTTGTGTGGACAGTCTCGCTATAGTTCACTTGGAAAGAAATACAAATCTTTAGCACGGCCGGAGCTCATTTTTCTCTTTTGAAATAGAATTTTGAACGATGACATGCATCCTTCTATCCGTGTCCTGTCTCTGGATTTCTTCAACATCAATTTTCCACCATAAGACAAACTTGAGAGATGAACCAATAGAAACCTTTAGATTGACATTCTTTGATCTTGAAAATACCAAAACATGAGATTCGGTTTTCCTCAATCATCACACTAATTTATCTACTCTTACCTTAGGTTTTGTCGTGGGTCAGTTCAGACAACTCTTCCTTCTCATTCTCGTAGACCTACACGACTTTGTGCTTCTTTCGATGAGCATATCAAGGATCTTGAAATAGAGGCCTCAAAAGAACAAAACGAGATTAATCAATGCATGAGACGTAAGAGGGAGGCAGAGGGGAGTCTCGAGGAACTTGAGGTTAAATTGCGCACATTGAAGGTAATGTAAACTCTTTGATTATTTCAGTAGACATGTTGAAATTGGAGTTCCCAGTCTTTATACATCTTAATTGAAATGATTAGCTTGATTTAACAAAGATCTAGTTTGGTCGTATATATAACCGCATTGCATGTGTTTCTTTGTTTCGTTTATACAGAAGCGTCGCAATCAAGCAGAGCAGGTTTTGACGACAAAGGAATTTGAGATGCAAGATTTGAAAAATGCAGCTGCCGCTGAGACTGAAGCATCACCTTCTTCAAATGTTAATGAGCTTCAACTTGAAATGATGGTTAGTTTATTGGTTAAACTCTGTTATTGTCATTGTCTTCGTTTTTATCATTCCTGAAGTTTCTTTCTTTGTAATTACTATATCAGAAAGGCCGAGAAGAGATAGAGGAGAAAGAAGCTTTGCTTGAGAAACTCCAAAACGGCTTGAAAGAAGCTGAACTAAAGGCTGAGAAACTTAAAGCTTCATTTGAAAATTTACGGGGTATGTCTATGATAGACCAATTACTGAAACACCTGTATCTTAGTTTGTGACCCAACATAAATAGATAAACTTGTTTGAGTGGTGCAGTCTATTTTTACATCTTCTTAAAACGTGTATACAGAGTCAGCCAAGGGTGAAATTGATGCCTTTGAGGAAGCAGAGAATGAGCTAAAAAATATTGAGAAAGACCTTCAATCTGCTGAAGCGGTACCCTTCTTGCCTCTACGTAGAGATTTTTGTCCTTTTGTTTTTTTTTTTGTTTTGCATGCAGAAGGTAAGCGGGATTTTGTTTCAGGAGAAAATCCATTACGAGAACATAATGAAAAACAAAGTCCTGCCTGATATTAAGGACGCTGAGGCTATGTACGAGGAGCTAAAAAATAAGCGGGAGGTACAGATAATATGCAGTTTATGATGCTGTGTTAATATGGTAGACAACGAGTAAACTTCAAAACGACAAATGTAACCTCGTCATTCTATATGTAACACATACACACACAAAGAAGGATATACATATATATATATATATATATGTCTCTTAGTCTCTTTTAAACCCACACTAAGGAAGGAATGGTCGGGTTGAAACTGGGTCAAGCGTTATAGTCCACGAAACTAAGCTACTAGAGTAGTGTGTATTATCTAGCTATATATTTTTTTCCAACTTTCTGTAGGTTATATTGTTCAGGGCCCATTATTTCTTTCCATTTTTGTTGTGGTTATTAGTTAATTGTGCTGAAATTTCAGGAAAGCAACCAGAAGGCCTCTGAAATTTGCCCTGAAAGTGAGATAGAAGCTTTGGGTCCCTGGGATGGAAGTACTCCTGAGCAACTCAGTGCTCAGATTAACAGAATGAGTCAGAGACTTCATCGAGAGAATAGGCAGTGTGTATTCTAGTATTGCCTTTCAGCTCTTCCTTCACATGGAAACGACCTGTGACAGTAATTTACATGCCTTCGTTTTGCTGTTGCAGGTTTTCTGATTCAATCGATGACCTTAGGATGAAGTATGAGATCGCAGAGCACAAGATAGCAAAGAATCGTAAAGCCTATCAAGATTATCGAGACAAACTCATAGTTGAGTTTGCAGATCTGTTTAGTTAAAGATTTATGTGTTGTTATAGCTGCATCATTTAATGTACTAATCATTATTGTTTGATTAGGCCTGCAAAAAAGCTCTAGATTTGCGGTGGTCCAAGTTTCAAAGAAATGCTTCTCTTCTTAAGCGCCAGTTAACATGGAAGTAAGTGTTGCTTTCCCCATTGCCAAAGACGTGAATAAATTTGTAGTTCGATATTGCTTGTTTTTTAGTATGGTTTTTTTTCCGATATGGTGATTTCTTTGATGTCATCTTCAAAGCAGATTCAACTCTCAATTGGGAAAGAAAGGTATCAGCGGACACATCAAAGTCAGTTATGAAGATAAAACTTTGTCCATAGAGGTAATTGATACTGCTATGCTACAATTTTTGCAATTAACGTGTCCGTTTAATTATGTCATCTGATTGATAGCTTTCTTTTTTTGACAGGTGAAGATGCCTCAAGATGCAACAAGCAATGGCGTCCGAGACACCAAGGGTCTTTCAGGTGCTGCTTCCTTCACCACTCAAAATAGTTTCAAAATATGTAACTCATTGCTATGCCAAGTTCTATGTCTTCTATCGGTAATGTCTAAGCCGTCTTGTCATAATTGTCAGGCGGAGAACGTTCGTTCTCGACTTTATGCTTTGCATTAGCTCTTCACGAGATGTCTGAAGCCCCATTTCGAGCAATGGATGAGTTTGATGTATTTATGGTATTATATCCACCTTAGAAACCTCTTTTTACAAGCATTACATTGGAATAATCTGATGAAACACAAACAAAATGATTAACTTCTAGACTGATTCTGGAAAACTCAGGATGCAGTTAGCCGGAAAATCAGCTTGGACGCATTGGTGGATTTTGCAATTGTACAAGGATCACAATGGATGTTCATCACTCCTCATGATATCAGGTAACTTATCAATTTCAGCACCATGGAACTCTGTTATTGAAGTGGTTATTTGGATGAAACTCACTCCATCTGTATCTCTCTCTCGTGCTCTGTTACAGCATGGTGAAGTCACACGAGAGGATAAAAAAACAGCAAATGGCTGCTCCTCGTTCTTGAGAACAAAAGAACCTCTCCTTGTTTGTAATTACTAGGTGACTTTTTAGTTTGTTTTTTTTTGACAACCTACTAGGTGACTAAAATGTAAAAATATTTTTTAACATTTTCTAATTAATTAAAATTTTGTTTTGCCGTATATATATATTAAATTAACTTTCCTCTAGACACCAAAAATACAATCTATTAAATAAGTTTCTTAGAAATTAGGTAGAAAATATTTTTCTTAGGTCTCTGTTCATAATTTTAGACCTTTTTATCCCTACACTCTACATCAATGATTTCTCTCTCTTTTACACATAACAAACCTTCTCTCTTGTTTCTTCCTAACTCTTGGGATCCCTTTTGGTCTTAACATCAAATTAAAATCTTCCTCTTTGCTCTTATCATCAAATTAAAATTTTATGCAAAGGTAAAATTGCCGAGGGACTTTACCCGCCACGCCGTCTCGCTTATCTCGTCAATATGTCTCAGGTACAATATCCAATTGTCTTGGGTTGTCCTGTTTCTAGTGTTGGAGCATAACTATCGCAAATATGATGTAAAATCGACATTGAGCTCTACTTTGTGATCGATTCTATGGTTATGAGTACTAGAATGTATCAAAAACATTTTTTGTGAATTGTGTTTAAATCATTTATTATAAGAAAATTCTAATTGGAACTATTTGTTCATATGTAACTAAATTCCTTTGATTTGTTTTGTGGGGTAGATATGTATATGAATATATTTCCATATCTGTGTTTTTTCGCGTCACAGACTTCACCATATGAATTGTATAGGCTAAACCACATGTATATGTTTATCGTTTCTTAATTACTTGTTACAAGTTTACATACACATTTACATTCATGTTTGCATATCCATAGTTTCATTTTTTTGGGGAAACACTATCCATAGTATAAAATATCGACTAATAATATTTCTTGCATCCTTACACTACGGCATACACAGTATTACGTTACTCTCAAGTTGCCCCTGCAGGTATGTATAACGATTGCTATGGGCTGGCCCAAATAAAGTGGACTCAATTCTCAATATAGGCTTATCATAATTATAATTAAAAATATCAGAGTCTGTCCTAAAAGTTAAAGTCATTCAGATGTCTGAAACATCAACAATCAACCGATTTTGATCAGAGAGATCAAAGATTTACAAAGGAAAATCAAAACTTCTTTTGTGTTGAAGAGATATGAAAGAGAAAGACGAATCTTCTGGTTCTTCAGCGACAACAAACAACCTTAATGGAGTCAACAACGGCGAACACATACCTAAAGAAATCAACATCCGACCATTTTCTTCTGTTCCTTCTTCTCCTCGAAACGCTTCTTCTAAATACGATTTTGTCAAGGTTTTATCTTTTGTTTTTTCAATTTACTTTTCGTCATCAATATTTTCAATTGGGGGTTTTTGGTTTTTTGTTTGTTTCTTCAAATTTATGATTTTTCTTTTATGATTATAAAATTTTGAAGGTGAAAGTATGGCTTGGAGATAACGCTGATCATTACTATGTTCTGTCTCGGTTCTTAGTTTGCAGAATGTTAACTGTTACTAAGGTGTGTTTAAATTTTAACACTTAAAACCTTTTGAATATTGTTCTTAGATTTTTCAAAGAATATGGCTCTGAATGAAGTTTCAATAATATTGGTACAATATGTTTTTCGATTTTGATTCAGATTCCAAATCATGAGGCTATTAAGATTTCTCTTGAACTCAAGAAGCTTCTAATCGACAACAGTCTTCTTGATGTGTATGTCCAATTCGTCTCCTTCTCATCAGTTCAATTTACATAATCTCGATGTTGAATTTGCTTTGGTTTGTCTTTGCAGCTCACAGTCTGATTTGGAAACCAATTTGTTTAAGGTGCATACTTTCAGATCATTGAATGATGAAACATATCGTTGATGCCTTGTAAATGTATAACTATTCTGATAATGATTGTAATCTGCAGCTTATGGCGCGACGGGGTTATGGAGAAGAGTACATTAAACGCTACAATATGATGACAAAGTAAACGACTATATGCAATTCTTTGTTTCGAGAATCTTTTTAAGAAATTTCATATCTTTAATTTGATTGTTTTCGGGTTTAGATTTCATCATCAAAGGGTACCTCTTGTCATACTTGTATGCGGAACAGCATGTGTTGGTAAGTCTACAATTGCCACACAGCTTGCTCAGAGACTGAATTTGCCAAACGTCTTACAGGTAACTGCTCAATAAATTGTTATTTGTCGGTACATTCCCGTTTGTATTGTTTCTTATGTGCTCCTTTATTACACAGACAGACATGGTATATGAGCTGCTTCGAACAGCAACCGAGTACGTTTCTCTATTGTTAAACTATGTCCTTTCTTCTCCTCTAGTCTTAGAGTTACAATCCAGTTCTTCGATGATGAAGGTGACTGTAGATTAGTGCATAAACACGTTTATATCTGTTTGATGTAGTGCTCCGTTGACATCAACCCCTGTATGGACTCGGGAATTCGGCTCATCAGAAGAGTTGATTACTGAATTCTGTAGAGAATGTAGAATCGTTCGAAAAGGTACTTCCTTTTGGCAATGAACATACATCGCATGGAAGCGCATGATTGTTACGCTCTGTGTTCTATTTTTGTGTGTTTTGACAATTCTCTATGACTTGTGCTTATTTAGGACTTGGTGGTGATTTAAAGAAAGCAATGAAAGATGGGAAACCCATTATAATTGAGGTAAATTATTTGTGAAAGCTCCATACTTCTGGATTATATTTCTGCAATTACACTGGTTTTCTAATCTTGGCCTGAGTCTTCACAGGGAAGACATTTAGATCCAAGCATATACTTAATGAACGATGAGAACAAAGCTTCATCAAATGATCCTGAGAAGAGCAGCAAACAAGCAAACTCTTCAACAAATGTAACCTCGCAAGAAAATCCTGAGGCAAGTTCTTCAAACACTAAAGAAACAGATAATAGCGCTGTAGAACCCCATCCTCAGGCTGAAGCCAAGACATCTTTGGAAGCTATCAATGTATCAGAAAAAGCTACAGAATGTCAAGACGATGGTATGTTTATATAATAAAATTTCAACTTATGATTTTTTTTTCTTTGTATTGTTGTAAAAATTCTCGGATTTGCTTTTGTTTGAATGTATAGTTCTATATTTTGTTTCAGGTGCAGCTGAAAATGCAAAAGATGCTGAAAATAAAAGTAAATCTGCAGAGGAAAGTGGAAAGAAGAAATCTGGCCCCAAGCCCATAATCATATCCATTGTTCTAAAGATGTCTGAATTTGATCATAAGGTAAACTAAACTATTGTTTGTTCACTCTAAACCATATAATTGTCTTCGTCATTCTTAATTTTAGCTATTTCATTCTCTCATCAGGCTTTGTTAGAGGAGTGGATCTCGTCCCGTACATCTGGAGAAAAATATACATCAAAGGTTAAAAAATAAGAAGAAAAACTCACTAAATTTTATCTTGAAAGTTGTTTGAAATGAACATAACGTTTGGCTTTTTTGCTTCTTGTTCATTGTGTGTAGGAGAAGGAAAGACTAATTGAAAACCTGAAGATCATAGAAGAATACCTTTGTTCCTTCAATACACAGGTTTGTTGAGTCTTTTACCACTCTTTTTTTCCCGGTATCATCACAGTTCTTACATTTCTTATGTGTAAATTAGGGAGTGACAGTTGTAAATATATCGGCCACCACATTCCCACAGACATTGGATTCGCTTCACAACTATCTTCTTCATGTAAGTAGTCTGAAAACTGAAAGCTTCAGAACTCTGAGTTTCCTTAAAGAAAAACTGTAACTTGTTCTTTTGTGTGTCGTATATAGCGTATTGAAGAAGGGATACAATTATCAGAGAATGAAGCTCAGAAGTGAAACACAGAAGAAATATTCAGAAGACTACTCTCCACTGTAATCTTGTGTTACGTCTAAGAGACTTGCTTTTCTTTTGTAGAATGTATAGAAATACGAATAAATATATAAATGGTCTTTTAAGCAGAGTAACTTTGATCAGATTGAGTACTTGTGTTGCAGTGATGACCTAATCACACAAGCAAAAGTTTGTTTTATGATCTATGTTGAGATTCTTCTTGGCATAGTTCCAACTTCGAAATTAATAGCTGCTTAATATTTTGTCAAATTATTACTGTTTATTCAAATAACTTCATTTTTGTGTGACAACAAAATCACTAAAAGGTCTAGAAGATAAATTTCTAAATTAGTATCTAATTTTAAAAAGCAAAAGAAAATTGTGGAGATGCGGGGTATCGATCCCCGTACCTCTCGCATGCTAAGCGAGCGCTCTACCATCTGAGCTACATCCCCATTGATGTTTAAATTACTTTATATATTATTTAGTTATTGTTTAAATAAACAGAGCCTCTCCTCGAAATCCTCTTTATAAGTCCGACCGAGTGTCCTAAAACTCTTAACTTCTCATTCTGTCTCTTTCTTCTTTGTCTGGAAACCCTAAAATCCATTGCTTCATAACAATCTTAGTTTTAGTATTTGGTTTCTGATTCTTTTTTCCTCTCTTGCTTATTTCATTATTATTGAATTGAGTATCATTGGTTTTGGTTACTGTAGGTTCTTCACACCTTTGATAACTCTTAAATATAGGTATATTTTGGGGACATCTTTTCCAATATTTTCTAAATCTCGAGTTTTTTTTTGTCAACTGTGAGTATTATTATCTCAATTTGTTCTGAAGCCTTTAATTTTGGTTAATTGGGTTTGTGATCTTTGCAAGTGACGATTACCAGACAGGGACATCAGAACTTATCTGTGTTGATTATAGTCTATAATTGGAATCTCTCTGATGCTTAACAACAAATCTTATTACTTACAACTTTCTAACACCTTTTGTTATCTATAACTTAATTGCTTATCGGTCTGAGTTTTTTGATTTTCCGTGAAACCAAACTTGTTTTTGATTGAAAGTGTTAGGCTTTACCAATGATGGAATTCAAATAATCATCAGATCTGATGTGCATAACATATATGATTACAATCTTGATGCTGAGGTCAAGCCTTTCACAATTTCCTTTGATTATGAATGTTCTTGTCAATAATTCGACATAATCGAGATAACTAGGGATTTTGAGTCGAGGTGACGATAAAAATTCACAGGTCTGTCAATCCACTGAAACAACTTTGTGATGTAATTGTGTTCTCGACAGGTTCTGATCGACTAAAAAAATCCCTAATTTTTCTTATTTCTTTGTTTTTTTAAGACAAATTCTTTTGTTTTGGAACAACTTGGTGTATGATGAATCTCATTTAAGAAATGGGTAATTTGAGATTGATTTAATATTGATGCTTATTCACCTTGAAGAACTGACACTGAGATTCAAAGTTTCGTTCTTTGCAATTCTTAACAAATTCAAGTTTTTTTTCAAATTGGCATATGATGAAACTATATTTCATGGGTAATTTGCGTCTGAATCTATTTGATGTAAACTTTTATGATTATCTGATTCCCAGAAAGATATTCTTGTACCAAAACTAAAATCACTTGTTCAGAAATTGCCTATATTCTTCCATTAATTTCATTTCTACTTAACCATCTTTGAAACAATAAGTAGAATATGACCAGATCTTAAGGTGAGCATTACATTGTTTGGCAAGTAATGGAGTGAAAGAAACTAAAAAGAGAATAAAAACTATATGCCAAACGAAGCAGAATTAATACTAATATCTACAAATTAATAAGAAAACTAATGAAAAGATCTCTCTTTATAGCAACATCTTTTGATGTTGTTCCTCTGTTTTATAATCGAAGATGCTAGCTTGATGCAGGTTTAGGGTATTCAGATTCATTTTCAGTTCCCCAATTGATGCTAAAGTTGTTAGTTCCTTCTCGTCTAATCCCTTTGCTGGACCAAGGCTGCATCTTTCACTCCCGTGCTTAGCCAATGCTTTCTTAAACTTTGTGATCTGCACATTTCAATCAAAGTAAAGAGAAAAGATTCAGTTCAGTGAAAATTGTCAATGATATAAAATGAAAAGTGTTTTTGATTATCAGAGTTTTGCTTACAGTGGCAATAGTGCAGCTGAAGCTGCAGACTTTACCCTCAGCTCCTCTATAGAACTTAAAGAAAGGAAGTACATGAACATTAAGGCCATGACACATTGTTCTATGCTCTTCTTGATTCACTTTGAGAAACATCACTTCTGGGTTTGATTCAGCCAATTGACAGATCTGTAAATCCCACAAAGTTATTAGAACACAACCTCTTGTTTACTGAAAGTAAACTGCAACTCTAGGTTTTAACTATACATACCTTTGGGTGAAGAGATTTGCAGCCACCACAACCAGGAGAGTAGAAATCAACAACAACTAATCTATCTCCAGCATTTAACAAAGATTCAGCAAGATGATTAGCAGAATGAATCTCTATTATGTTGGGTTTCATTGACTTTTCCCACCACCTCATAGCTTTACTCATACCAATTGATGATAATGATGAAGATGACAACTTTGCCTCAAACTAAGCCATTTCATACAAACAAAGCAAGGCGTTTAGGAATCTATACAGCAGCTACAGAGATTTTGATTAAAGAAAGATGTAAGAGATCTTTTTTGTTTTGCTTACAGGAGCCACAAAAGATGATGTTTGGTTGGTGAAATCTGTTGAAGCCATGGGATGTTCCTTCAAATCAAGGCTCATAACCCGTAAAAGTTTCGAGTTTGATTGATTTTCCTTAGAAAATGGATAAAACCCAGAAAGCCCATGATTGGTTCCAAGAGATGAAATGGCATCCATATCTGTTAATTTTAGATAACTGAAGCAAAAACCAAAATCAAGTTTCTGCAAACTGATTGCAATGCTTGAATCTTTGATCAAACCAGATAAAGACTGAAGAATTGAAAGGAATTGGTCTTGAGATGAAGAAAAAAATGAAGGTTTTGAATGAGGAAAATCACAAAAAGTTCGACACTTTATTGACCAATCTCTGGATACAATGAAGAAACACACTGAGTACAATTACGCAGAAAATTGTTTTTACTCGAAAGTGGGTCCTTCCTTGTATATCCAGTTGGATTTATATGATTTTATCCATATCCACTTTAGCCAGTGAATTTCGTGATTTCTGGCAAATAAGGTAATTCCTTCATCGTAAATAACGATTGTTGACCGATAATTTAATAACATTTGTCTTCGGTCTGATTGGTAATAATGGCTTGATTGGTAACGGCTGTACCTTTGAATTTTTTTTTGTTGTAGGATTTAAGCTGTAAGTTTTTTGGTTGTAGATTTTTTTTGCTGTAAGTTTTTTGGCTATAGATTTTTTTGCTGTAGAATTTTATTTTTGTAAACCTTATAAATTTTGGCTTTAGAAATTTGGTTTTCTACAGCCAAAAACATTCAATAAATATACAAATTATTTTTTAGAGCAATGAGAGCCAAAAATAAACTTAGAGCATGATTGGCTCAATTTTAATCCTTGTGAAAAATTTTGATTTCTAGAGCAACCAAAGTCATTACCAATCAGACCCTTTGTTTGTGAATAAAAAAGATCAGTGTCAGGGTCGTCGCATGAAACGTGTAGCTGACTGTGTATAAGGCTTTTCCTCGTTGGACTGGATCCATATGTGATTGGTAATAGTTCTTGTTGCTCTAGAGAGCAAAAATCTTTCTTGAAACATTAAAATTGAACTAATCGTGCTTTAAGTTTATATTTGACTTTCATTGCTCTCGAAAGTTAATTTTCTATTTAAGGAATGTTTTTGGCGGTAGAAATCTAAAATTTATGAATTTTACAAATATAAATTTTTACAGCAAAAAAAACTTATAGCAAAAAAATTTATAGCCAAAATCCTACAGCAAAAAACTCAAAGTTACAACCCTTACTAATCGGCCCACTATGTTCATTTTTTTTGTCAATAACTATGTTCATGCTTTTTTTTGTCAATATTGGACCACAACTGACCGGTCCATTAGCCAAACTCTTACATAATGTAGGCAGTGAGATTCGATCCCTAGTTATGCAAGTACACATGTCTTTAGTATATTTACCACCTGCCGCTAAACTAAAAGTCATTTGCATATTCATATTTTTTAATTGTTTGTTTTACCACTCCAAGTGGAAAATAAAAATATGATATAAGACTATTTACATAATAAATTCGGATTTTTTTATTTTTTAAAAAATCGGCTTCAACCTTTTATTACTATAATAGTGGACCCATTTTTTTGTTTATAAAAGCTTTCCAGGTCTGGTTGTTAAGATAATATGATTATAATGTTAGAAATTCAATATTTTTTATTATAATTAATAGAGTATAACAAGATTTTAGATTATAAATTGGATCTTGTCGATCTAATTGTTAGAAAAAAAATATTACCATTTTTAAGGTGATCGTACTAATTTCAGGAATTTTTTTTTTCTAAGATATTGAATTTCTTTTTATTAATTTGAAAATGGAATGAATCTTTATCTTATATTAGTATATAAATTTGTTACAGAGTCAGAATCAGAGTCAGTTTTCCTTTTCTACCATTCATTAAATTTTGATTTATTTACATTATCCATTTCTGTTTTTTTTTTCAGGATAAATAAAATTTTAAGAGATTGGCAAAAAATGCAATTATGAAGCCCATAGTTTCGTTTTATTATTTTCATTTTCTTTATATTTAGGATTTGTCAGCAATTTATGGTCCAAAGATTCCAAAAGCGGCCCACAGAAATGAATCAAAAACAATGCCTAGAAACATAACAGAAACTGGAGGCAAACTTGACTGAAAATTGTTGCGAAATTGGCGATTTATTAAATTAAGAACACCAACTAAATTTTGTTTTCTTCTTTCCGGCAATTAAAAAAATTAATACTATCAAGTTGATTCTTAGCTGTTGATCCAAAAAAAAATGGTAAAAGGTCGAATGAATGCATTAGTACTGGGTTGTGTTTAGGTGCGGTGCGAATGTAATAAATTACAAAACTACAATACGAACGAAAATCATTTTATTATATAGTCTCTTACATCAAAACTAACAAAAATATTGAGCCATAAGCTTATTGAGCATATAAAAACAAAACAAAAATCCTCTCTTTATCTGAAATATATTTAATCAAAAAATAAAGTTTTAGAATTCTTTCATATATTGAAATAGTAAACCTATTGATACATTTGTTCCACAATTTTTCTCTTTAACTGGAATTATAATAAAATACGATCATATTTTTTTGAGGTTACAACAATAGTAAACTATAAAGTAAGAGGAAAACAAGGATATCTTCGGATACAAAACCAGAAAAATGGAAATTGAAATCCAAACAAGATAAATATTTTAAGATTAACTCCGAAAAAGATCATACTAGAATCGCCGAGGATGTGTGGCCCAATGATTGTGGTCACTTTAGCATTCCTCAGGCACCAGAGTTCGATTCCTCCTTGATGCAAAGGGAAGAAAAAAAGAGAGATTTTAGAATATGGGTTTGGCTATGGATCGAGCCTTGTCGATCCAATTATAAGAATAAGGTTGACAAAAAAAAAAAAAATCATACTAGAATTCTCAATCAGAGATTTAAGAAACTACTATCGTAAAGAAAACTGAATAGAGAACTTTACCTAGCATAATGAAGCTCAAAGCAATGTTGAAATCTCCTATGATAAATAAATGTACTGCAAGAATGAAGATTAGGGAACTATACTAGTAAGAAAATATCATATATGATGAAATCAAAACCGAAACCTAGACCTACTAGTTAACACTTTGATAGAACGTAAGGCATATTTTGCTATATGCTCCACAAAATTTATATATAGCAAAATGGTTAGAGTTAGGAAACTTATGTATTGTTCTTTGGAATGTGACGTTTGATCAAAGCCCACATTTTGAAGCCCAACATAAGAAAATGTGCCGAATACTACTATTATACAATCCATGAGAGATATGAGACTGAGTTGAAGTTATAGTTTAGTGGTTTGTAATAGCTTTTTCTAATATTATTATTATATTACCAACCAAATTCAAATACGAATAGTATATGTTGTTGGTAGATAAAACTGCAATGATCAAAACGTAACATTGAAAAACTTATTTATGCCAATGCCACTATAGACAAAATATATGCAGAGTGGCTCGGAAGCACGAAGATGAATTATAATGTGGTCAATTATCGAACTTTTTGGACTAATTAAATCCTTATATATTTCAATACTCATTTCCTCTTCAACATGTCGACACGAGCTCATTTGCCTAATTTTAGGAAATAAAGATGATGTAGCAGATAATAAAATAATTACAATTAAAAATAAAATCAAAGGCTTACGATTAGCGAAAAGACCGGAAAGTCTTCGAAGTGGATTCATACTGACACGTACTCTTGTCTTACTGGATAGTTTCCTTAATTAGAAATATTATTTGCTATCTTACCACCTAATTTGCAACATTTTCTATAATCACATTTTTTTTAATTCGACCCCGTTCTCTTATTTCTTACACAATTTAAAATAATATCGACTAGTTTGACATTTTGTGCATAATTCTAGTTCTTTAATCAGGGGGAGTTTTATAAGCATATTATTTTATTCGAATTCAAAAATATATATATTGTATTCAAATAATTATACATAACAAGAGTGTAGATGATCTTTCCTTTTGTTATGTTTATATAAATAACTGTGATGATCTAATTTGGCTAGCTAGACCAATAAACTAAAAAAATAAGAAAAATAGTAGGGAATATGCTAATATTCTTTTACTTCTTTCTTTTTAAGGTCAATAAATGAAATCCACTTATTGGTTAGTTATAGGTAGTGTTTAATTAATAGAAGGGCACCACGTTATGCATTATATGTAGTTTTCAATCCAAGAAACGGTACAAATTTCTGCAGAAAACAGGTATTAATTTTAATATCAATAAAATAAATCTGCCAGACAAACAAAATTATGTATTATATGTGCTTTCTAGCAATAGTTGTTTTTAAAAGAAAAAGATGGAGAGATGGTGAAATGTAAAACGAGTGCCAATCTTAATTGTTTGGTGAAACTCAACTATGAAAAAAGATAATAAATGGACATATTTCTCGTGCTTGTTTTCCACTCAATTTTACTAATTTCACGTTTTTCTTTCCAACATAATCGTTTCATTTCGTTCCGTAGTTGCTCTAAGTTCGTAAAGCAAGATCTTTAGACGCCAAATATTATAAAAGAATATGGAACATCAAAATTAATTATATGTTATAGTGTAGTGGTCTTAATAATTTTATTATGTGCATCTTGCAAGATTCGACCTTTACTCCAATAGTAAATTATTTAGTTATATTACTATTGAAAAATTAGTATAATTTTTAAAGGTATCAATTTTATTCATGCTTTAGACGTCATATAACATAGGCCGGCCCTGTTTCATTAATTGGTTATACCAAACGGTTTGAATTACATTCAAAGCACTTTTTGCCAATTCATCGGCTTTTCTGTTTTCCGATTTACGGATGAAATTACACTCAAATTTCACAAATTTAGTCGATAGATTGATGATGTCCATAATTATGACGTAGGTCTCAGCTGGGGATTTTGAGTTGTGACTATTTGGACCAGTGATTTGCAGTCACTTTCAAATCTAATTTACTTAATTTCTCTATAAATAGTTTCGGTAACAATAGTTCTCAGACTCAAGCTTTATGCAATCATCGGTGATGTAACATAATTCTCCACTTCTGAGCTTTAAAAGATGATTTCCGAGTTTAAATCTCTGCAGATTCGTCCCAATCTTGCCTCAGATCGATTTGGATGCCACGAGGCGTCACATTTGCAGATAAGATGCAGTTCCTTTTGTTATTTGATGTCTGTGAATACCTTCATCGATTTTACCTCTTGCTGTTCCTATAAGTTTTAATAATATCAAATGGGCAACGAATAACGGTGCTACCAAAAACTTTGTGCTTTATGTTTCCAATTCACCATGGAAACAAAACATAGTTTCATTTTCTAATAATCTCTATGGACCTCAAAAAGTATATGTTTTAACCAAATGGTTATATGCTTAATCTTCCCTCTGTTAACTCTTTTTAACATTGTATGACTTTGTGTCATAGTTTTAATCTGAAAAATAGACTACTCATAAATTTATTTTGTCTACTAATTTCGATATTAAAGCAGATACGACAAAATATAACTTCTTAGATCACTAACAAAAAGTTTTTCTCTCAGGCACCATTTTCGAGGTAGTTTGTGAGGAAAACTGATTTACTAAAAATAGCTGCTTCTTTTGGAAAGGCTTCTAGATGGTTTTGGGTTTGACCTGATTTATAGCCAAAAGAGGAAGCTTATTGTCGGAATACCATCGAAAATGTGTAAAACTTAATCCTCTCCGATTAAAAGTTTACATGAGGCGCTCTGGACTATGATCTATTGTCTATGTTCCTTAACTCCTAATGACGAGCTCTAAATATGCTCTGAGTTTAGCTATAAAAGTTTTACAAATATCCCATCTTGTATGGTGAACTGTGGGTTTTATCCCCAAAGCTGAGGGTCTATCCCTAAAAGCTATTACCCTAGTGGTAATTTTTGTGTTATTCTCCAAAATTCTATCACTGTTGTGGTGGAAGTCTCTCAGCCTCTAAGAACCCATAAGCTGAGAACGTAAGGGGTGGTTATGTGATGGTTAACAATAAGGATCTCACTCAATGTGATGGTTAACAATAAGGATCTCACTCAATCAGACCTCCTCATGGAACCCACATGCTCAATCTGATGGGAGAAAATGGCAGATAGAACCTTCACATAATTCTCCACTCATGAACACTAGATAAAGGCATGAAGGGAGTGTTGCCCCAAAGCCTCCTTTAGGTGCTTGGAAAGGACATAATGCCAATAAAAAACAACAAGTATGAAGAGAAGTGAGATCCAATAAAACTCAATCAGCGAGTGGAAGTCGTGGACCTGCTGAAAAAGAATGTTTATCCAAGCAGCTGGAGGGTAACACTGAGACTCCTTTGGATGTAGAGGATAGAATTGTAGTACCAAAACCAATCTTGGAGGGGGCTATGGGTGAGATAAGAGAAGTAATGGTTCTATACTCCGATGCAGATGATCCAGTTGAGAGTCTGGCTAGGCAACAAAGATGAAGAGATGCAGAAGAAGAAGGATGAGTTGAAAGAAATGCAACAACTATGGCCAAAAATGCACTGCTGACATAATCAGAAAAGAATATCGAGTCCTCTCCACCTCAAGTGCAGAGTATGGAACGAGTTCCAACTCTATTGAGATTCGAGGCAACTGATGAAGATAATAAACTCTCCCCTAGCCACCCGAAGTTGGAAGCTCAAAGAAGAAAACCAGCTTCAAAAGTTGATTGTGAAGACATAGAATCTGAGTAAAAATATCCCTCTTAAGTTCAAAATTAGCAGAACGAGATCGGCGATTATTCAATGGAGTAAGGATAAAAACATTAAGAGCTAGCTTAAAATAGAGGAACTCAAGCTGGAATTGAAAGAGGCGATGGTAAGCCCTTTAGTGGATGATGGAAAGATTAATGAAATTACCGGGAAGTTGCAAAAGGCTTATGAGGATGAAGAAGCATTTTGGAAACAGAGGAGCCGCCTTCTTTGGTTGTAACTCGAAGACAAAAATTCATCATTCTTCCATGCAATAACAAAAACAAGGAAAATTAGAAACTTCTTTGCAGTTTTAGAAGATCAGGAAGGAAAAGAGTATATGAAGAGGATCAGATTGCAGCAGTGGCGATTCAATATTTTCAGAAAATGTATACAACTGAAGGATCCTCATGTGTAGAAACAGTGAACAAAACACTTGATACAGTGGTGTAAGATGAGGACAACTTATCTCTGATCAAGGAAGTGACTATTGAAGAGGTTAAAGAAGCAGCCTTCTCTATCAGCTCGAATAAGGCGCCTGGCCCAGATGGATTTTCAACTGCATTTTTCCACGTAAATTAGGAAGTTGTGAGACATGTAGTTATAAAAGAGACAAAAGAGTTTTTTAGAGAATGAATCATGCAAACTTCAGCAAACAAAACCTACATCAGATTAATTCCAAAGAATGCAAATCCAAGAAGAGTGGCAGATTACCGGCCTATAGCCTTATGTAATTTCACTTACAAATTGATAGCAAAGATAAAATCAAAGAGACTAAGGCTGATTTTAAGCAAGATTATTTCGGGGAATCAGCCAACATTTGTTCTTGAAAGGCATATCTCTGATATTGTGCTGATAACACACGAAATATTGCATTGTTTACACATGTCTCAAGCAAGGAAACAAGGATGCATAGCAGTTAAAACGAATATAAGTAAGGCCTATGACCGTTTAGAGTGGCAATTCATTAGTGAGGTCCTAAAGAAACTCGGATTCCATGAAAGATTTATTAAGTGGGTTATGCAATGTGTGTCCTTGGTCAGCTATGCAGTTATTATTAATGAAGATCCAAAAGGTGATATAATACCTTCGAGAGGGATTCGACAAGGAGACCCCGTGTCCCCGTACCTTTTCATCATTTGTAGTGAAGTTTTTGTCAGGTTTTTACCGAAAAGCACAATTGGACAACTCTTTACCTTGGCTGAAGATATCAAAGGAAGGTCCTCAGATCAATCATCTCGTTTTCGCGGATGACACTATGTTTTTCTACAAAGGTATTTTCAAACATATCAGCACTTTACAGTGTATTATCAAACAATACGAGACATCCCCATGACAACAAATCAACAAATAAAAGTTGGTTGTTACATTCTCAAAAAAGATGCTAAAAAGCCAAAGAGAAAACATAAAACAAGCGCTGCAAATAACTCAAGAAAGAGGACTTGGCAAATACTTGGGATTACCGAAACATTTTGAGAGAAGAAAAAAATATTTATTCATATCTATAGTGGACATGATTCATCAAAAGAGTGTTAATTGGGCTAGTAAATTCCTATCACATGCAGGGAAAAACACAATGCTAAAAAATGTCTTAAGTTCGATGCCTACTTATGCGATGTCGTGTTTTATGCTCCTAGTCTCTCTATGCTCATAGATTCAATCAGAATTGACCAGGTTTTGGTGGGACAAAGAACCAGGGAAGAGAAACATGCCTTAGGTATCATGGAAGAAAATGACAAGAGCAAAAACGTGATGAAGGTTTGGGTTTTAGAGATATACAAGCTTTTAACATAGCCCTAGTGGCTAAAATCAACTGGAGAATCCTAACGAAACCATATACTCTATTGGCACAAATGGTATTGAATAAGTATTGAAAGTCAGAGAATTTCCTTACTGTTTCAAAGCCAAATTCATGTTCACATACTTGGCATGGAATCATGGTAGGGAGAGACTTGATCAAATCCCAACTGGATTAGGCTGTAAGCGATGGGAAATCAATCAAAGTCTGGGGAGAAAACTAGTTATCAACATCCCAACCAGCAGCACCAATAGGTCCTCCTGCGTGCCATGAACATGAGATGAGTCTTTGATTTGCTAGATAATAATACCAACGAGTGGGATGTTCAAAAAGTCAGAGAACACCTACCGAGATATGAGACTCAAGTCCAATGCATTAAGGCAAGTTTTGAAGGTGCTGTAGATAAAAGAATATGGTTAAAGCAACAGAATGGAATGTACTCGGTAAAAACTGGTTATTATGCAGCTTTGGATCTTAAACAAGGAGAGGCCACCCAAAGCCCAGTTGCAGTGAACTGGCATAACGAGGTTTGGAACGTGCCCACATATCCAAAAGTTAAATTCTTCTTATGGAAGGCATTAAATGAAGCTATACATGCAGACGAGAAACTGATTGAAAGGATGGTGGATGTAGATCCACGATGTAAGAGATGTGGTGACTTGGAGTCAATAGAACACATCTTCTTCTCGTATAAATTCGCAGAGTCCATCTGGAAGTAAGCGTCTTTTACCCGACCTATTAACTTTCAGGACGATGTTCGTGTCTCGCAGTTGTGGAAATCTTGTAGACCATTGCTATGCCTTCCTCCAACAGGTATAATCAATGAATCTTTTGCACCATGGCTACTGTGGATGATATGGAAAGCACATAACAAGATGGTGTTCAATAACTTTTCAATCTCGAAATCAGAAACCATCACATGAGCAATCAACGCACGATAGAGTGGAGCGATGCTCAAATCATTACTTCTCAAAAGAAGAAAGCGGATCTGGTAACCTTTCACAGACTGAATCGAGATTCTCAGGTCTGGATATGTAATATTGATGCATCTTGGAGGGCCACATCTTCATCGGTGGGACTGGGTTGGATTTTAAAGAATCAGCAAGGTTAATCCTTCACCGGATCAACAACCGCTCAATTTTGTCAGATCATCTTTGGTGGCTGAATCATTGGCAATCAGAGGAGCGTTGAAACAAGCCCAATCCTTGGGTATTCAACAGCTTGAAATCCGATCAGATTTTTTTATCTTTAATCATGACGATCAACAAAAACGTGATACTTTCGGAGATCTATCGCATATCTTTGGATACTGTCAGTATGCTCCCTTGCTTTTCTTTTGTTTATTTTGTGTACGTTCCACGAGAACTGAATCGTGAGGCAGACAAATTTGCCAGACAATTCTTTAATGTTGGGTATAACCCACCTAATTTTTATTAATGGAATTAAATGTTGTTTAACAAAAAAAAAAGAGATATGACGTCAAATGGTTTACTGGCCGACTTTTGAAAGATGCATGTCTCTACTTCAAGTAAAATAAAAAAAAAAATTATTGGCTGCATTTATTTTAAATTTTTTTTCGTTGAACTCTTAATGGAACATATGAATCAGATTTTGAAGATCGAATGATTCTTATTTTCACTATAGTTTATAGACTAAGTATACTATTTTTTTTTTGTTAACGTAAATGTATAATATTTGAATAAATTATATATGTATATATTTATTAAAAATTGGTAGAATCGATTTTTTCATTTAATATGATAAACTCCATCATATTTGTGATTTTTCAGACAGCTACATCTAAAAAGAATTAAAATTAATTGGATTCTAGGCGAACATCCACCCCAAAAACACATTATATTCCTAAATGCCAAATTATGGTCGCAGGGACAAAATGTGTTAGTACACCAAACGCACTTCGCTCTTCAGAACACAAAATTTTATCTTTTTTTTTTTTTTTGTCCACCGTAAGATTCCATTAATTAACTCTTACCTACTACATATTAAATGAAGTTCTTTATAAAAATAGATTTTGCCAAGGAATCGGCTAAAACATTGTCCGATCTTGACACATATGATAGAGAAATTGCTTCAAAGCAATGGAGAAGTTCGGTAATGTCTTCCAATATACCGAGGATCTCTGAAATTTTCACTCCTTTGTTCAAGGCTGTGATTAGTATAAGAGAATCTGATTTTGCTTCTATTCTTGAGAAACCCAGAGAGATTGCTCGCTGGAGTCCCACCTTTAGCGATACGGCTTCTGCAATTAACGGTGAAGCTATATCTTCCATTAATTCTGAAAATCTTGCCATTTCTCTTCCAGATTTCACAAAGATACTTGCAGAAGCTGCTAGGTTTTGTTGCTCTTTCCAGGCTGCATCAGAGTAAAGGGTAATCGCTTCTGGGATTTCTCTCTGCTGCGATACTGATCTGCTTACCTTAATCTCTTTTTTATTAGCTTGAGAATCGAACCATTCTTTTGCTCCTAATACCGCCGATAGGATGACTTTTGATTCCGATATACTTTCATTATTGAAGACCATCTTGTTTCTTGATTTCCAAATGCTCCAAATTAACCAAATTGAAAAGTCCGGTCCTGTGATTCCTGATGGTGGGAGGCAATAGATACGTCTGCTTTTCTTCCAGAACAGGTAGATTGGTAAGTTCTCATCCTCGAGTGATAAGTTAGTTATAGGAGCTTCTTCCCATATCTTCCTTGCATAAGTACAAGACCATAAGAGATGCATTATTGTCTCAGGTTTTCCACACCTTTTACATGCTTGGTCTACTTCAATCTGTCTTTTTTGCAGGATAGATCCTACAGGTATTGCTTCATGAAGTAACTTCCATATGAACATCTTAAGCTTCTGTGGAGCTTTAATCGACCACACATCCTTGTTCCAATCGATTTGACTGAGGTGTTGGTGATCAAGCTGATGCTTCTCATTTCCAATTAACGACAGGTAGCCTGATTTTGCCGAGTAATTTCCATTTGCTTGACTTAGCCAGATTACTTTGTCTATTGGTAGATGGTTGCTTAGTTTAATACACCTGATTGTCTTGCTGTAGCTAGGGAGAATTCTTTCAATCTTTTCATGATTCCATTCTTTGTTTTCTTTTGATATCAAGTCTGCCACCTTTAGGTCCTGAAACTTTTCTTCTCTTGGACCCATTGGTGCTTTTTGTTGACTGGTAGATAGCCAATAGTCATCCCAAACTGATATCTTTTCTCCATTTCCAACCACCCATCCAATATTTGTCTTTAACAAATCTCTACCAATTAAAATTCCTTTCCAAGCATGTGAACATGATGATGACTTCTGACTGTTTAGGAAACTACTTCCTTTACTGTATTTTGCTAAAACCATGCGGCTGAGAAGAGAATGGGGGGTAGTAAGGATTTTCCAGCTTACCTTTGCCACTAGGGCCACATTAAAAGAGTGGATTTCACGGAAGCCTAGTCCGCCTTTTCCTTTAGGTTGCGTCAACTTTTTCCACGATATCCAAGCCATACCTTTTTTCTCCATTTTTTGGTCCCACCAAAATCGTGTCAGTTCCGATTGGATTCTGCTACATAAACCACTAGGTAGTAGGAAACATGTCATTGCGTAAGTTGGCATTGAGCTGAGGACACTCTTCATCATGACATTTTTCCCTGCTTGCGATAAGAACTTTGATGACCAATTTATTCGTTTTTGATGAATTCTGTCCACGATACTAGTGAACAGATCTCTTTTTGTTCTCCCAAATTGCTCCGGTAATCCTAAATATTTACCGCATCCTCCCTCTTGTGTAATCTGCAATTTGGACTTTATTGATTCCTTATATGCTTGGTCAATTCTTCTTGAAAATGTAATTGCAGATTTTGATTTGTTGATGGCTTGACCTGTAGCTTCTTCATATTTTCGAATAATATCTTGCAGGGATTGGAGGTTGCGTGGATTTCCTTTACAGAAAAACATGGTGTCATCGGCAAAGAGAAGGTGATTAATTCTAGGTCCATCCTTTGACACTCTTAGCCCAGCTAGTACTTTATGCTCTTGTGCCTTTTGACATAAGGCAGATAGTAGTTCACTACATAAAATGAAGAGGTATGGTGAAATTGGGTCACCTTGCCTTATCCCACGAGTTGGTTTGATACATCCTTTTGGTTCTTCATTAACAATTATTGCATAATGGACTGAAGTTACGCACTGCATAATCCAATGAATATATCTTGAATGAAAGCCCATGGCATGCATTACTTCTTTAATTGCATTCCACTCTAACCGGTCATACGCTTTTGTCATATCTGTTTTGATTGCCACTGACCCAAACTTCCTTGCATGCGAATTCCTTAAATAGTGTAGAATTTCGTGAGTAATCAGTACATTATCTGATATGGATCTCCCTGGCACGAAGGCTGACTGGTTTTGAGAGACGATATTCGGTAGGATTGGATGCAATCGCTTTGATAGAACTTTCGCAATCACTTTGTAGATAAAATTACAGAGTGCTATTGGTCTATATTCCGCTGCCTTTTTTGGATTTAGTACTTTTGGAATGAGTCTGATGAAAGTTGTATTTGTATTCGGTTTCATCAGCCCTGTTCTAAAGAACTCATTCACTTCTTTTGTAACTGCAGGACCCACGATTTCCCAGTTTGATTGGAAAAAGGCTGCAGAGAATCCATCTGGACCGGGAGCTTTGTCTGCATGGATTGAGAAGGCAGCTGTTTTTATTTCCAGTTCTGATACGTCTTTAACTAGAGCGTTGTTTGCCTCAGCTGTTATCCTTTGTGATATATTTTCTGAGATAATTTGGGTACATGAACTTCCTGAAGATGAGTACATGCTTTGGAAATAAGCTATTAGAACTTGTGCAATCTCCTCTTCTTTTACTACAGCTTCACCATTTTCATTCTCTATTACTGAGAAAGAGTTTTTGACTTTGCGAATTTTTGTTGCAGCATGGAAATATGATGAGTTCTTATCGCCTAATTGCAGCCAAAGGACCCTACTTCTTTGTTTCCAGAACGCTTCTTCTTCTTCATAGGCTGATTGTAGGCACTTTGTAATTTCCTGAATCTCCTGTGTATCACTGTCTTGATTCGTCATTACTTGCTCCAACTTTGACTTCCAATCGTTGATCTTTTTTTGACTGTTTAAACCTTTTTCCTTACACCATTGTATGATTGCAACTCTTGATCTGTTCAGTCTATGCCTTAGTAGATGATTCTCTCTTGGTTTCCAGGCATCTTCCACAATCTTTTTCACCTCTTCATTATCATTTATACGCCTGTCAAATTTAAACATTGATTTTCTTTTCTTTCTTTCAGGTTCTAGGATAGTCACGAGCGGTTTATGGTCCGATCCTTCATACCATAAGTATTCACTTCGACTTGTGGGGTACAGCTCAAGCCATTTTTCATCAGCCATGGTTCTATCTAATCTACATCTCACAGAGAAATTATGGCGATTCCCTCGCCATGATAAGCAGTCACCTGAATATTGAAGATCAAAGAGGCCATTTTCGGATACAAAGGCTCTGAAATCAGTAAAAGAGCTTTCTGGTCTTTTTATTCCGCCTTTTTTCTCATCATTAGATAGTATATCGTTGAAGTCGCCCATAATGATCCATGGTCCATCTCTTAGAGAATGCAGGTATGATAGAGCTTTCCATATCTCTTTCCTTTTTACTCGATCGGGGTTCCCATAAATGAAAGTTGCATAAAATTTCTTCCCTTCCGCTTCTATTTCTGAATCGATAAAATCATTTGAGGCTGCTAGAATTGAGAGTTGAATTCGATCCGACCATAGTAGCAGTAGACCTCCACCACATTGACCATGGGGAGAAACAGTTTCAGAAAACTTGTAGTTGAGGACAGAAGTTAATTGGAGAACTTTGATGTCCACATTCTTAGTCTCCATTAGGAAAATTAGGTCTGGTTTGATTTTTGCATGTATATTACGTAGACGTCGAACTGTCAAGGGATTTCCCAAACCTTGGCAGTTCCAGCTCACCATTTTTAAGGAAGAGGACGAACAGGACTCTGAAAATCCTGGTTTTTCTTTTCCATTGCAGGTATGATGTGTATTTCTGGATTTGCTATCGATTGCTCCATAGGTTGCTTGTATTTATGGGATGACCTTCTTGATGGTGATCCTTTTAGCATGTTTGCATTTCTGTGGTGTTCTTTCTTTTTTATGGGATCATATCCAGTTTTCCGTCTTGGGGATACTCGAGTTTGAGCTGTCTTCCTTTTACGTACACCTAGTCCTCGTAGGAAAGACGGACTAATTGCTATTTTCTTTAAAGCAGCGGCTTTTCCTTTTTCAGCCTGACTTCGAGAATCTCCTGGTTGGGATTCATCCAGCATCATAATTTGTTCACCCTGGTGATCATTTTGAGTTCGGCTTCGATGTTCAGCTGGGGCCCGAGTTTCTAAATCAAAGTTTAGTTTCACTGGTTCAATCTGGGAGAGTGGAATGACTCCATGATTTGGATCTGGATTGTCCTTTACAGCACTAATTCTCTGAAGAGCTGGGAGTTTCTTAGCTCGTTCAATTCTTGGAGAAGATGATCCAAGTCTGCAGAAAGCTGAGGTCCTAACTGCGTTGGATTGATTCATACATGGTTCCTTTCCTATCCGATGCTGGATAGGGATCCTCACTCCATCTTCCAGGTTTGTTAACTGGTTTTCCTGGGGACTTATGCTAGGTGTTTGGGCTAAATTGCGTGCCAACTTTTCTGCATTCCTTTCCAGCATACCTGATTTTTCTGCTATTTGTAACCTTGTTTGTCTTGCTGCACTCTCTGTTTGGTCAGCCACCTTCACATATTGATTCATATAATCCCTTATTTGAGAAGTTGCTTCCTCCATTGCTTCTTCTGGAATATTATCCATACTCATTGATGGTTCTGTTTCTTTATGAAATTTTTTATTTCCCATTGCTCTTGGCATCTCTTCAATACCAGCAGATATTGATTGTCTTTGGCTATGATTTGGGATTATTTTTCTCCAAATCATGTTTTGTTTAGCTCCATTAGCATCAAACCTGGGTCCTCTAGACGAATTAAAGCTATCACCAGGTGTCTTAAAACCTGAAGATGTAACTCTCTGTTGAGCATTAATTTGATTGTATCGAGTCTTTTGTCTTTGCAGGGGATAAACCTCCTCCCTTGCCGATGGCCTACTCTCCTCCTTGCTTTTTTCAGGCTCTTTTCTCTTCCGATTTTGAAAAGCTGTGTCAGGTTCTGTTTCCATTGGTGGAGCTCCATAGGTACACCCTCTAATATCATGATCTAGTCTCTTACAATGATAGCAGTGATTTGCTAGCTTTTCATATGATAAATGGACCATAATTTCTGTACCATCCGCAAATTCCAACACCGACTTCATTACCAGTGGTTTATGTCCATTAACTAGGACTCGCATTCTTGCAACCGTTGTAGTTATATCCACCGTTTCAAGTTCCCCCAGATTCTTTCCTATATTGGTTAGGATTTCAGGGCACCATAGGTGGACTGGTAAACCTTGTACTTTAATCCAAAAAGGAATAAGTGATGGGAATAGAGGATCAGTTGATTCTTCCCATTTTTGTAATATAACCATCCACTTACCAAAATGGTAAGGTCTATTCTTCAGCACATTATTCATGTCTTCCGCATTAGAGAACTGAAACTGAAATAGCCCTTGGCCTAGGTCTGAGCCGATTGCTTTTGTAGTTGAGTTCCAAATGCTTGACAGAAAAGATATGAGAGCCCATACCCTCTGCTGCTTGCTGTTCGTGACTCTACCAATAAGAGTAAGTTCATGTTTTTTCTTGAGTGCAGTATTATCAAAATCCATCACTTTGATTCTCGGGATGTTTTCACCAGCTTCATCTTCATGGATACTCTTACCTTTTTCTGCATAAGATAGCTTTCTCTCCATGATTTGGCAAAGCTTAAGAAATTTTCTGCTACAGGTTGTATCCTCCACAGTTTGCCGGTTAGAACCCTCAAGAGCCTCTGTTTGGGGCTTTGCCGAGATTAAGTTGATATATTGGGTTACCAAAGAGAAGAGATGAGTACTCCACACAGTTAAGGTGGGAAAATTCAGACTTTGCCACCGAACCTAGTCACGACCAAGAATAGAAAGCTCATATCTTGGATGGATTGGTCGGGAATTTTATAAAACTTTTTACAGATCCGAGCTCTCCGAGCCATGAGGGAGCAGATAGTGGTGGTGGTTCCCCATTTGGCCGGCAACTTTCTATTTTTGGGAAATGGTAAGATGGATTTAGGAAACCATTTGTGGTAATTTTCAAAAAAAAAACAACCAAAAGAGGTAAAAACCGGTAAACTAGAAACCTATCTTGGACTTTGGGTCAGAGAGAGTTTTTTACCGGGGTAATAGTTTTTTACCAATTCCGCTTATCTAACTGGTAAAAATAAACCTTTTATCTAATAGATTATATTAATATTGCAAGTGATTATTTTAATGGAAATGAACCAAGTGGTTGGTTTTCGTTTAAAGAGAAAGTTGTTATATTGGTTCAGATTAAGAAGGATCAATTTTCCTCAAATACGAAATTATTAATTATAATTTTTATTTAGTTACTAAATATCTAAATTTGAGCTGTGTCTGTCTCTCAAAAAGTTAACTTAAAATTTGGTCCAGACTCCACTTTGATTTAAAAAAAAAGGTGATTAATTTAATATTGTAGTAAAAATAATATTTCAAAATAAGGTAACACGATTAAAGAACCAATAAGGCTGCTAGCATAAACATCATTGTTTCAATCATGTCTTCTTCATTCTTCTTTTAGAAAGCGAGTGATAATTAAACATATATCTACTATCTTCCAAGTCATCTAATTTTCAAATTTTTATAATTCTTATTTGCTAATATGCACAGACTTCCAAATTAAATTTATAATCTGTTTGATTTTAAAAGTAGTTGAATGTGGTTACTGTATAAAAATATACATACGATAAGGGAAGTCACGCAAACTGACTTATTTATTTTAAAATTAATTATGTATAGTATAGAGAAATGTAACATTTTCTTTCTTATTATATTTTTGTAATTTTAATTTTAATTGTGAGTGACATTTTTTGCAATAATATTTGGATCGACGAGACCTAATCTATAGTATAAACTCACATCTTAAAATTTCTTTTTAATCTACTATATGTAGTGGATATGAATTCAATTCTGATGCTAGAATTATTAGCTGGATAATTCTAACCACCAAAAAACTCTGTAAAACTCTATGCTTTTATAATAACAATAAAAAAATTTTGAGAAACAAATAAAACCACTTAGTTTGCATAGCGTCAATGATTATTAGCTACGATATATTATTTAGATTCTTTTGAGTTTCAGTTTGATATATTATTTATTACAAGTTAAAAAGTTTGATATTAGTAATGAAGTGTAATATTGCATATGATTTCACATAACTTATTGTATTTCTAGAGATAAAATGTAAACTTGCAACCAAAAAAAATAAAGAGTTACTTGAGACATTTTTTTTGGCGTAAAACCCTATCTAAAATGTGAAATATCTAAACTCTTTCAACATAAGTATTCAAAACTATTTAATTATCGCTTGTTTAGCATTTATATCTAGTTATATCTTTGTAACTTATAATGTTCCAAACCATTGTATTACTTTTTTTTATAAAAACTGTCATTGTATTACTTAAAAGATGTAATAAGGTTATAGATAATTCTTTGTATTCTCCAGCACAATTATAGTAACTATGCATAATGCTTTAGATTCAAAGAATCACAATGTTAATTTCACCAAAAAAAAAAAAAATCTACCTTCGGTAAAGGTCCAAAATAAATAAATAAATAGTCTGATAAATTATTTAAAATTGAATTAGTTTTTACGAATATTTAAAAAGACAGAAAAAAGTTTTATAAAAGGAGAAAGTGCTAAAACAACCTACCCAAGTTGCGTTACACACTACGTATCTTTCTACTCACACAAAAAAATGGGGCAATTTTTTATTTTCCTATTCTATAAAAAACAAAACTTTCGTTTTAACGTAATTTTCCTATAATTAAGAAAATGAAATATTGCAATTTTTGTTTTTTCTCAATATCTTCAAAGTTCCAACCTTTACAGTTTCATTTGGCTCTTTTCCCTTTATATTTTCATCTTCATCTTCCTAACCTTTCTCCCTAACTTCTCTGTTCATCTTTTTTATTATCCTCTCTCTGTTTATTGATATATTCAAACAATCCGTTCAAGATCAAATCAATATATCCATATAAGTTTCGATTTTGAATTGAGAAAAGAAAAAAAAAACAAAGAAGAAAATCAGGTTTTTAAGGGTTTAAGGTGTTTTGGGAGATAAAAAGATGGAGACTTTTTGTGGGCTTCAGAAGGAAGAAGAGCAGATGGATTTACCTCCTGGATTCAGGTTTCATCCAACAGATGAAGAGCTCATAACTCACTATCTTCATAAGAAGGTTCTTGACATCAGCTTCTCAGCTAAAGCTATTGGTGAAGTTGATTTGAACAAATCAGAGCCATGGGAATTACCATGTATGTTACTGAAGATGATCATGATTTCAAGTTTTTAACAAATCTTCTCTTCTTCTTGTGACCTAATGTTGTTGGAGGGATTTGATCTATTGGTTTTCTGGTTTTACAGGGATGGCAAAAATGGGAGAGAAAGAATGGTACTTTTTCTGTGTAAGGGACAGAAAATATCCGACTGGTTTGAGAACAAACCGGGCAACAGAAGCCGGTTATTGGAAGGCAACTGGGAAAGATAAGGAGATTTACAGAGGCAAATCACTTGTTGGGATGAAGAAGACACTTGTTTTCTATAGAGGAAGAGCTCCTAAAGGTCAGAAAACCAATTGGGTGATGCATGAATATAGGCTCGAAGGAAAACTATCTGCCCATAACTTGCCTAAAACCGCAAAGGTTAACCCAAAAATCACAACTTTTACAACCAAAACAATCCTCTGTTTTTCAATTTTTTGTTTGGTTGTTCTAATTGTGTGAGTGTTGTTTTGTTTCTATTGCAGAATGAATGGGTGATATGCAGGGTGTTTCAGAAGAGTGCAGGAGGGAAGAAGATTCCGATTTCGAGTCTAATCCGAATCGGTCCACTTGGAACCGACTTTAACCCTTCAGTTTTGCCTTCCTTAACCGATTCTTCTCCTTACAACGATAAAACCAAAACAGAACCGGTTTACGTGCCCTGCTTCTCCAACCAAACAGATCAAACCCAAGCAATTACACTAAATTGCTTCACTAGCCCTGTTCTTAACACCATCCAAACCGACATTTTCCACAGAATTCCACTCTATCAAACTCAATCTCACCAGGTTTCCGGGAATCTACAAAGCCAGATTCTCCCGCAAGAACACTCAGTTCTACATACTATGATCGAGAAAAACAGAAGACAATCTCTCAAAAGCATGAGTGTGTCACAAGAAACCGGAGTTTCGACAGATATGAACACTGATATTTCGTCGGATTTTGAATTCAGTAAGAGACGATTTGAGCCTCAAGAAGATCCGTCTTCCTCAGCAGGACCAGTTGATCTTGAACCTTTCTGGAATTACTGAAGAAAATTCATGACTCTCCATTTATTTACTGTCCAAGAAAGTACGTATGAAAACTTTTTCACCTTTTGGTGTGTTGTGTTAAAACTTTGTATAGATTATTTCATTTCAACTTCCATTATATATACATATATATATGTATATATATGTTATATAGTCACATTAAAAAAACTTAACCTATTATAATTTGATACTTGTTAGAGAGGAGAGTCTATTGGGTTTATTTATCATAATATATATATGTACACACTAAGAGTCGTCTATTGGGTAAATTTCACCATTTTTGCCGGATTATTTTTGGTGTTATGACATTTCATGTTGAATGTCTTAACAGTTTAAAACCGCATTCTTTAAAAAGGCTTACATTTTGTTGACAAAGAAAAAGAGGTTTACATTTAATATCTCTAAAATCTATGTGCACACATGCCACATGTCGAAATAACAATTTAATTAGTATATATCATAGCTAATAACCATTGACACTATGCAAGATAAGCTGTTTTAGTTGTTTCTCAAAGTTTTTTTTTATACATTGTTATTACATCTTTTCAGTATGATGGTTAAGATAATTCAACTAATGACTTTAGTATTAGAGATTAGATTCCTCCCACTATATAAAGAAATTTTTAAATGTGAACTTTATACTATTGATCGAGTTTTGTCGATCCAACTGTTGAAAAAAAAAATATAGAGTTTTCAGAGTTGAACCGAACACAACGCCAATACTAATATAAAATCTAAATTACTATGTTACATATGTAGAAACTAAAGAAGCAATTCAATGAAAACACAAAGATTGTAAAGAAATAACTCTTCTTTATTTAGCTTAGAAAAATTACTCAAAACCTCAACTCTCTAATTTCAATCTCTTAAGTTATACCACAACTTGGTATCTCCTTATATAGATTAGATAAGTTCCTATTACAATATGGAAACCTATATTTTAGATGACTCCTAAAATATCTCAAGCTTATCTAATATATCCACTTGCTCAGCAAGCTTAAACTAACATTATCCCCTCTAAACTTAACATCGATTTCTACTATGTCTCTAACACCAATCAAGTCTCTCATTTCCTTGAACTTGATCCTTCCAAGAGCCTTAGTTAGAATGTCCGCTTTTTGCTTGTTCCCGGGAACATGTTCAACTTCTATTTGACCATTCTCAACACATTCTCGTATGAAGTGATACCTCGTATGAATGTGTTTGCTTCTTCCATGAAAAACCGGGTTCTTAGTAAGTGCAATTTCCGATTTATTGTCAATGTATATTGTTGTCTTCTCACTTGTCAAACCCGTTACCTCACTAAGCAGTTCTTAAAGCCAAATTGCTTGTTTAGCCGCTTCTGTACCTGCCATAAACTCGGCCTCACATGATAACAAAGCTACAATATCTTGTTTTTGTGAGCACCAAGTGATTGGACTATCTCTGAGGTATAAGATATGCCCGGTAGTACTCCTTCCATCATCGGGATCAACATTATAGCTACTATCACTAAAACCAACAAGTTTTGGCACCTTGGTCGATGATCTCGTGAACACCAGTCCAAATGTAATTGCTCCCTTTAAGTATCGTAAGCATTGTTTCATCGCAGCTCCATGAGATTCTCTTGGACTTTGCATATAACGACTTAAAACTCTCACATAATATGCCAAATCCAGACGAGTGTGCATCAAATATCGTAGACATCCTACGTTCTTTCTATAATTTGTAGCATCAATCTCATCCTCCTCTTCCGATTTTGATAACTTAAGACCCGAGTCCATTGGTGTGTGCACGAGATTACACTCATTCATTCCCGATTCTTCAAGTATTTTTTGTGCATACCTTCTTTGGCTCAAAGTTATACCTTCATCAAATTGGTGTATCTCAATTCCAAGGTAATATATCAACTTCCCAAGGTCACTCATCTCAAATTTGGTTGACATCTCATTCTTAAATTCATCAATTATCCTTCTATTAGTCCATGTAACAAATAAATCATCAACATATACCGCTATGAGTAGATAATTATGTGTCACTTCCTTTCTATAAACCAAAGGCTCCTTCGTACATCTTTCAAAGTTTTAACTCTTTTAGAACTTGGCTTATCTTGAAGTTCCAGCTCTTGGTGCTTGTTTCAAACCATACAAAGCCTTCTTTAGTTTATAAACTTTGTGTTTACTCCCCTTGATCTCAAAACCCTCCGGTTGTGTCACATAAACGATTTCCTTGAGTTCTCCATTCAAGAAAGCCGTTTTGACATCAAGATGGTGAATTTTCCAACCATTTGATGCGGTTAAGTTAACTAAGAGACGAATCGTCTCTAGTCTAGCTACGAGAGAAAAGACTTCTTCATAGTCTATTCCATGTATTTGAACATACCCCTTTGCAACAAGCCTTGCTTTGTACTTAATGATGCTTCCATCCAGATTTCTCTTGATCTTGAACACCCACTTTAGTCCAATTGCTTTGATTCCCATTGGTAGATCCTCAAGATCCCATGTTTTGTTCCTAAAAATAGATGAGATTTCATCTTCACACACAAGAATCCACACCTTTAACTCCTTTGCTTCTCCAAAATTTCTTGGCTCTTCATTCAAGCACAAAAGTAACATTTCTCCTTCCCTTTCCGCAAGCAAAACATAATCTTCAAGATGTTTTGGCCTTGTGTTTTGTCTTTGTGACCTTCTCAAGATCGGATTAGGTTCTTCAATATCTTCACCATCGTTAGAATCATGCTCCTCATAATCTACTAACTCTTTTGTGGATTCTTGATTGTTACTTGCAGCATAAGCTTTGTTGCTTTCTTGTGAAGCTACCTCTTTTCCATCCTTTATATTCTCCTTTTCATCTTGATTTTCGTAAATCTCAAGCTCAAAACAAAAATCTTCTTCATGATTTGAGCCCGAGTTGTCGTTGTTGTTCCAATTCCGCCCCTTAGCTTCATCAAAAACAACATCTCGACTCACAACTATCTTCCGTGTAGGAGGATCAAGCAATCAATATGCTTTTAATCCCGGCTCAGTTCCCAGATGAACAAGCATCTGAGATCGATCATCTAACTTCTTTAAGTGTGGTGTATCAATTTTAGCATAGCTAATACACCCAAAAAATTGGACATGACTAATGTTAAGAATTTTGCGTCTCATAATCTCATATGGTGTCTTTCCTTTTAAAGATTTAGAAGAAATACGATTGATAAGATATGTAGAATGTCTTACCACTTCTCCCCATAAGTAGTTTGGAACACCCATATGTTTCATGATACTCCTAGATATCTTCATAAGTGTTTGATTTGTTCTTTCAACCACTCCATTTTGTTGTGGAGTATAAGGTGTCGTTAGATATCTCTTGATCCCGTTTTGTGAACAAAACTCATCAAATTCTTTTGACATAAACTCTCCTCCCCTATCCGATCGAAATACTTGTATTCTTTCTCTTGCTTCTTGCTCCACTATTTCTTTAAACTTCTTGAATTTATCGAATGCTTCACATTTCTCTTTCAATAAACTCGTCCTTATATACCTTCTTCGATCATCACTAAGGATAAAGATGTACCTATTTCCCGCAGCTGTTGATGGTGTTATTGGTCCACAAAGATCTCCATGTATAAGTTTAAGATTCTTCTTTGCTCGGTACATTGTAGATTGCAGAAAAACTCTCCTTGTTTGTTTTCCAAGTAAACAAGAACAACATATCTCTTTGTTGATATTAATCTTTGGAAGACCTTTAACAACTTCTCCATTAACCATGCTCTTTATAGTGTCGAGATTTACATGTCCCAATCTCGAATGCCACCTACTAGACTCACTTAATTTAGTTGGATGCAATTGTGTGATATCTTTAATGTCCATAATTACCTTGTATAAGCGATTCTTCAATCTCTTTGCATCAACAATGAGTTTTCCTTCGTGATCATGCATAATTAGATATCTCCTCTCAATCTAATGTCACAACTTTCCTCCGTTGTTTGTCCAAGGCTAATTATGTTGCTCTTCAAATCGGAAATAAAATACACATCCTTCATTATTTTCTCATTCCCGTTTTGATCAACAAAGGATATCAATCCTTTTCCTTTTATATCAATGTGTGAGTCATCACCAAATCTCACTTTCCCAGAAATAGTTTCATCGAGTTTAGTGAAATACCTCCTATCTCCGGTCATGTGATTGCTAGCTCTATTGTCTAGGTACCAAGTATTTCCCTCCTTGTTGTTTGTTTCGAACTTACTTGGTATGCAATTTTCCTCATTCAAAACTACGATTTCATGCAAAAACAAATCATCACCTTCTTGTGTTTCAGACTCGTTTTCATCCTCTTGTGCCTCTTGAAGCTTAAGCAAATGATCCAGACATTTAGAAGCAAAATGTCCAATTTTGTCACACCGATAACACACCACCTTAGTGATATCAAAATCTGCATTATTTATTCCTCGACCTCGTCTGCCTCTAGCTCTTCCTCTTGATCCTTCACTAGTGTTTCTCGTTTGATTTTGATACTCCATAGATCAATTGTTTTTGATCTTCTTGAGCTTCTTCTTCTTCGAGAATTCTCTCTTCATAGGCTTTTAGACATCCTACGATATCCTCAGAGCTTGTTATTTTAAGATCTAGAAGTTGCTCAAGAGATGCAACAATATGAATGTATTTCTTCCTACAAAGACACTTTAGAATTTTCTTAACTAGTTTAGGCTCCTTGATATTTGTTCCTAGAGAAAAGGCTTTTGATGTAATCGCGGATAACTTCCCAACGAAGTCATCGATGGTTTCGGTTTGGCTCATCTTGAGGCAGTCAAATTCCGACATTAAAATTTGCAACCTTGCCTCCCTAACACGTTCAACTCCTAAGTTTCAGGTTTTTATGGCATTCCATACCTTCTTTGTTGTGTCTAATTCTCCCACTTGTAGAAGGAGAGCCTCCGGTATTGATTGAAACAAAAGAGTCATTGCCATATTGTTCTTCTTTGTATCTATCACTTATGTCTGAATTACCTCCCATACTTCATGTACTTTGAGACATAACCTCATTTTCATAGCCCAAACGGTTTACTTTGTTGTGGTTAACATCGGACACACTATAGAGGAAGAGCTCCCTTCGGTTTTATTTTTCTCCACTAGGACAATGGCTTTTTCGTCTTCCATTGTCTCGGTTTGAATATACTTCGATCCCTCTTACTCCTTAAGCTCTGATATCAATTGTAGAAACTAAAGAAGCAATTCAATGAAAACACAAAGATTGTAAAAAAAAATAACTCTTTTTTATTTAGCTTAGAAAAACTACTCAAAACCTAAATTTTCTAACTTCAATCTCTTAAGTTAACCACAACTTGGTATATCGGTATATAGATTAGATAAGTTCTTATTACAATAAGGAAACCTTTATTTTAGATCACTTCTAAAATATCTCAAACTTATATAATCTATCCACATAGCTTGCTCGAACTAACAACATATATAGTGTTTTAAAAAAAAATATTCTTAGCAATCTTAGAAAGTGAGACGAGAATAATCATGCTTTAAAATTTATAATTGTGATTTTAATGAAATTGTAATGGTAATGAATAACTCATGATAAATAAATTTCTAAAATGATGATCTAAAAGAAACAAGTGAGAAAATTGGAGGAGAGAATACAAAATTAGAGAGTATAGTAACATTTTAAGATTTATGGGTAGAATATCTCAAGTTCCATTAAGATCAGACACTTCAAATTTGATTTCTCTAGATAGTGCGCACATTGTAGAAAACATAAAACTAGAGAATAAAGTATATTACTATATAAAAACTTTTTTTTAAAAAGTATATTACTATATAACTATTTTAATTACAAGAAACAAGAATAAGGAATACTATGTATGTATATATAAAACATGTGGTTTATTAAAAAAATGGGAATGTGTAAAGTGAAACACAATTTCCATGAACATAAAACCTTAATTCACGTAACGTATCAATTAGTCGAATAAAAGATGTGAAGTGATATAGATTATCTATCTAAGGTTTACCACATCACATTTTAGATCTATTGTTGTAGTAGGAAAATACTGAAATTATAAATTTTGAAAAAGAAATAAATCTAATAAACTATGCACACATAATTCTAAAAATAGCTTATATATATTAAAAAAATACTTCTTTATATATCTAGGTTTCTAGTTATATAAAACTAAAGTGAAAATGTATATACATAGGAGATGATCTCAATCCCAGTTTGATACGTGGCATGACGGATCTATTCCGTTAAAGCTGTTATGCGTGATGCTTGAAATATGTTTATGTATTGTCTATATATATTACGTATCACATCTTTTCCTTTGTAATATATTCTATCTTTTTCTATCGTTAGACGTCATATATATATCATGTGTGTTTGATTCCATATACACTAATGTAAAAATAGTGATGACTCTGTAATCAGTCGTCAAATCTTATGATTGAATTTTGCTACAAATTAAATCTTATGATTATAGGCACAGTACACTTAGTTAATAATATAAAGTATGAATTCTGCGAAGCTCTATTTAGCTAGAATGGTTTACTAGAAAGCTATCATATAACAATACTATAATTTTAAAAATATATGATATCTAATTTCAGGATGGTTATGTATAATTATCTCTATACTTTTATTTCATGACATTCTTTGAATTACCAAACAAAAGGCTATGAGAAGTGGGAGATATGTATTAAATTGAGCCTCACACGTAATCTTTATTAACACATCTTTTTTAGCATTTTTTAATCATTTTTTCCCAACCGTTTTATATGTTTTTCTACTGATTATATATATATATATTATACTATTTATATAATTATATATAGTAGATTATTTCGATTGTATCATAAGTTTAATTTTGTAGTACTCCAAATTTCTGAATAAAAATAAATGTGGATGCAAAAAATTTTACAAGTTTTAAATTGATTACTAATGAATTTTTTTTTTATGAAAGATTTCTTTTCTAACTGTTCAGTGATGCACCTCAAAGTGATTTTCTAATACCTTGGAAATAAAATGCAAAATACAAAAAAATAGTGATATCCAAATGTAGTTAATTGCGCTTACAAACTTGTGGAATTTCTTGTAGTTTTATATAAACTAGTTTCTTAATTTATTTTTGCTGTATGTTTATTAAAGTTAATTTTTCAAAATAAATGTGTCGGTGACGGTCTTCGTCGGAAACTTATTTCACCGGTCAAATGTGAAACTGGCTACAATTCAAGGACCATTTTAAGATGAAATGTTTAAAGGTTCGAAAACTATTGATGATTACATGCTCTTTACCATTTACTTCTAATAACGAAATCCTTTAATTAATGCATTTGTGTGTTTCAAAAAAAAAAAACTAAACTAGGATCCCTAATATTAAACTATGAGCATATATTAATTTTTTGTATTCATATGTATTTTTCACAATATATTGTTTGATAATTAAAATATTCAGGAATCTGAAAATAAATGCGACACAAAAGCTTAATTTTATATTACAAAATGTCAAGAGTTTGGGAAGATGTTTTATTTCACATAAGATTAACCTAATTACGATATACAAAACTATACAAAAATATTAATATGTTAATATCAAGATCCTCGAATACAATATTTCTATAATAAAAAAATGTGTAACTATACGAATTTGGTGAGACCTATCAATCTGTCTTGTAATGAATTTACAATGTCTGTATAACCAGCCATTTTAATTTATTTACCAAAAGTCTATAATAGCCAGGTTTCAAGAAAAGAAGGATTGGATTAAAATGTTGTATTTATCTAATTTGGGCTACGTATATTTATTTAAGGTGAGTTTTAAATCTTACATTCAAAGTTAATTGCGGGTTTTACATGAATACGTATACCCACGTGTCATAATTAGATGTTAATTGTTCACCTATTTATTTCCACTTACAAAACAAATGTTTGTCTTTCTTTCTATTTTCTTACATTTGATATAAAAAAATTGTCCTTCTTTTTTTAACATATAGTTCAATAATATGATTTTTGCAAAATAAATCATTTGGTAAACAAGAGTGATCCAACAGATTTTTGATAAAAGAAAAGTTGGGTACTTCAATTTACATGAACTATACAATTACCAGTAATAATTGATTGCGAAATTGAATTCCACTAATTAAAGCCAACCATCTAAGAGGTGATCATTCATCCCACAGTATTTTCATGCAGCTATGTTCATTAGTACAAACTAAAATGGATCCTTATCATATTATACAGGTATGAGAAGTTCTAACGTAGAGAATAGGTTCAGCAAAAGCCCAATAAAACCCACCACCTGGCCCAATCATCTTCTATGTGGCACACGAATCAAAAGTCCAATAATAAGGATATGATTTTATTTTTTTATTTTAATGTCAAAATCTATACCGGGTTCAAAGTATTTGAAGGAGTGAAATAAGTCTATTACGTATAGATTAAAAGAGTTTAGAGTCGAAACAGGTTAATTCGAGACAAATCGGGTCGAACCTAATTAAGATTCAAGTGCATGTTGGTTCTATCGGTCACTTTTATCGACCACATGGTTGATAGAATTCACAAAAGTTTTTTCGTGCTGCTGGTTGATTCTATCGACCATTTGGTTGTTATAATTTCACACAAGTTTTTTTTGTGCAACTGGTTGTAACTATTGGTCATTTGGTCATTATAATTTCACAGAGGCTTCTTCGTGTGACATGTTGATTTTATCGACCGCTTCTACCAACCACATGGTCAATGGTTCTATCAAGAAAGTCTTTCTACTTGATTTTGTGCATTTTTGCTCCAATAGCTCCATTCTCTTGCTTTAGTCTTCATCCTCAAATTCTCAAATCTCCAAATCTTCAAATCTCCAAACATAACAACAAATCACCTTAAAATGACTCAAGAACAGAAAAATATGTAACGAAATCTATCTAAAATTCTAAAATGTAAAAGATGAAAAATACTACACTAAAATGAAAATGTATGAGTCCTAATTGTTGTAAGTGATGCAAAAATGTGAAGGAATCCTAAGCTAATAATCACACTTATGTGACGAAGTCCTTATTTAAACTACATATGATTTCACTATCCATATATATTATCAAAGCTATCATTTTAAGTTAATGGAGAGAAATTGTAACAGAAATCCAAACTCATCATCCGATCGACATCTATCAAAATTTGAATAGTCTTGTCACTAAACACATTTGCGAGGAACCAGAAATAACTGAAATCGCAACACATAAATTAAAATTAAAATATCAAAAACGATTATGCACAACGAGTATGTGAACAAGTGGACCACCACCACTTAGTTATGTATATATATATATAACTTTTTGTGCTTGAGCATTTTATTTTGACAGGAATTCAATCCAATATAGAGGACTATCATCTTGTAACTTGTAATTTCATGAACCAAATCTGCAAGTGATATATTATATAAAAGAGAATCCAAATATTAAAACATTTGTTAGCATAAGGTAAAAACAACATTGGTGTATAAGATAACATTATACTGTTATTCAACAGTTTTTTTGAAAAAAAAATGTTAAGACAGTTTTATTCTAATCATTATGATTAAAAGAAAATGGAAATAGATGAGAAGTGAGAACCACATATATCTTACCCAAGAGTGCTCCCACTTTCCATCGTTTCTTTACTTTTTATTTTATGTTTTTATCTCTTGATGGTTGGTCTTTGGCCACACCAAATTTACTAAATATTTAGATATATTGTTGGAATTCGTATCTACGCACTCAAAACAAATCAAGAATTCGTTATGTTTGATAATTAGAATGATCCAACTAATGATTTCGAATTAAGAATTAGATTACTCTCTAATATAATAAAAAGTATTTTAGAAAGTAGAATTTGTCGATCCAATTGACTAAAGAAAAAAGAAAAACAAATCAAGAAGAGTGATTTGATATTCATTGCAAAAAGTCTTTTGTGGAAATGTAATATTATATAAAGTTGGATCAATAAAACAAAACTAATTAATATCTAATAAAACAAAAAAATCTGCAATAAATGTAACAATGGAAGCTGACGTAATAGAGTTTAATCAAATGCAGGGTCCCTCATACCACGCTTTTCTTGTTTTCTCCACATCAATGATGAAATCATTATTTCAAGTTCTAATAATCACGACAATGACAACTCTAACAAAAGATGCATGACTTCTTTAACGGATATTAAGACAATATCAACGATAAGGATTTCCCATGGAAATTTGAAACGGAGGGTTACCATTTGTACACTTGTTTGGTTGCTTTTCTGTCTTTAAAAACTTTATCAGAATGATAGAATGGAAAGTGTAGCTGGAGTGATGTTCCAAAGGGCAGTTGCGAGAAATTTGCATGACCTGTTTGGATTGATGATGGACAATTGGCTTCTGTACAGTACAATCGAGTGTGTTGTGTTGCTTTCCAATATTAATGATGGTCCTTACATGAATCTCCAAGAACTTCGGCCAATTCCAAATGCCCACGAACCAACTAATGGAATTTTTTTTTGTTTTTTTTAAGTCTATAGTTGTTGAGTTCTTATCAATCTGGTTTTAGAATTATTAGAATATGAATTTTCAACTCAAAATCAATTGGCAATGAGTAGATAGATTCATATCTTATATATATATTAGTTAGGATCTCTTCCAACTTCTAATGTGAGAGTTATTCCCTAATACGCCTCCTCGAGATGATATTTTTTGGCCATTGATCTCAATATGTTTGAGGATGGATCGACGGCACCAATTTTGAGTCTGGTTTGTCTATAATTGGAGTAAGTTTGGGTAGAATCAGGTTGAAAAAAGTGGATCGTGGGCTCTGATACCACATTAGAATATGAGCTTCCAACTCAAAACCAATTGACAATGAGTGGAGACGCCCATATCTAGAATCTATACCAACTTCCAATGTGAGATGTTATTCCCTAATAAGAATGATTTAGTTAATGAGGCATCAGAAATTTGACTTCTCTCTACTACAGTTGATAGATAAAAAATGTTTTAGAAAATCAACTTTACGTTATAAATTAAACTTTCTCGATAATTACTAAAAATGAAACTACAACTAGAAAAAGAAAACAAAGAAAAAAAAGACAACAAAATGAGAGTAAGTGGATGCGTTTAGGTTTCAACATGACTTCTCTGGTTAACAAAAAATGAATATATATATATATATATAGTTTGACAAAAAAAAATCAAATATTTATGGTAAATGGACCAATTTTCTTTTTTTGTCAACCAAGTAACTATTAGATAGACAAAATTCGATTTATAGTCTAAGTTTTCCAAATGGAGTAGGGTGAGATTCGAGCTCACCACCTCGTACCTAGCTAAATCAGAGGCAAACTAAATGGACCACATATTTCTTGGTATGGACCAATCCTTGTTAAATGTTTTGTTTCTCTTTTCCATTTTAAATAGTAAATGTCCATATGAAAAATAATAATTCAGTCTCTACTCTCTCTCCAAAGCATAAACCTTAATACTATGAAATAAATAAACAAAACAAAAGGAACAATAATAATTTTGTCCATGCAAGACACAAGCCTTTTAATATTAGTACTTATATATTTCAAAACAAAATGATAGTGTATTCAAATTTACCACATAGTAACGTGATGAGAGATTTATATATGTGATGCACACTGGCTATTAATATATTATCTATCTTCTACAAAAAAAAATTGTCTAGGTCATGTTAATGGCACGCTAGTATTCTTTTTTCTTTCATCTAGAATTGAAAAACAAATTATTCGGATTTTACAAATACAGAATACTAGAACCGACAAAATACATAAATTTTTCTAAAAACTAAAGTAAAAAAAGGAAATTATTACAAATGAAATCTAGAAATTTTTTTTTTTAAATCTAAAGACAAAGACTCGAAATAGAACCCAACCCGGAATAAAAACTAAAACACCGCAAAGTAAACACAGCTCACGTAGATGACAAAACTTTCTATAGTGGCTTGATGCATCTCACAATGAAAGACTGAGAAACTAAACCAGTAAGCATTAAATCACACATATTTTCGGAATAGGTATAGTCTAAAAAGACCATCGTAAAACGACGAAATATGAATGTTTGACGCCACAAACAAAACCCATGAAAAAACAAGACTTCGATCAAATCTTTTAAATGTGGATAAGAAGCAGAACAAACTTAACACATGGAACAAACCTAATCCCGGATGTGCACGCTTAGTATTCTAAAACACTTTATATAAATCATGAAAACCACTTTAATAGAAGAGACACATTTGGTTGATTAATATATTGGTACAATGTTGCATTATATATGTACTTTTTCTGGTTTTTTTTCATAATTTAACCCATCAATGATTGTCTCAATTGGTATATGCATGGAATATGCTTTGAGCTTCTCTCCGGCTTAGCTATGCTTTGTTATCTTTAGTAATTTGTGTGGGTTAAAATTTATGTATTGCGTCTTAATAAGTTGGTAAATAAACAAATATACACCTGATACACTGAGAGTTTTAATCTTAAAAGACTATTGCAAGCCCACAGCAAATCGAAATAGTATTTAAGGATCGCATCTACGAAAACCAAGGATTACATTATTGATTACTCAAATTCAATTCAAGCTAAGACAAATTAAATTAGAAGTGATTGTAACTAACAACTTAAACAAAATACGGTTGTGAAAATCAATAATAAAAACATCAGGCATCGAGAATTCGTAAGGAAATAAGGAACTGAATTAAGAAACTATTCAGAACACATATTCAACAAATTCTCGACTTAGACATAATAATATAGCAAAATTCGTTGTCGTGACGTCGACTACTATATTGAGCAACTTAGAAATCATAAATTATCGTTTGGTTCTAGAGATCTAAATACACATTATCGAATTGGTCTGATAGGTCCACAATTAGCCTTAACATCAGCTTTCGTTGGTTAAGGACTAATTGCTCGTCTAAGCTAATTTAGACATCTAACAGACCCTTTTGGTGAGTTAAACAACCTAAGATCATAGACTAGGTGATCAGACTAATTTAAGCATTACACACAGAAATAGAAGAATAACACATAAGATTTAACCATATTTGTTTCTAATTCATTGATTCCCTAAATTCCTAAAAAACCCTAAATTTGATTTTGAAACTACTAAAAACATAATTAAAGAAGAACAAGCAAAAGGAATAATAGAAATCATAATGAAATTGCAAAAGAATAATATTCAAAATATTCAAAATTCTTCTGAAGTGTAGAGGATGAAATCTTCTCCCCCAAAAGGTTACAAAAGTCTCATGTCAAAAGAATAAATTATGTTTTCTAAAAATCTTGAAAACTCTATATTTAAAAGACTAAAACGTGTCTGGTACAAAATAAAGAAAATCTGAAAATATTTCGCATGCATGTAGATCGGTCAATCCACTGTAGAATGGTCGATCTTGATCTTGACTGGTCGTTCCACAAATCGAGCGCATGTCACTCGTTAAGGGTTGGAACGATCGATCCCGAGGTAGCAGGTCGATCCTGAGGTCGTGCGCAGCTTCTGGTTCTGTGGAGACCAATCGATCCACGATCAGTCGGTCGATCTAAAGGTTGTGCACAACTTGTAATGTTGTGGAGATCGATCAATCTAGGAGGGGACCGATCGATCTTGGAAAACGCCAGAAATGTTCATTTTTGCTCCAAACCATGTTTTGAGCGCTTTGTTCCATTCTAACTCATTTTACACCTGAAAAAACTCGAAAAAACTAACAAAATCTCGAAAAACACCTAAAAATATGAGTCAAAAATCGACAAAAATGCAATACATCAATACCCTAACGCATAACATGTGAATGTATAGATTTTTAATCAAAAAATAATATTATGATAGTTGTCATTTTGTATATATAGTTCTTTCTCTTGTAATATTCTTTTTGATAACATTATAATATTTATACATAAATTTTTTTTTTTTCTTTTATAAATATTGACAATAATTGCCGACCAAAAAAGAAATATTGACAATAATTTGAAGGAATTTCTTTACTTGAATGAAAAGCTAATGGAGACCACAGACAGGTCATTAAATCGTTTTCAGCTCAAAACAAGTAGACAAATATTCTGTTCTATTTTAATGAAAATAATATTATTTTATTTTATTTTAAAAGCATCGTCGGTTTTACTTTTTTTGGGGTGAGTGGGTGTTTCTCACGTTAATGCTTTAATTACATGCAGGTCCCAATTAAGAGTGACTGAACTTCTCACTCTATAGAGATCATTTTATTTACCTACTAAATACCACTCATAATTAATATACAACTTAAATCCATGACCAATAAATTGTGAATTAAACATATCACAAATCATCCTTAATTGATTTCTTTCTTCATAACCAGAATTTTACCATCTAATTAATCACATATCTATAAATGTGTAGAGTATATATCTCCAACTCACCTTTATTTTTGACTTTAAATACTATTTTAAAGTAAATTCATTCTAACCAACCTTTATTTTTGATTCTAAAATAGTGAAATGCTATTTTTTATTTTATTTTAGAGTTGACATTTTTAGAATAAAAATGAAATATATTTATAATATTCGTTTGTAGAGTAAGAAATAAATAAATACATTGGAATAGATTATATCTCTATTATAGAGTTTTTCCATTTTAAAGTAAAAAACAGATGAATACATTGAAGATGGTCTTAACCAAAAAATGATTTTAATACTACTAGACAACCACCGTTTGGTCAATTGTCTACTTGTTTTTCAATCCATATTAATATTTTGATATCAACCAAAATTAGAGTTTGATATATAAGCTTAGAGCTTGGTTTTTTGTTTGGAATCATGCATGTTACATCATTGGAACGATATAATATCAAAAGAAATAAACTCAAAGGAGCGAGAGAAAATTGCAAAATTAGATAACATCTCATGGAAGAATGAGAAGCTTAAGAAAAATTTACTTATAAATATAATATGATAACATTATTAACTTTTAATTATATGTATAGTAGCGCACAGACTTAATGATAAACATTAATTTGCTCAACTACGTGATTTTTTTTCTCTTATAAATTTATCATACCAAACTTCAATAATATCTGCCATTATTTTGTGTTTGTTTTCTTTTGGGCAAGAAATATCATCCAATAATTATAGGTTTAAAATTTAAGTGTATATAGTATACAGTGTGGAAGTTTGTCCCTTCTTTTTGGTCAGGAAAGTGTGTCCACAACACATGAATTTGTTGATATTTTCGATAGTTGGATATAATTAATTAATAACGTTACTAATATATCCTAATTTTATGTCTGGATTCAGAATCAGTGGTGGCTTAATTAAGAACGAAACTATAATATGTTTCGTGAAGAAGAGTGTTTAGTCATATGATAAAAAGGTAAACAAAAAGAGGATCAACTAAAATAAATAAAATTAATCAACATGTGTACGTAAAGATTATTGTAATGAAAAAGTATATTCGCATAAAATATAACCTTAATAAAACAAGAGAGCAGCTGGAATACATAAATAAATGGTCGAAAGTGGTACTGAAACAGCATCATACCATCAGGTTCCAGTCTAACCAATCTGGCAATGAAAGATCCAAATCTTATATATACTTTTTAACATTAGACCACAACTGATCGGTCTATTAGTCAATTTCCTATATTATATAGGCGGTGGGACTCGAGTCCTGCTTGTGCAAGTGCGCATGTCTTAATAAACTTATCTTCTGCCACTAGACTAAAAGCCACTTGCCAAATCTTATATATAATAGAGATAATACTTTTTAATTTTGATGTGGAATATTATTCAATAAGTGTCCTACTGGGTGGATAACAAAAAAAAGCAAACACTAAAGTTAAGTTTACTCCAAAAAAGACAATATTGTGAAGTGATAGTAGGCCCAAATATGTCTATCCATTACAAGAAATATGGCTATTCCAAACGTAATAAATCGTCTAAAGGCTGTCAAGAAATAATTAAAATCATATTACTAAATCTAGTAACAAGTAGGCCAATTATTCTGCCACAAAGCTATAATAATTTCTTCAATTTCAAGATCCTGGTGTACAATATTTTCAAAATTAAGTTATAATACTTTTCGAAATTTTGATCTTCTCATTTAATTCTTACTCCATGTAGTCTTCTTACACCATTTTGAAGTTTTGTTACTCTATCATCTTCACTCTTACATTAACTATCTCCAAATCATTTGGACCTTGACAAAGGTAAGAAAACTTTTGAATGTAAAGATTCGATTTTATTTAGAATGTTAACTTTTTTTGTGTCGTCTCTATTTGGTATAATTATAAAGTGAGAAAATGAAAACATTTGAGTCAAAGAACAGCATCAGAAGAATTTCTTTCAATTCGATCATAAAGCCTTAGAAAACTATTATCAAGGTGGGTTCCAAACTCATGAAGGTTACGTTGAGAGTCATAAAGGAAATCAAATAAAAATAATAATTTGTTTTGTTAAAAGATTATAATTTTGTTTAAATAGAGAATAAGTGAGAGGTAGTAAGAGACGAACAATAATAGAACAACATCAAAAGTGGCAAACAAATGGGACCAACAATGAAAGAACACGTAATGTTACAATTTCACAATTCAATTCTCAATTATCAGTCGTACTTTCTCCCTTCACTATTAGGACCCATTTTTCCTTTCTAATTTTTCATTTGCGTTTACAACATTATGATATAATTTAATCTCTTTAATATTTGTGTTTTTATAGTTAATGTATAATTTGATTGGCAATAAGTGGAATGCTTCCAGATGTGGTTAATAAACGATCCAAATCTATTATCTCGAAAATAATAAAACAGTATAGATGTTGTCGGTTAAGTTAATCTTAGACTCTAACACTATATTAGTCCATACAATGCCTTTCTGAGTCTACTAACTAGATGTGAAGAAACTGATCACCCTGGCGAAGGTGTAAACTAAACCCGACTCCCTAAATCTAGAATCGTTTTCCATTCATAAAAGCATTCCCCACATCTCACTGGAACTGAGTATCAAGGGCTACTTTCTCACCGTGGCAATTGCAACCCGTATCATAATTGGCCCGTACTAAAGTAACCTTTGCCAGTGAAAGTTTTATCAGATCGATACCAAGAGTGGATACTACCCTTGAAAGGCAACCAATTCCTTGCTCTCTGGCTATTATTCATAAAACCAATTGTCATTCTGGCATTTGTTTGTTTGAATGTTGGTAATGGCTTCCAGGTCGGAACCCACCTTCACCCTTCGCCTTCGGCTTTCGATGAACTCAGTCTTCCGCCTTTGGCTTCTGCCTTGCCCTAAGTGGGTGCCTTAGTTGACAATCTGATGAAATCATTTATTGATTTTTTTATTTTATATATTAGATTACAATATATTTAATGTGATATTTCCACATTCTAATAAGTCTAGCTAGTATATATATTTAAGTGACAAAAACTTAATTAATATATGTTATCTAGTGACCAAGCGCATATTCCTAATATTTAATAACCAAGTTGTTAAAAAAAACATACATATACAAAAGTATTGTAATAAATATACAACATCACTTTTCAGAAATTATTATCAAATATTTTACTAGTTAAAGTAAATTATATAGTTTACTAACTAAAGTATCTGTAAAAATTTGAGTGTATGTGTATATATATATATATATATATGTGTGTGTGTATCGGAGGAGCTCATCAATTCACCACTATCACACTATGCCTCTTCGTTTTTCTTAAGCTTCCTAAGAAAATTGAAGAAAAATGAAAACACTTAGCAGCTCTTTGGGTAAGATCCAAGAGCGTTTCTCGATCAGTCTCATATTCAAATGCATCAGAGTTCTCATCAACAGATCTATTTCTTTCTTATTTTCTTAAACATATTTCCTCTCAAATTTTTACTCTTCTTAAAAATCTACCTACGTACATATATATCTTTTTTCCTCTTCTTATATCTTGAGTAGTGAATTCAGACATATCGGAAAAAGAATGTCAAGAAAGCCATGTTGTGTCGGAGAAGGGCTGAAGAAAGGGGCATGGACCGCTGAGGAAGATAAGAAACTCATCACTTACATCAATCAACACGGCGAAGGAGGCTGGCGTGACATTCCCCAAAAAGCTGGTTTCTATTTACTCAAATCTATACTTGTTTTTATTCGATATTCATTGGTATTAATTATATATTTTTGTTGTTTGGTTAGGGTTGCAGCGATGTGGAAAGAGTTGTAGACTGCGATGGACTAATTACCTTAAACCTGAGATCAAAAGAGGCCAGTTTACTTCAGAGGAAGAGCAGATTATCATCATGCTTCATGCTTCTCGTGGCAACAAGTGCGTTTTATATCTTTATGTTTGATGAAATGCATATATTATCTTTCAGAGATGACCATCGTTTAAGGGTCTATGAATTTACATAAACTTTTTCGCTAATTATTTCATGCGTTTATACTGAATTTTAGGTGGTCGGTTATAGCGAGACATTTACCTAGAAGGACAGATAATGAGATCAAAAATTACTGGAATACGCATCTTAAGAAACGTTTGATCGAACAGGGTATTGATCCCGTGACTCACAAGCCACTAGCTTCTAATTCCAAGCCTGAGGACTTAAATTCCCTAGGTGGGTCTAGTTCCGAGAAGCAGTACTCTCGGTCTATCTCAATGCCTTCCCTGTCTCACCCTCCGGCTTCCGGTTTCCACACAGTTTCCGAGGTCAGAAACAATGACGGGACACCAGTTTCGGGTGGTTCCTTGAGTTGCAAGATACGTTTTAAGAAATCGAGTTCTACATCAAGGCTATTGAACAAAGTTGCGGCTAAGGCAACTTCCATCAAAGATATATTGTCAGCCTCCATTGGAGGTAGTTTAAATGCTACCACAATATCACATGCAAGCTATTTCAATGGCTTTTCTGAGCAGGTTCAAAATGAAGAGAATAGTTCTAATGCATCTCTCACAAATACTCTCTCCGAATTCGATCCTTTCTCTCAATCATCATTGTACCCTGAGCATGAGACCATTGCTACTACTTCTGATCTCTGCATGGACCAGAACTACGATTTCTCTCATCTTCTAGAAAAGCTCGAGGGACATAACTACAACGAGGAGAATAAGATGAATGTTAAGTATGGTCACGATCTTCTTATGTCCGATATCTCCCAAGAAGTCTCATCAACTAGCGTTGATGATCAAGACAATATTGTTGGTAACGTTGAAGGATGGTCAAATTATCTACTTGACCAGACCAAGTATATGTATGACACCGACTCAGATTCTCTCGATAAGCATTTCATATAACTCTTCATATCCAAACAGAGAGGTTTCAAACCATTAGAAGGCGTAAAACAATGGTTCTGTAACCAAGGCTTAGGCTTCCGTTTACTCGTTCGAACGAGAAGTTGTGTTATGTATGTATTTGGTATTTGGGTTGTTTAGTATATAATGTTTGATAAGGATTTTGAATTTTGGTTTCTCTTACTAAGAGCCATGCATGTAATCATGTGGATCAATTTGTCATTGATTTGCAGGGGTCACGATGTTTTATTATATATCAAAACAATTTGTTTTCTTTGTTTAACTTAGGGTTTTGTGCAAAAAAAACTCTCCGGCCTAATATTTTTGCAATTTAACACTCCAAAAAAAAAAAATACAAGTCAATCTCATAAACCTAAAGATCAATGCAATATAACCCATATAAAAAAAGTTTTTACGATCACATATGATAGATTTTCAAAAACTTAAGAATAGATTTAGATTTTTTATCATCGGCTTTAATTTAATATATTATTTATCATAATTTTAAAAACTTAATAATGGTGACGAAGGTTATATTGCATTCATGTTGGAGTTGATCATATTGATTTGTATTTATTTAAGACTAAATTACAAAAAAATGGCATTTCAAAATTTTTGTACACAAAACCCTTTAATTTTTATATATTTAAGAAAATGTGGTTTTTTTTTTGTGTCATAATAGTGCCCATTGTAATCATGTTGTGATTATGCTCATAAATGATTTTAAATGTTTCCAACTTTTCATGGCATTGGTAGTGACTAGTAACTTTTCATTGAACGGATCACAACATCCCACTTTCTGGTATATAGTAATTGAAGAATATATTGATAATAAATGTTCAAAATAGAGATAAAGAAAAGGCTCAAACGAAAAAGACATTGCAATAAAAGTGTATTATATGGCCAATAGACAGATTATATATATGAAACAGATTTCCAATTAGATTTGTGACCCGAAAAAATTAGTCCTGATTACAAAATCGAATATTGGCAAATAGTAATCAGCCTTACCAATAATAAAATAACAATCATGTACATATAAAAGTGTCATTTTTATTATAATATAAAAGTATCGTAGTAGTAATCATGTGTCATATGATTATTCATTTCCTCATTTGAAATATTACATCTTTATTAGATTTTATATGTATTGCGACGACAAAACATTTACATATAGAAACACAAATTTGATACCGTAATCCACATAGGAGTTTCAAAATAAAGAAAATAGCAGATAAGATTTTTAAAATGCTTTTATTTTTGTTTGACAATAATAATAATTATGTGAGGTCTTACTCACTTTTGGTAAATGGACTTTTGACCAACTCACGTCCCTCAATAAATAGAAAAATACAAAACTAAATGGGAAAAGCAAAAATGCCCCATTGAACTTTCTAAGAGGCAGAAAAAACAAATGCAATTTTTGAACTTACAACAACAAACCCAAATTTCGAACAATTTAAATTAGCGACCGTTTCTCCATTTTAAATGCATAATTATGCATCTGGACGAAATATCTCAACTTAGTTAAAATTTCTAAAAATTCTAGAAATTAGACGTTGATAAAATTCATAAAAAATAAAAAGACCAACATACCATTTCATTCTCTCTTTCTCCTTTTTGTTGTTCTCTTTTTTCTTTTTTACTCTTTCTCATTTTTTTTTATTCTTTTTCTTCTTTTTCATTTTTTTCTTTTTTTAATTCTCTCTCGATATTTCTACTTTTTCTCCTCTTTTTTTGTTCTCTCCTCTTATTTACTTTATTTCATTTTTTTTTACTTTCTCTCATCTTTTTACTCTATTTCCTCTTTTTAACTTTTTCTCTTCTTTTTTGGGAAAACGGACATTTTAATATTGAACTTGCACTGTTTTGCTATTTTAATACCGAATTTCTTCTCTCTCCTGATAAATACTAAACTTTGAGTTGACCACGCCGATTTGGTATTACCGTTAGTCAACGTTAAACACCGTTAGTCCAAATTTAACAGCCGTTAATCCGTGAGAAAACGACGTCGTTTTGAATTAATGAATTCATCAAAACGATGTCGTTTTGACAAATTCTTAGAATAAAAAAAAAAAAAAAAACTAAAAGGTTTCTTTTTTAATTTCTGGTCCCACCAAGTTCAGGTTTTTAAGCTTCCGACATTGTTCATCCCCAAAAACACAAACCAGAGATAGCAAATTATATAAAAGCTAAAGTCTCAAATCGTAAATTGAGTCGGTGAGCTACGTTTATGTTGAAAAAAAATTCTAGTAAAACAAATTAGTGAAATTATCAAATCATAAGAGTATATAAGAAGAAATAATAAGAGGATAAAAATCCAAAAATTCTATGTGTACAATGAACTGGTCAAGCTCTTTGTCGTCGCCGACGAGTCCTTGACTGGCGCCTAAAGCTGAGTATTTAGCGACAACGTGCTCCGACTGAGCAAGCTGAGCATCAATTCTCGGAAGCTGATCAACCGGAGTCGCTATTCTCAAACACGCAACATGAGCCGATAAAAGCTGCTCATAGAGTGGATGCGAGAGGATCTCCGCCTTATGCCTTGCAATCTGCCAACTCACCACTCCTTCCGCCGCCGTACCTCCTCCTCCGCCGTCGTTTTTATTCTCATCGCCACTTTTCATCTCACCGCCGATCATCGGTGCAGCTCCTCCCGTAACATCATCGATTGCGTCTCCGACAACAGGAGCACCGGAAGCAGCGGCGGCGTTGGAGTTTCGTTGGAGAAAGGAGGCGGAGCGAGAGAGCCACTGATTAGCTACGGAGGAAGGAGAATCGGAGCTACTTGCAGCAGCTGTGTTGTTGGCCGTAGCTGTGTGAAGGTTAAGGAAATTGTTATTATCGGAGGAACGAAGAAGCGCCGTGTTTAGCCAATTAGGAGGAGGTGTTTCCTGGAAATGTTGTTGCGGTTGCGGAGGAGGAGGTTGGTGTTGGTCGGTGAAATGATTGAAAGAGAGGTCTTGAGAGAGATGATTGTGATGAAACGCCATCGTTTTTGGGCTGACTTTTTTGAAGGAGAGCTCTTGAGGAAAAGTTTTTTTTTTTTTTTTTTCTGAGCATTTGTCAAAACGAAGTCGTTTTGATGAATTCATTAATTCAAAACGACGTCGTTTTCTCACATATTAACGGCTGTTAAATTTGGGCTAACGGTGTTTAACGTTGACTAACGGTAATATCAAATCGGCGTGGTCAACTTAAAATTTAGTATTTATCAAAAGAGAGAAGAAATTCGGTATTAAAATGACAAAAAGGTGCAAGTTCAGTATTAAAATATCCGTTTTCTCCTTCTTTTTTACTTTTTTTTCTATTTTTACTATTTTTCTCTTTCTCTCTCTCTTCTTTTTTATTCTCTCTCTACTTTTTTTTACTCTTTCTTCTCTTTTTTACTCTTTTTCTTCTTTTTTTTACTCTCTTCTCTCTTTTACTTTCTCTCCTCTTTTTATTTTCTCTCCATTTTTTACTCTTTCTCCTCTTTTTTACTCACTCTTCTCTTTTTTACACTCTCTTTTCTTTTTTACTCTCTCTCTCTTCTTTTTACTCTCTCTCATCGTTTTCATCTCTCTCCTCTATTTTATTCTCTCTCGTTTTATACTTCTCTCTTCTTCTTTTTCTTCTCACTCATCTTTTTAATAATTAATTTTTTCTACCTAGTTTAAAATTTAAAAACTCAATTTTAAAAATTAAATATTTAATAAAAATAATATTTATAAATGTTAAAAGATAGATTTCTATTTAGTTGAATATAGTTTTAATTTCATTAATTAAAATAATACTTAAAAATTAATTATTTTTTTAGTCATTTTATAGGTAGGCTATCTAAATGTAAATATCAATTTATAAAATAAACACACACATCTAGATACAACATTCAGATGTAGTATCCACCATGAAAATAAACAACATCCAGCTGATTTATCCAGATGGTGCATTTAAATAGACCATCTGGATGGAGTAGCTGAATGAACAAACAAACAAGGCCTTCAAATATTTCTAGTTTCTCAGAGTAAACAAGATTTTAGCTAATTACTATGTAACAAATTCATGTTGTCCGCTTATGGTTATAAAAAAATCATGCATTGCATATGTAAAATTTTAAAGAGAAGTGTTTTTGATTAAGTGCTTAAATTTTTATCTCAGCAATATTTTATACTGAAGTTTTATTCCAAATAATGATATAATTTTATATAATATTATTTAGAATTTAAAGATTTGTGTTATGGATCTCATGTATGATCAACATAAACTTAACAAAAAATGAAAACTTTGTTTATCAAACTCCATTTTCTGTTACCTTAAGGACGTTATACACGTGGTAGCGAGTTTTGTGTTTTCAATCACTATGTGGTTGCGCTTTTTAATTTCTTAATCTAAAGTAAAATTATGCTTTTGTAATTAAACTATGGTTTTTTTAGTGACAGTACCATAAAACATACAAAGTCAAAAAAAAGTGGTATAGTGATTAAAATATTCGTTTTTAAATATCCTTTTTTGGCGGAGTATGAATATTCAGACTGAAATTTTTAGCATCGTAAATATTTCTAGGAGTAGTATAAAATCTAAAATTTTATGTATTTCGAATATTAATTTGGATGTTGGACTAAAAGCACACTAACAAAAAAGAGAGAGTGTATATGGCCCATTTATTAACACAAAAAATATAAGGCCCATTAGTGATGGACTTTACTCGAAAGCCTGAACTAGTATTGTAGACGAATGGGAGGGAGGCGGTTTGATTCATTAAACCGGTTTTTAAATTCGTAATCGCTTCATAAATGTAAGATTCAAAGTCAATGTTACTAATCACATTTACGAGGTATCTCAATTTAATATTGCAGAGTTTACAGTATAATCTTTGGGAAGGAATCATCATTTACTTTACCAACGATTTGAATTGAGTCACTCTCATCTCTATAAATAGCCAATGTTTAATCGAGATCTTAAATCAACCATTACCAAGGCTTTAAGTTGTTAATCAAAATAACATCTAAGAAAATGAGTGGGAAAAGCGGCAACGGCGGTGGAGGAAAGAGTGGTGGTGGAGGAGGAAATAACGGTGGTGTTGGAGGAAAGAGCGGCGGAGGTGGAGGAGGAGGTTACATGGCAGCACCAGGGGCAAATGGTGGTTACATATCAAGAGCTGGATTTGAGAGTAACCCTCAAGCTTACTTTAGTAATTTGCATGGCAGTGGACAGAGCAAGAAGTGAATCATCTTCTACTATTTTATAATGTCATAAAACTGATATGAAAGCTTTAAATAAATTATTAAATAAATGATTTTTTGTGTTATTGCTTAGCCTTTGCTCTGCTTTATTAATCATGTGCCTTTTTGGTTAATATGGGTTCTGAATTATAATAATAAATGCATCACAAATACATTAGCCATAAATTATATTTTGTGATAAAATTTCAACACATAAAACTATTACATGTTAAATTTTAAACTTATGTGGTTGCTTAAAAGTAAATTCAACATTCACAATCAGAGGCGAATCTACATTGGATGAAGATGAGGCATGTGCCCCATACTGCTTATAATAATTTGTTGATCACCTATTAAAACATTACTAATTATTGTTGGCTCAGTTGGTTGTTGAGATGCTCATTTTTCTTATCTTATCAACCTTGTTTTACCATTTTGCTTTTTTTCAATTCACCTTTTCTTATGTATATGTAGTCATATCTCATAATTTATTTTATTTCATTTTTCAAAACTTATAATTTTTTTTTCCCTTCAATTTATAACTTTTTCTTTGATTGGGTTATAATTATATATTTTTTCCTTTAATTATGGTTTTTAGAATATTTTTCTAAAATAGAAAAAGTTGAAAATTTAGCTGTCAAATATGATATCTAAAACTAATATTTACGGTACACTATTGATCAATAATACCATATATGCTATAAATAATATAAAATGTATTTTTTTATGATTATTGTTACTATTTTTTTAAATAATTATTGTTACTATTATATGTCTCATCATCTTACATAATAGATTCTTGAATTTTATTATATTTTAATATTGTTGTTAATTTACATTAAATTAATTTATATTTTTTTGTCAAACAAATTGATTTCTATTTATTTAGTAAACTTTAAATGGAATAATAAAAAGAAATTATTATCAACTTTTTTTATATATATATTTTGTTGTAGTAAGACCGTTGTCTCTTCTCTTTTTTTTGGGTCAAAAGTATTTTCTCATTTTATTTATTTTAACTATAAAAAATGTGTAAATTATTCTAGTAGCAGTTGGTAAATCTACTAAAACATGCGTATTTGTACAACCATGAATCGAATATCGTTATTTACATTCTGTAAGAATTTGGTTAATGAATTGGGTCAATTGTGATCTAATGTTAAAAAAAAAACTATAAAATATCTAGATTTTAGTTTGATATATCAATTTTTCACAATTTACAAGTCAGCAATAGAGAGCCAACCGTTTGAGATAAGCTGCATATCGGATCAGAAGAAGAAGAAGAAGAAGGCGTTGCCCACGAGACCGTAATCACACGTGGCTGATTCTCAGATATTCCTTTTTTTCTTCCTTTTTTCATCTCCCGGAAAAGAATAAACTTTCTGTAGATTTGGTGAAGAGACGGAGGAAAAAGAAACCAATTGTGGTTTCTCTCACTACCTAAACCCACCAAGTCTTGCTAGATTCTAGTGAGAGAAGCTCGAATTTCTAAGAAAATAAATTTACTAAAGTAAAGAATCTCTGATTCCGATATGTCGAGTTCAGCCGCTACGTTGTGTTATTCATCAACCCAAGTCAATGGATTCGGTCTTAGGCCTGAAAGGTCGCTTCTTTCCAAACCCACTTCCTTTTCTTTCTCCAGGTATATCAAAATTTAGCTCCTTTCTTTTCCTTTTGCTTGAATTTTGTGGCGATTATCAATTACGAAATCTTCAAGATGAAACCCCTGAGAAGTTGCTTGAAATTTGATGGTTGAAAATTCGAAAATACGGAGTGTGTGTGTGGTGTTGTGTTGTGGATTTTCCCAGAGAAATTTGATTTTGATTAGTCTTGACACTAAATACTGTGTGTTGTTGTTACAGAATTGAAATTATCTGTTTGAAATGATAATCTGCGAATGAAAATCATTTGAGGATTTGGTTGTTCTATGTGTTTGTGGAAATGCTTGAGTACACATGATCAGTTCCTGCAATAATGTAAATGTTGATCTCGAGAGCTTCTGCTTGTGATTTGTCACTTGAAATGAATCAACTGGCATGAACTGTTATCCTCAAACCACAGTTTGATACATTAAACTTTTGCAGAAGGAAAACTCATGGTATTGTGAAGGCCTCAGCTCGGGTTGACAAGTTTTCGAAAAGTGATATTATTGTCTCTCCCTCAATCCTCTCGGCTAATTTCGCCAAGTTAGGCGAGCAGGTTTTGTTTGCTCTCCTTCTGAAAGTTACTCCAAGGTCAATGGCTTCTTGTTTTTTGTTTCTTCATTACACACTTTTTTTTTCCGGCTTCTTTCAGGTAAAAGCCGTAGAGTTGGCAGGTTGTGATTGGATTCATGTTGACGTGATGGACGGTCGTTTTGTTCCCAACATTACGATCGGACCTCTTGTGGTTGATGCTTTGCGCCCTGTAACAGATCTTCCATTGGATGTTCATCTTGTAAAGACTTGCTCCTATTCTTATCTCTCTACATTTGGTTTCTTGGATTTTCAAGTCAAATTTCTGATTAAAGATTCTCTGAATCCAGATGATCGTGGAACCTGAGCAGAGAGTACCGGATTTCATTAAAGCAGGCGCAGATATAGTCAGTGTACATTGTGAACAGCAATCGACCATCCATTTGCATCGTACCGTCAATCAAGTACTGATATTTTCTAGCTGCCACATTTCTAAAAAAAATCTCTCCAAATTAATGCTTCTGGTGAAATGTTTTTACAACTAATTTTACCTTCTGCTGTGTCGTTGTTCAGATAAAAAGCTTAGGGGCTAAAGCTGGAGTTGTCCTAAACCCTGGAACCCCATTGAGTGCAATAGAATACGTCCTGGATGGTGAGTATTTCTGTCCTAACACTGCACTGCACTTACTTTATGAGAGACTAGAAACTTATTCTCATTGGATTATTATTTGTTTCTGGAATCAGTGGTGGATCTGGTCTTGATAATGTCTGTCAACCCTGGGTTTGGTGGACAGAGCTTTATCGAAAGCCAAGTAAAGAAAATCTCAGATTTGAGAAAAATGTGTGCAGAAAAGGTATTGATCCAGTTTTTCTCTCCGAGTGAAAGCTTATTCTCTCCTAAAAACATTGTCTTGTGGGTCTAGGGAGTAAACCCGTGGATTGAAGTTGATGGTGGTGTCACTCCAAAGAATGCATACAAGGTGAAGCTTGAAAACATTTTAAAGTTTCATCTTTAATTCACATTCACTGCTGTAAATTTCTCAGAGTTCTCGTAATTATGAATCTTTTGTGGGGTTTAATAGGTTATCGAAGCTGGAGCTAATGCTCTAGTAGCTGGATCAGCTGTATTTGGAGCTAAAGACTACGCAGAAGGTATATAGACGTAACCAACATATATAATTTCTGAGTTTGGCCAGTGGGAATGTATTCTAAACACTTGTTCCGTTTGTTTGGTTGTTTGAAAAATCTGCAGCTATAAAAGGAATCAAGGCCAGCAAGAAGCCAGAAGCTGTAGCTGTGTAATGTGAAGTAACAACAAGCGAAAAGACTGTTAAATTTAGGTTAAACGATTTCGCCGTATCTAAATTCCCATGTTTGTATCTTACAGTACACAAATTCAAACCTTGGAAATGAAAATATGTAGTCTGTGTTGTGTTTTTATCCTCACTTTGCTTTTTCGTCCGTTTTCTGGTGAACAAATCTTGTTTCCAAAGTTTTATCTTACGGTCCTCTAATCTAAATTGCAGTGCTTTTTATTTCAGGAACAGTTAAAAGACAAAAGAAGATCCCCCAGATGTTGTTGTCGTTGTCTGCATTCACCACTTATTTCATTCACCATAAAATCCACAAGAATGAAAGTCAATATTTTCAAAGTAGGCTCATTTATACTCTTTCTGTACCATTGCCTTGTAGATTGGGAATATAAAGGTTCCATATATTTTGCTGGAAACATTGTCATAAGAATCATGTTACATTTGTATTTTCGGCTTTGGAAAATAAAGTATTATCACTTTTCTCGCTCAAATACACAGTAAGATTAAGAAACAAACTTTCTAGCGTGCAACCTTATTACAATCTGCGCAGAGGGATGATAATCACTTTACTTGATCTTCTATAAAAGCCTTATCCATATATACAACCAAGAGCCTTGGAGTGAACCAAAAGAATCGCAAAGCTCCATAAGATTAACAGAGACTTACTTGCAGAAATTGCTGCCAATTAGCTGATAGTTCCCAAAATGATTTGAACTGGTCAAGAAACAAGCTGATCTTAGATATCCTTTCTCTTGGTAAACCATGGCAAGCAATTGATTCACCAAGAGGTTTGGCAATATTCCAGTTTTGATCATGTCACAATGCAACATCATTGTATCAGTAATACGCTTTTCTTGGAGATAACCCTTTAACATCGACATATAACTCCATAAATCCGGGGTTATTCCACTAGATCTCATGTCTGAGAAGAACCTGCTAGCTCTAAGAATGTAGCCATTCTGACATAAACCTTGAATTAAGCATGTAAAGCCCACATGATTCCAACAGCTCCTCTGAGCAACGGGTTTACTGGTCTGGGTTGTTTTGTTTTCCAGGTAAAATTCCACCGCATCAGAGATTTTCCCTTCTTTCCAGAACCCATCTACTAAGCAAGCTAACGTGTGATCATTGGGGTGGATTCCAGCCTTCAGCATGTCACTGTATAGCTTGAGTGCTTCTTTCGTGTTGGCCTCCTTGAAATGTGCATCGATCAAAGCTGTAAAAATCACAACATCCGGAACTATACCTTTGATGGCCATCTCAGTGTATAATCCCATTGCAGCTTTTATATTTCTCACTTTGCAGTAACCATCAATCAAAGTAGAAAAGGTTATGATGTTGGGTTCCACGCCACTTGCTGTCATCTCTGAGCACAATTCCAGAGCTTTCTCTATATTGTATTTTTTACAATACCCATGAATCAGCGAATTGTAAGTTGCAGAGCTCGGAAATATTCTTTCATTCTTCATCCTCTGAAAAATTTGATTTGCTTCTGCTAGCCGATCTTCAGTACATAGCCCATTGATAAGTATAGTATAAGTGAATACATCAGGTGAAAGATTCAAACTTTCCATCTCAGAACACAATCCCATTGCTTCCAACATGTTCCCTGATCTGCACTGCCCATGAATTAAACAGTTGTAGACGTATAAATTAGGATCAACCCCAAACTTCACCATATGCACGAAAAGGCTCCTTGCAGCTACCAATTCGCGAGCTTTGCAAAAACCATAGACCAACGTGCCAAAAATAACAACATTTGGCAGCAATTCCGCAGCAAGAATCTCCTTATACAATGAGTAAGCTTGTCTCAGGTTACTGGTCTTGCAGTAACCATCAATTATTGCACTGTAAGTATACAAGTTTGGAATAACGCCATGTTTCTTCATCCACTCGTACATTTTTTCCGCTTCTTCCATCTTATTTTCCCTACACAGATCACGGATATATATGGTATAGATATAAACATTCGGCTTGATCCCTGAAGATGCCATTTCATCAAGAAGTTCCTCTTTCTTGGAGGAAAAACGTTGTTTGAAACAGCATTGGAACAAAACTGAGTAAATGTGGACATCAGGGACCAACCCACGAGATATCATAAGTTGGTAATCGACCCAGACTGAATCAAACCTTCTCTTTCTAACCAATCCATTCAAAATTGCAAGGCAAGCTTTTGAATCCGGAGAACATCTCATCTCTCGACTCACCCAAAGAGCTTCTTCGAACATATCCATCTCCAGAAACTCCATGATCAATAGTCTAAACACCCCGACACTCAATTTTGGGCTCTGGATATCCCCGAGAGCATTGAAAATTCTATAAGCAATGCTCGTCGGCTCACTGTAGCGCCTCAGGCTTTTTATGAGGCTCTTTATCAAACACCTGGCGAGCATATACTTCTGGGCTCCGGTTAAAACATGAATAACTTCCGAGAAAGATTGGATATTCTTTTTCTTCGAGATCTCGAGTCTCGAAGTCGTCTCGAACAGCCTGACCGCTTCTTCCGTCGATCTGCATTTAAGTATAGCCTTGGCCAGACTCGAAGGAGAAGAAGAAGAAGAAGAAAACACGAAAGAGGGCAATGAAGATGGTGAATTTGACGGAGAAGGAGATTGACATAATAGTCTAAAAGTGAAAAATCGAAACTTGCAGATGTAAGTTGATGTTCTGTGTTGGAGAAGCAGAAGCTTCAACATCTGGAGAGGAGATTGTCAAACTGAGAATAACTCCTCTATTCCTTCATGCTTCGTAATGGTACAACATCCTCATCGGTTCATTCCGGTTCACTTTGGTTTTTTATAATTGTACAACAACAAATTTTACAATTTGTAATTCGAAAATAATACCCATTTTAACACTTTTCCCCTAATGTTAGTCATTTGCAAAGTCCATCATGTTTTTTTTTGGTTTGACTGCTAATTTCTTTTGTAAGTTTTTGTTTCCATTACAATTTCTATATGATTGAAGTTTTTATAAAATTTTCTTAATTGTTTGACCAGTAATATATTTTCCTCTTTTAAACGGTCAATTATACAAACAGCAAATCAAATATTTTCCAAAAATTAACTTTTTTAAAAAAAAGAACAAGAATATATATTTCTCATAGGAAACCGACCGAGAAAGAAAAACCATTTCAGAAACCTTAACCTGGACAATTGGGCAAAGCAAGAAACCCACCTTACCAAGTAATCCTCTCCAAATCTTCATATAAATCTGTCCTCAATTTCGATACTTTTCACATTTTCCGCTCAATTGAATCCGACCCGTTAACTATGGTTGGTCTAACTTCGACGGAGGATCGGTCAGAGATTGCCTTCTTCGATGTCGAGACCACAATTCCATTTCGAGCTAGTCAAGGTTACGCAATTCTTGAGTTTGGATCGATCCTGGTTTGCCCCAAGAAGCTAGTGGAGCTTCAAAGCTACTCGACCCTGGTTAAACCTGCTAATCTCAACCTCATCACGACTCGTTCGGTGAAGTGCAACGGCATTAAACGAGAAGACGTCGCTTCGGAACGTTTGTTTGCAGATATCGCCGACGACGTTTACGACATTCTCCATGGTTTCAACTTCTTCTTCTTCTTCCTTTCTCTTTGTTTCTCAGATATTTGTCGCTTATGTTTGGTGTATGGTTCAGTTGAATTGAACTCGAAACGAAAGTTCTCTTTTTTTTTTGAGAATATTGGTTTTTGGGTCCGAATGACCATGAAAATATCGCAATCTGAGCTCCAGATTGTTAAATGTCGAGCTTGTTGTTGAATTTTTTTTTGGGTATGAGCTTGTTGTTGACTTGTGTTGATATTGTGGTTTATACTGTAGGAAGGATATGGGCAGGTCACAACATATTAAAGTTTGATTGTCTGAGGATAAGAGAAGCATTTGCTGAGATTGGACGAGATCCACCGGAGCCAAAGGGCACTATTGACTCGTTGGTTTTGCTTACTCAAAAGTTTGGAAGGAGAGCTGGTGATATGAAGGTAAAAATTATACTAGAGAGAGACACAAGTCTCTGCTTTAACGACGAGGATTTGTAAATCGTATAATTTCTTAGTAGAGATAGCTCTTGAATTCGAATTTGAGGGTTTCCCTTTGTTTATTCTGTTTTCCTGTGGACTTTTTTTGGTACAGATGGCGACTTTAGCTGCATACTTTGGACTTGGCAACCAAACTCATAGGTATAAAATACAGGAAACTTTTACGTTACAGTGTTTTCATAGGTCTGTTGAGTTCTAATGCTATTTATTTCTCTTCAGGAGTCTAGATGACGTCAGGATGAATTTTGAGGTTCTCAAGTATTGTGCCACTGTCTTGTTCTTGGTATGCTCTCTTTACCTCGCCGAGATGGATTATTTTGTCTTCTATCCGCTCTGTTACAGAGTTTTAGAATCGTACAAGTATGAGGAGCTAATTGAAAAGTATATTGTGTTTCAACAGGAGTCAAGTCTGCCGGATGAACTTATTGAGAACTCGTCTACTACTCCAACAACAAGCTCAAGAAGGCGTAGGAATATCAAAACATCTCCGTTGCAAACTACGGATGGTCAGCAGAGTGGGGAGAACAGTAGTACAACTATACCTATTCTCTCCTTTGTCTCACCCGCAGAAGCTCAATCGGATCCGTTTGATATGAGCCGTTTGAAGAAGGAAATTGCCCCTGAGGTTCTTCAGTCAGACATTCTTATGGCAGAAGAACAAAACCAGCCATCTGAACCTGTTGCCTCTGAAGAAACGAGTGACCAGGATGGATTCATGGAGCTAGATATGATATCTATTCCAAGTATCAAAGCAATTCATGTCCCACTTTATCACGGAAGCCAAAAAAAGAAGATACTGCTCTTCCTTGGGGACAGACCTCTTCGGCTTCATTGTCCTTGTCAGAAAGTAAGGTTTGGAATCAGTGGGAAATTTCTGGATAACGCTGGGAGACGGAAGTTGAACTTTATAGTTGATCTGTCTCCAAGTCTTTGCAACGTACTGCAAGAATGCGACAGTGCTGCAAAAACAATATCTATTGATTCAGGCAATGGTTCTGACTGGAACCCTGCAGTCATTCTAATGAAGGAATTTATGAACTATCCCAACGCAAGGATACAGTAAGTATGCTCTACATCATGTTTGGGTGGTTCATTTAGAATCCACGTTTAGTTTTTCGTGATTGTTTCATTGTTTCTGCAGTATTCCGACAGAGCTAAATGGAGATGTAGATCGGTATGCAGCTGAGATACATCAGAGAGAGTTGTCTGGAGCTACTAGTACTCAGAAACTCATCTCGAGCAACCCAAGCGTTGAGGAGCTTGAGTCATTATTGAACCCGGGAACTGTTCTCGACATCTTCTTGTCTTTAGAGCCGTATGATTATCAGCAGAGAGCTGGCATCCGTCTAATTGCTAGAAAGCTTGTTATACATTAGTGAACCGTACTCAATACAGCACAGGTACTAAAGAAAGCAGAGTTTAGTGGACTATAGACATCTTTTATTCAGTTCATGTATGAAAATAGAGAAATGTTGTTCCTGATAGTAGAAATATAGCCAAATCTGTTCAAGTTTTCAAATTTTTAGCAATCAAGATTTGCATTCTTCATATGTGCACGGTTTCTAGGCTGTATCAGGATTGCAACTGTAATCTTTTCTCTTCGAGCAAAGAGTGAAGCTTTAAACTATGGAACACGTCTTTCTTTATATCTTTCCATGGAGTGATTATATATGTTAAAACAGCTGAAGGGAATAGATAAAACAACATTTAAGGAAATAACGCTAGAAGGAGAAGAAAAGTTTATACGTCTGACTGAGAGAATGTGAATCACATAATCTCAAACACATTTTATGTTTTGTGAACGAACTAAGCCACACCTAGAGAGTGATTTTCAGAGCACTGCCACTTGAGCCGCAAGAGTCCTTTAAGAGGACTCGATATCCGATGTTTTTTGGCTGTAGCAGCATCACCCTTTCCGTACAAGTCGATCACCATCTTTTGAAGTTTAATAAGATGCAACTAAATCGATATAACACTGAACAAACGTTTCAGTTTTTCATGTCATTCAAGTTCCCAGAGCATCATCCTGGGGAGATGAGTCCCGGTTCTCTTCGTCTTCATCCTCATCTTCTTCCTCGTCATCATAGTCAGCAGAGTCAGGTTGCCCATTTAAATCAACATTCTCGCCGTTCATCTTCCTAACGAACTGACCCTTAACACGCGGTCTCCTCTCAGCAAGGCGTTTCCTATTCACATACCTAATCTTCTTATTAAAACACCTCTGGTTTCTTTTACGTCTAAATTTCAGCAGAGCTTCCTCTCTTCTGTCGAGTTTATTCACCCTCACCTCGTTAGAAGACGGATTTCCAACTGGTGACCAAGAATGATGAACCATAGACATCTGACCATTTTGTAAAGACATTTGACTGTGCTGTAGTGATGTATTCATTTGGTGGTGGTGGTGGTGATAATAAGGATATCCAGTTATTCCATTCCCATTCGGATGATTAGGTGGACAATGAGGATGCTGATGACCATATTGAGGCATCATAGCTGCAGATTGCATCATAACTTGGTTCATGACCCCATGCATGTAGTAAGGATAGGGATTCTGTGCAGAGAAACTGGAGGCATCAACTTCTGAATTCATACTTTTGTTCATAGCAACTGGGGGAGAATTCATAGTTCCTTCTTGGTAATTCCTACCATGTAATTCCATTGATGGGGAAAGCGTATGTGACCTCTCAAGGGAATGTGGATAGCTGGAGCCATTTTGCAAGTTCTCTCCTAGAGGATGGTTTTTCTCGGTCTGTCTACTGCCACATGCTTGTTTGGTTTTGTTGATCCCTTCACTAGCCACTGCATGAATCTCCTCTGACATACCCCGATGAAGATGAAGTGACCCATTTCCATTGACATGGGGAGGATCCTGACAGCTGGTTCTAAGGACAGTAGATTTGACATATGTGAAAAAAGCTGAGGATTCTCCAATCTTCAACCTACTTTTCTTTGGTACTGAAGAACATTGTGCTGCAAAAACCAATAGCTATATTAGAACTAACAGAGAAAAACAAACAAAAAGTAAACCTCTTTAGAGGATAGCAAATAGAAAGTGCTACATCAAGAGAAAGATCACCTGGATTACTATTTCTTTTCATTGGCTCATGGGGAAACCCAGCAAGATGATTCAATGGAGGCTCTATAGCAACAATAGCAGGAGAAGAAGTGGCTGTACCAAGACCATCATCACCATTCACGGGAGCAGCAGCAACAGACCACTACCAGTAGAAGCATGTGTGCAAACTAAAAATTCAGTTCCTCTCCAGTTTCAAAGGACTTTAAACTTTCAAATACTTTCTCACCTCGTTTTCCTGGTGAGTTATAGTTCCTCTCTGCAGGTTGGTAGACCTAAGACTTCTGTCATCTGTGTCGTCAGAGAATAGGTTGGTACTGTTTGTGTTTGGATCACTTGGATCAGATCCCACGAGATCAAAATCATAGCTCAACATATTCTTCTCAGCAAGTCCTAACTGCCAAAACAAACACACACAAAAGACTGTTAGATCGATGACAGAAAGTGGGTTTACAAATGATCATGTTACTTCACAGGAAATCTCCCTCGAAGAAAAATGAGCGACAATCAATGTTTAACTCGACTTCCAATAAACTACACATCATTAAACGTGAAGTATATTAACAGAGATTAACAAGAATTAAGGAGAAAAACACACGAAGCAGAAAAACTTTAATTCCATTTATAATAGTAAGCCACAAAAAGAAAACTTCAGACAAGCAAAACAAACCATGCGTCTTCTTCTCCACATGTGTGTCCACAAGTTCAGAAGCTCGTTGGTACGAAGAGGCTTCACAAGGTAGTCAGCTGCACCTAGCTTCAAGCACTTCACCACGACAGGGACCTCATCTTGCCTCGACATCACTTAAATTAGTAAATTATAAGATTAGTTAGCGTAAAGCAAATAAATATGCAGTCGAAACAAAAACTGGTAAACAAAGAAAGTACAATTCTAAATACTACAGGAGTGGGTGATAAACAAAACAAAGCAGCAAAGAACACAGCTTACTTATCACAGGAATTCTCCTAAGATCTTTGTCTCGTGTGATATACCTCAGCATCTTCATACCCTTGGCCATTGGAAGATCAATTTCTGCCAGTATTATATCAATATCAGGTCCCTCAGCATTAAGTGCATCAATCACCTGCCTTGCTGATTTCACTGAAGTCACTGCATTCAAAAAAGAAAAGAACCATTCATCCACAATATCAACATCACTTTGACATTATAGATTCATTCAAAATACACTCGAAAGGAGAAAATTCAAAATCTATAGAGCTCCAAGATCTGCAAATCTGAAGTAGTAAAGGAGGATCTTTGACAATAAGATAAAAGAGAAGCTCGCAATTATAAACCATACCCTGATAAGAACACTCTGAAAGGAGGGTGAAGACCTCTCCCAAGCTCTTGGAATCATTGTCACAAAGCAAAATTCTGACCCTACTTCTGTCAATGAACCCATCTCCTCCTTTACACTCGCCATTTAAATCCATGATCAGATGAACAGATAAACCCACCCAAAAAAAAAAGTCTAATCACAGAAACTAATCTTCCCTAACGGAAATAATTATACAAAATTACAACAAATAAACACGAAAATTGCAAGTGCTATAAAACTTCCATGGCCAAATCAAGAACTAGGGTTTCAGAACAGTCTCCCTATAAAGTCGCCTAATTTGTCCCATCAAGTAACTTAATAATATTCACAACCAAACAAAAATTACTCTCCTAATCCCCCAACCTAATTGATTAGCCATGGTTACAAAAAAACTAATAAAAAGCTCAAATCTAAGAACAAAAGAGATGAAAAGATTCAGAAAAAAAAAGTGAAATTCTTTCTTAAAAAGAAACTGGATCAAGAATCAACAAGCAGCTCACAACAAAATTCACCGGAGATCCGGCATAACGCCGACGGTGAGATGGAGAGGAGAGAAAGAATGAAATTCCGACAAGAGGAGTGAGAGAGAGATACTTTTGTCAATCAGTGGTCAAAATAATGAGACGCGCAAAAAAGAGGCAAATGGAGAGAATGGTAAATCTGAAGCGTTGAAAGAGGATAGAATTGGACGGTGAAGATTGAAACTTTGTATTCGAAAGTGGGCTTTGTGAGATATTTTTAAGGCCTAAGAGATGACGTGGAAGAAAAAAGTGCAGCAAAAAAAGTGGTATGGATAGTTTGGTAGAGTTAGAGAAAAGGCCACGTCACTGTTTTGCTAAAATATCTTTTGATTTTATTTTTTGTTTCATAGATATTTATTTATTTATGGTGGATCCACACATAGAGATAACAAAGTATGCATCTTTTATATCACAAATCAACAGTAATTTTCGAAAACTAATAACTTATATTTGCGCAGATCATATCTGACCAAACACAACTATCAGTTACAGAATTTTGACTATGTATAGGATTTTTTGATTTAGTGGTTACATATGCCAAGATGATGTTAGTAAATAGAAGACAAAATATTAAATGGTGTCGAAGAGTAATCTTCCCAAAATTAAAAAGAGAGAGACATCCAGATACTCCTATCAGATCTCAGGAAGGAGAACCGGGCGATGGAGAAGCAAACGTTTAGCCTTGTTGCTGAAACACTGGTTAAGATTGGTAAGGAAGAAGATGCAATAGGTATCTTCAAAATCTTAGACAAGTTTTCTTGTCCGCAAGATTCTTTCACTGTGACAGCCATTATAAGCGCGCTATGCTCCAGAGGACATGTGAAGAGAGCATTGGGAGTTATGCATCATCACAAGGCTGCAATCTCCGGGAATGAATTGTCTGTGGACAGAAGTCTTTTATTCGGGTGGTCAGTCCAACGAAACGTTAAGGAAGCAAGAAGAGTTATACAAGATATGAAATCAGCTGGGATTACACCGGATTTATTCTGTTTCAACTCGTTGCTTACCTGCCTTTGTGAAAACAAACGTTAAGCGAAACCCATCTGGGCTTGTCCCTGAAGCTTTGAACATTATGTTGGAGATGAAGTCTTACAAAATAGAGCCTACGTCTATTAGTTATAACATACTGCTCTCTTGTTTGGGAAGAACGAGGAGGGTGAGAGAGTCTTGCCAGATTCTAGAACAGATGAATCGGCAGGGTGTGATCCCGATACAGTAAGCTATTACTTTGTTGTGAGGGTTCTGTATTTGACAGGAAGGTTCGGTAAAGGCAACCAAATAGTGGATGAGATGATTGAAAGAGGACTGAGACCTGAACGCAAATTTTATTACGATCTGACAGGGGTTCTTTGCGGGGTCGTGAGGGTAAATTTTGCACTTCAACTGTTTGATAAGATGAAGAAAAGCTTTGTGGGTGGTTACGGTCCAGTTTATGATCTGCTCATACCAAAACTATGTAAAGGAGGAGACTTTGAAAGAGGAAGAGAGCTATGGGAAGAAGCAATGTCACTTGATGTTAAACTTAGTTTCTCCATTGATTTGCTTGACCCATCTGTCACAGAAGTTTTCCAACCAGTGAAGAAGAAAGATGAAGCTGCAATTGTGGATCGTCGTGCACTTAACTTGAAGATTCATGCTAAGATGAACAAAACAAAACCAAAATTAAACAAAAACCAAAACGCAAGAGCCAGACGAAGAAGAATTAGCGGCAGTGATTTCTTCAAGCCATGTTTTGAACATCTGATGTAGTAGCAGCAATGTATGACACCAACAACACAAAATCATACTCAGTAATTATTTTTGCTTTTTCATGAATTGATAATTATGAACCAAGAACTTAAGATTCATTCACATTGTCTTGTTGATTCTAATTCTGAAAAAAAATCTGGTTTTTCTCCAGTTTTGAGTTACTCAATTCAAATGTGTTAACTTTACAAGTAACTCGTTCATCTGATCAATCTGATGCAAGAGTTGAGCTATTCTCTGCAAAAAACACACAAACCAGAAACGAAAGAAACATGAGAACTAAACACTATTACCTAGTTAGCATTTCATCAAACACCTTGTTAACAAGAAAGAGATTGCGAACCTCATCTCTCTTTTTGATTGTATCTCTAAGATCGTCTGCGTTTTCTCCTTGGCGAATTTGCCGGCGAGTTCGGTTACGCATCCACCACCAAATTACGATGACTATGACCGGATAAAATGACCGAATAGTCTTCGAAAAGGAACAACAGAGACTAATTCTGAAGAAGAAGGTCAATAAATTCTGGAAATTTGACAGCACTCGCGCGAAAAGAAGCTTCCACCAACCTTGGACGATATCAATCTCAAGTATAGAGTAATCAAACAAGGATTTCCACCGAGATTTTCGAAGGCTTTCCGACGGCTGTGAATGCAATTTCCTGTCAAATTCGAATTGCTCGTCTGAATCACACGACGGAGACAACGAAGAAGAATATGCAGAAGAAGAAGGAGAAGAGGATTCCGACGGGGATTTAAATACATCGACGTAGAGATTCTCGTGGTTGTTCGGCGGGAAGATAGAAAGATCGTCCTTAGAAAAATTCGTCGATTCTCTAATGGAAACCATTGACAATCCCAGCTCGTTTCTAAGATCCAAGTGTCTGAGACTCTGTTCGTCGCAGTCAGTGTGTTCACCTTCCACCATTTCTGATCGATACAATGAGCAATTCGGCTCGCTACGGTTCGTTCCTTAGAAAGGAAAGATGGAGATTGAAACTCGAAGATTCAAACATATCGGACACATGACATGAACCGAACCGAGCCGTGTTCAGCTCTCTTGGATTTTATGACTTATTTGAACAGAGCAAAGACTCTGTTTGGCTTGGAGTCTTTGTCTTTGCTCTGTCTTCAAAGACTCTGATTCGCTTGGAATCTTTGCTCTTTCAATTATATGGTTGATACTTGATAATAACTTGTTTGGATTTTATGAATCAAAATCTGACGCTAACGTAATCCTTCTCTTCTCTCTCTTCTTCACCAAGATAGTTTCTCTCTCGACTTCTCGCGAGTCGTGGCTTCAATTTCTCTTCTCCAACATCAATTTTTCAGAGAAATTGTCCGCCTTGCTGGTTGGTCTTGTTGATTGCGACTTTAGTCGGTTACTTTCCGGAGGTTTTCTCCGGTTCTCTTCAAGATTTTCCGGTCTCCTTCTTCTTTCTCTTTTTCTTATGTTTTATTTTGTTTTTGTGTTTGTGTTTCGATTTCTCTTTATTTAGTGTTTTTATGTTTTAGATTATGTGTTTTTCAATAAATATCGGTTTTTACTACTCTGCTTAGAATCGGGGTTTGGATCTATTGATTCTCCCTATTTTTCCGACGAAAGACTCCCAAGGTGTTAATTTTTTTTTTTTTTTGATAAAATATAAATATATAGATCAAAAATATTGTTTTGTTACATGAACCGAACAAGTTGGAAACAGATGGTGTAGTTAGCACCTCTGAATGCTTACATAGCTGTTTTAGAAACAGAAATGAACGACTTGGTCATTGAAAGCGGTACCATAAAGAAATGAGATTGGAGCAACCCTTTCTCCTTAATATCGCAAGAGCTTTGTCCTTAATTCCTCTGTCAATGACTCAGAAGACCTCCGACACTGATCTGGCACATCTAGTATGGAGCCTAAGATTTCTTTCCCTCCATATATTATAAACAGTTGCCTGGACAGCAAGATGTCTAAGAGTGTTGCATCTTCTTGAGGCACTTTTACTCATCCAATCCAAAAGGTGTTTCCAGTCGGTGAAGTGGAAGGGATTGCAACCTAACCTTGATTGTAGCTGATGCCAGATCTGCGTACTATAATCACAGAAGAGAAATAAGTGATCTTTTGATTCCGGGTAGAGTTGCAGGTGCAGCAAGCTGGATCCTCTGTTACATGCCATTTGTAGAGTCTTGATTTTACTGGCAGCCTGTCTAGTGTTGACAACTAGAAAAGGAAGACATGCTTTGGAATAGCTCCTTTGAACCACACTGTTTTAACCCACGGAACATCAGCATCCAAAAGTCTGAGGCAATCCCATGTTTCCTTTGAAGAGAAGGCCGAGTTAGGTGCGCCTTTTGCCTTCCACATGTAGCAGTCTATTCATTGAAGGAGGTTTGAGGCGCAATAAGTGATCCCTCAGAGTGATCAAAGCAGCATTTTTGGAGTTAAGGGGAGGTAAAATCCAAACTTCATTTGTAGTGGCTTCTGCAACTGTGCTGCAGCGCGAAATTCCTGCCAAAGAGGAGCCATTTTTGCCAGTACTGTGGATGAGTGGACCAACATCTGACCAATTATCATCCCAAAAACTAGCATAAGTCCCGCTATGAAGGTCGTACACTAAATTTTCTCGCTATAGGTCCAATGTGTTAATTTTACAGGTGTTAAGTCTTGTCCAGAAGTAATTCCTTAATTGCCTTCCACCGCTAATAGTACATATGAATTGCGGAAAAATATATATTTTTTGGTGGACAACAAAAGAGAGGAAAATTCGTTATCATCAAACAAATATAAGAGACAATAATAAAAATAAAAAATCAAAGTATACACAGCATAATCTACAAGACAATTCGATGTCTTTTGAAAAAGATCACAAATATTAGAAGAAGAAAATTCTCAATTCCTTCAAACTAAAGGAAAGAAATAAACTGAAACTGTAATTATAAAACAAACCAAAAGGCTTTCTTTAATCCTATATCTTTATGAAAGCCAAACTAATATGATTAAAAAAAACAGAAAAAATCAAACAAAGTTACTCATAGAAACGCCACCGTCACGGCAATGGACGCGACGGAGTCCGCATTTCCTCGCCGGGAATATATTCCATTTGAATATTCATTGTAGAATTATCGTCCGACAAATCAACTTGAGCCGACGCTTCTTGTAGCTGCAAAGCATACTCGAGATTCCACAAGACATCTCCCATTCCAGGCCGATCAACACCATACTCAGCCAAACATTTCTCTGCAGCCTCCACAAATTTTCTCAATGATCCTTTACTAATCGTTCCCACGATTTTCGGGTCGATGATTTGCTCCAACATTCCTTTTCTATGCAGTGTCATAGCATACTCTGCTAAGTTAACTTGTTCTCTTGGTAACTGTGGGTTTATCACTGGCCTCGCGCAAAGGACTTCAAATAAAACTACACCGAACGAGTAAACATCGGATTTATCTGTGAGTTGCTGTCTTCGGAAGTACTCCGGGTCTAAATACCCAAAACTACCTTTTACCGCGGTACTTACATGCCCTTGCTCCATAGGAGCATCTTTGGAAAGTCCAAAGTCGGAAACTTTAGCGACTAGGTTCTCATCCAAGAGAATGTTGGTAGTCTTGACGTCACGGTGGATGATCCCTTGTGCTGCACCCGTGTGTAGATAGTGGAGTCCACGCGCTGATCCGATGCATATCTCTAGACGCTGCTTCCATGACAAGGTAGGTATAGGGTTAGGGTCATCGTCTTTAGAGCCGTATAGATGGTCACGTAGAGGGCCATTTGACATGAACTCGTAGACGAGAATCATCTCTTTGTTTTCGTCGCAGAATCCAATCAGAGACACCAAATGTCTATGTCTGAGTTTGGACAGCATCTGAATCTCTGTCTGAAACTCGTTGATGCCTTGCTCTGAACTCTGACTCCCTCTTTTGATCGCGACTTGTGTCCCACCGTCGATTTCTCCTATGTAAACTTTTCCAAATCCTCCGACTCCAATCACGGATTTCTCGTCAAAATTTTGCGTCGCATTCTGCAATTCGGTAAAGGGGAAGTACCGCCCTAATCCCTGGTTGGAGAAGAAGCTAGAGAATCCGCTGCTCTTACACTTCTTCGACCCAAAAATACTCATCCGCCTCGATGTGGACCCGCCTTTGCTAGAGATATAACTTGAGTGATTTGCGTGCAAAGGAAGCAACCACGACGAGAAACTATTCTGTTTTTGCCAGTCTTTAGGACGTTTCTGCCATCTAACAAGCAACACAACAACCCCTAACAAAGCGGTTAGAGCCATCACGAATCCGATACCTGCAATGGCAAGCTTCTTTGAGGACATCCCACCACCAGACCCTTTATATTTTCCATCTACCCCAAAAAGCCCATCTAGACTCCCGGCTACATTGTTCAACTTCATGATTTCTAGACCATTAAGAATCGCATTTGCTTTACCAGGCTGAAGGTTAGGCGTTGGACCGACCTGAACCAGAATTGATCCGTTGGTTATAGCAGTCGCATTGAGAACGAAGTCCACGTAATAAGCTGTGCCTAAAGCGTTGGTTAATGAGGAGAGATCAAATGCGGAGATTGCAGATAGCTTGTTGATGAAGACATTGAAGATAAGATCATTAAGCGATTTGCTTACAATGTCACAAAAATGCAATCTGATGAAGTAATGATGCCCAAAGTCAACGTTCACTTTCCATGAGAGATTGAAATTTGGTTCCATGGTTTGAGCATCCGCCATTTCCGTCGCCGAGGCGTAAACCGGATTAGGAGCGATCATACCGGTGGCTCCACCGTCTGGATAAGTAATCGTACTTGGATCAACGGTGACATTTCGAGAGCCTTCAGGGAACGAATTGTAGGGCTTATCAGAGAGCCAAGTGCGAGAGAGAGGATCAATTTTAGGTGAAATTAAACCTCCACCAATGTTCAAACGGTGAGTGATCTCAAGTGAGAAACTGCTTAAGCCTTTGAAATCTGGCGCTTGAGGAACAGAGGAAGCCGAATCGGGAAGAAGCTCGTCGGGAACGGAGACGATTTCGACGGCGTTGATAAAAGCGGTGGAGCCTTTACGTGGTTTGAAATAGAGAGACAATTTCTCCGACGCGTAGATTAGGTACTCTTTGAAGACGATCGAAGAAGAGTTTGCGGCGGAGAAATCGTGTAAGAGGACGGTGGTATCGGTGGTGACGGAGAAGACGGAATCGGTGAGATTGTAGAGAGGGTGAGTTACAGGGTAAAAATAGAGGCGGAGCCAGTGACGGCCAGGTCGGGAAATATAGAAGGAGTACGTTGATTTTCCGGTGAAGATTCTAGCGGTTCGATATAAGGGAAGAGAACTGGAATTGGAGTCGGAGATAGGGATTGAGTCGACGGAGGATTTGACATCTTCATCTGTTTGGAGGAAAGTGACGGATTGTTGATCAGATTTGAAATTCCGGCCGTCGGAGAGTTTAGTTTCGGAGGAGGAACCGCAATTAATGAGGTAATTATCAGCCGGAGTGAAAGCAGAATTGGTTTTGGAGACGACGAAGACAAGGAGGAGGAAGACGTAAGAAACGTGGGAGGAGAAGTGACGAAAATCTCCTCCCATTATTTCCGGCGAGGATTTGACAGTGGTGGTGGTGATGAGGACGAAAGAAACAGAGGTTTAGAATAAAACAGAAATCATAACGAATTTGTTTTCCAACGAAAAATTAGTTGAAACATTTATGAAATTCTGGCCGCCGAGATTTTATTTTTGTTTAAAAAGATTTATAATTTTTGGTTTTGTTGGACGCACGTTTGGGCGCAACGTGCAAAGATGTATGTAATTTAATTATTTGTTTTTCTTTATGATTAAAGATGATGAATTTCGGACTCAAAAGTTTTATTAATTGACATTTTGGATAAGTTTTATTTGAATTTACTAATACAAAGATCACTGGTAACCAAATTGGTTGACAATTAAATAAAACGAGAACAATATCTCAAACTCATAAACGATAATTGTTATAAAAATAAAAAATAAACGATAATTGTTTGACCAAAACAAAAACAAAAAACTTTAAATAATTGTTCATTTTTGGTTCTAATTAGTGAAAGCCATGTTTAGCTCATTATTAAAATAATGAAATATTCGTTTTTCCTATTAATAAGTATTTTCGAAATAACCTTTCGTGGGCACATAAGCTAAAAAGGAGAAAATGTTGTGGAGATTATAAGAACTTAAGAAGAACCTTGACGGGAAGCTGTTTTTAGAGTTTTTTTCAGTTTTTTATTTTTGCAAAAGCTAGATTTTAGCCATTAATGATTATGGAGAAATAGTTTTTCAAAAACTAGTTTTTAACTGTTTTTACTAATATAACATGAAAACCAAAAACTATCTTTTTGTGGTTTTTGCTAACTTGTATCCTGAGTTTTTTATTTTTTATTTAATTATAGTCTATATTTTTCTGTTTAGTCACTTTGAAAGTTTTTGTTTTTGTTTTTAACAACATGAAAATTCAGCAACGATGGTCAGCAATAAAAAATTCAGTAACATTAATGTTTTACTTAAATTAGTGTTTAAAAGTGGCTAAGATTTTACTGATGTTACACAGTCGAATTTTAACTATTAATAGTTTTACTATTATAAATTATAGTGTTTGCATACTTTTTATATTTGTCATACTATTTATGAAATTTTTGCAAGTTTATTATTATTATTTAAATTTACTATTTTATTCGAAATAAGTTTAGAAAAAAGAAATATAGCGAAATATTAAAACAGAAGAAAAATGATGTGTAAAATCTAAAAACTATAAAAAAATGTCATTCATATTTTGGAAAAACTTAAATTACTGCAAAACCAGTTTGGCATTTATGGCAAAGAATTTAATGCCCATTTGAAATATCGCCGTCTGTGGGGATCGAACCCACGGCCACGTGGTTAAAAGCCACGCGCTCTACCACTGAGCTAAGACGGCATATTTGATCTTAAGCAAAAGTGTATATTGATTAAACAACAAAACTTGTGAATGCTACTGATTATATTTTCAAAGCAACGTTGAATATATATATAATTTAATTGCTAGATACTCATAATTTTGAAGGGAAGTAGCCCATGTCGATGGTTTAGTATTCAATTTCAGGCCTGGCCAATTTATAATAGATGCTATCATTTCTTATTTTTTGGGCCAACAAGTTTCTTTTGGACCCATCAATTTTAAACCATTACTGAAACATAACATAAAATGTTTATGAGTTCTACAAGATTTTTAAAATTGTTATAAATAGGATAATTATCCATTTACTACCATCATTATCTTTTACTTGGATAAGTTTCAACTCCAAGTTAACTTTTACCGACTTAACATTATTTAATTCAATGGACATTCTATTTCCACCATGAAAATATGAATATAGCACCAATTGCACCTACTGTTGACACTGTAATTTAATTGGACCATAATCGAAAGTTCTCAACCCGATTGCATCCATAGTATGTGTTAATGAGTCCAATTTCACACACGTGCTAAATTAGTGAGGAAACCCGCGGTTTGCAACTAAGTTAAACCATAAAATCAAGCTTAAACCCATATTAAACCAAAATTAGGTCCAATTGAAGACCCGTTTAAGTGGTCGTGACCCGTTAACAATAATCTTGTATCCGATATCCATTTGCGAACCGTCGGAGTCGGAAAAAAAACTCGACAAGAAATTCAAACCCCGAACCCAGAAATCGATTCCGTAATTCGAACCTTGGAGGAGCAATTCCCGTACCCAGGAGAAGAACCAACTGATTTCGAGGATGGACGACGAGTTTGGAGACCGGAACACTTACGCGGTGGCCGTCTACTATGCGCAAGGTGAAGGCGAAGAAGAACGAGAAACTGCGGAGGAAAGAAACGAAAATTTTGAGCATGAGGAGTACGAGATGATGAAACTCGTTAATGGGTTTAGGGATGAACCGTCTGTTCGTCACAATGTGTGTCCCGAAAGTGATTCCGATGAAGAAGGAGAAGGCTCTGGACAACGAAACGCAAAAGAAGAAGATATGGGACGTGGGCCAGGATTCTTCCAAAAGGGTATGTCTTTCTTCAATGTTGTTGCCTTCAAAGAAGCTGTTGTGGACTACGTGCTTCGGACTGGGCGAAATCTGAAACAATTTAGGTATGATACAACGAGATGTGCGTACAAATGTGTTGGTGGAAGAGGCTGTGAATGGCGGGTTTATTGTGCTGTGACTAGTAAAGGTGATGGTTGGAAGATTACGCAACTTCAGAATGTTCACTCTTGCATTCCGAATGGAGAATGTGAAATGTTCAAAGTTCCTGTGATTGCTAGACTTTTTCTTGAAAAACTTAGGTATGAGCCAGAGTATTACATGCCAGTGAAGATGCGTGGGGTTATTAAGGAGAAATGGAAGCTTCAACCTTCATGCCCTCAATGTCAAGCTGCTCGGAATAAGGCTCTGAAGTGGTTACAGCGGGAATACGATGGGCAGTTTGCTAGACTGCGAGATTACGCTGCAGAGATTGTTGGCTCCAACCCTTTTTCCACTGTAGACATAGAGACAGTCACCAATGAAGCTGGACTTGATGTGTTCAAGAGAGTGTACGTGTGCTTCGAGATTATAAAACGAACATGGAAGGAGACTTGTAGACCTTTAATAGGTGTTGATGGATGCTTCATTACCGGCTTGGAAGCTTCTGTGAAGATGTGGAAAACAACTCCACTGAGTCCTTGAATGCCTTTATTGTCAAAGCAAGAGGAAAGCCACTTGTGCCTATGCTGGAAACAATCAGAAATCTTGCAATGGTACGTATAGACACCCGCTCTGTGATGTCGAATGGGCATAATGGGTTGTGTACACCATATGTTACTAACTACTTAGCTAGGGTGCATAAAAAGGCTGCAGAATGTATGGTATATCCAAGTACAAATGGATTGTTTGAAGTGGAGAGTCTAGGTAGTAGCTATCGGGTGAGCATGGATAGAAGGACTTGCACATGTAGAGCATTTGAGATCTCCGGTATCCCGTGTGTTCATGCATATGGTGTGATTTTGCACAAGAAACTGCTACCAGAAGCATACGTTTGCCAATGGTTCCAGACTTCAATGTGGAGAAGGAACTACGCAGTTGGTATAGTCCCATTGAGAGGACTTCAGTTCTGGCCTTCCACACATGAACCTGATGTACACGCCCGGCTCCGCAAGCAATGCCTGGTAGGCCAAAGAATAGGAATAGCATGGATAAGAGGAAGCGCAGTACAAATGAATCTCCACCGAAAAGGAAATCAAGAGCTTTGAAGAGGGTCATGCATTGTGGTGTTTGTGGAGCTGCCAACCACAATGCCAGGTACCACAAGCCTCCGTCTGGTTCACAGCCTCAGCCTTCACAGCCTTAACCTTCACAGGGCATAACGACGCAACTACATTAGAGCGGGTTTTTTGTTTTTTGTTTACGGCTTTTTGGAATTAGGTTGCATCTTAAATTAATTGTTTTTGGAATGATGTTGGAATGATGTTGCATCTTAAATTAGTTGTGTACGCAATTGATTCACTCTACTTTTGATTGTGTACTTATTTGAATACCAAAACCTGCAACTTCACTACACTACAAAACCTGCAACTTCAAAACAAAACCTGCAACTTCTAAAACCAAAACCTGCAACTTCTAAACAAAAACCTGCAACTACTAAACCAAAACCTGCAACTTCTAAACAAAAACCTGCAACTACTAAACCAAAACCTGCAACTTAATCAATAAAAACACATACATAGCATTAAAGAGCAACATGTTTTATGAAACCAACACATACAATCAAAAGGTCAACATGTTTTCATCATCACAGGGAGTGAGAGTTCAAAATACATAGCATTAAAGAGCTAGAGTTTGACTCAACAAAAGCATTTGATAACCCGTGACTACACTAAGCATTTGATAACCAAACACATGATCACAATACCACCTACTGAGACCACCGTCGCAATCTTCGTCTTGTTCTCCGACTGAATCTCGATCTTCTCCTTTACCATTTCCTCAAGCCTATCCATTTTTTAATCACCTTCTCAAACTCCATATTCTGTTTCGATATCTCCTTCACCATATCTTCAAGCTTCACGATTTTTGAATTCATTGCTTCTAGCTCTTCTACCATTGCATCATCGACCCACTTAAAATCATGATTATCACCCTGTTTTTACAAATAAAATCGATTTCACACTCCCAATCAACTGCGAATAAACACATCGTTCGATATAACTTACCAGAGTGCAACATCGAAAATATCTCCTGTACGGATTCCTCTCTGATTTTGAAAGTTTTACAACAAGAGATTCACCACACCAGCAACGTTTTGGAATGCCCACGATTCGAGTAGAGGAAGATAGACGGGATTCTCCAGTCTCGTTGCTCATTGCTCTTCTCCAATTTTAAAAATTTTCTTGTTTGTAATTTACGATTTAGTCACTTTCTCCAATTTGTTTGATTTTCTTTGAGCAAATGAGTCGGGTCGGGTCGCTTTGAATGGGTCTGCATATTCACATCTGCCTGGGTTGGTTTGTGAAATAGGCCTCGGTTTGTTCTCGACGACGGTTCAGATACAAACCGTACAAATTGTGCAATCGGGTTGAGAATTTTCGATTGTGGTCCAATTAAATTACAGTTTCAACAGTGGGTGCAATTGGTGCTATATTCATACTTCCGTGGTGGAAATAGAACGTCCACCCTATTTAATTTTTTCTCTTGTACTATAAATAAATGTTCAAACTTTATAATAAAGATAACTCAAGTTACTCTTCATTCATCTCTCTTTTGCTTGTATCCCTCACTTACCATACTATTCCCACAAACATAAAATATTATAAATATAGTATATACGTACCAATCCACTATTATTATAAATAATGGTACAATTATTATATAACACGTTGTCATAGCATGAGTTGCTATGTCCAAATACCACAAAAGTATGATTTAATTTTTATCAAATTTATTTTATATTTTATTATAATGAAGGGGTTCTGTCTCTCGATAATTCGCTTCCCATATATTTAATTTATATATTATTATAATGCTTATTTAAATTTAATTTATATATTGTTATGATGGCCGACGTGTCGTATGAGTGATTTATTCTCTATATTTAAATATTAATTTTAGGATGATAGGTGTTGCCTTCCCTGAATCAATCATTAGACACACTCTGCATGCACGATCATGATCATATGGTATACTATATCTCCTCATATCAATAATTTTAAATATTTAGAAGATATTTATAAAACGTTTTAGAAGAATGAACGATAAAGTAAATTTTGTCTAAATGACAAAATATTTTAAATAATATTTTAATGTTATTTTAATCTATATTTTTATTTTACGAATGTTAGAATATTACAACCAGGGATCGAGTCCCACCGCCTACATTATATAGAACTTGGCTAATTGGCTGGCCTGTTGTGCCCCAATGTTGACAAAAAAAAAGAATATTATCATGGTTTTTAATTTGACATTTAAATTGAATTATCACCAAATTAATGATAAATATAATGTTATATTCAGTTATCATGTTAAACATGGCTAAACTCGAGATCCATGTCCTGGATATCTCTGGAAATAATTATATAAGATGGGCAGTAGCAACAATGGTGCATTTACAAGGAAGACAACTCTTTGATACCATCAATAAGTCAGAAAATGACTTATGATGATTTATAATTTTTATTCCACTATCAATGATGATTTAAAAGATGAATACATAACAAAGCAGGATCTTACAGATCTTTGACAATTACTCAAAAATAGGTTTGATCACCAAAATATATGATCTTACCAAAAGCTAAATATGAGTGGTTGAACCTCCGGTTCCAGGATTACAAAAGCGTTAGTGAATATTATTTCGCTCTGTTCGGAATCACTTCCAGGATCACATTATGTGGAGAGAAGATAAGTGATTATGATATGATTGAGAAAACTTTCCAAACATTTCATGCTGGAAATGTAATCATGCAGCAACAATACCAGCTAAGGGATACAAAAAGTATTCACAATTGATGCAAGTTCTTTTAGTGGTAGAACATAATAATGAACTTGTAATGTTAAACCATACATCACATCCTACTGGATCAGCCTCATTCCCAGAAGCGAATGTGGCATCATCCAATTATAATGATTAGAATAAACGTGGACGTGGTCGAGATAATAACCATGGTAGCGGACGAGGAGGATATGAACGTGGACGTGGACGTGGAAAAACAAGAAAATCTCGTCCATATGATTTTAAGAAATAATAAAAGGCTTAAAGGGAATAAAGTTGGTCACGAAAATCAACGTGAGAGTTGTTGCTACAAATGTGGTATGAAAGAACATTGGGCACATACCTGCCGTACACCAAAGCATTTGGCCCATCTGTAATGAATCAAAAAAGAGAAAAGAAAAACAAAGTGAAACCAACTTCCTCTATAGTGATGCTGGACCTTTGTTCCAATGGTATAAATAATGATATACATCTCGATATTGTTGATTTCGTTATTGATTCCGATGATATCAACAGAAATCAAGACAATTAAAATCTTTTTGAAGAAGATAATAAAATATAATCATAGTTTGTTGTCTTTTTTGTTTGTAAAATAGTTCTTATCGTAATATAAATTTTTTGCTTTGTTATATATTTTAATGTATCTTTTACAATCAGAAGATGTTGAGACTTAAAAACAAGGATGAAGATATTTGTCTGGCAGACAGTACAACAACACATACAATACTCAAGAATAAAAAGTATTTATCCTCCTTTGATATAAAAGATTCCGCTAGAAGCGTGAATACTATATCCGGTAATGCAAAAATAATTATGGGCTTTGGAAGAGCTAGATTTTCAATGTCAGGGAGAACAAAATTTGAAATAAATGATGCATTATATTCTCCCAAATCTTACAGAAATTTATTAAGTTTCAGAGATATCCGCAGAAATGAATATCATATAGAAACTATGAATAAGAATGACATTGAATATATTTGCATTACATCAGTCATTCTGAAGAGAAAATATATACTGGAAAATGTCAGCTTTATCATACGGAATATATTCCACAAAAATAAATGTGGCTGAATAACATAATACTATAAACCCGAAGTTTACATGTACGTTCAAAATCTGGCATGACACTTAGGGCATCCTGGTTCAGTTATGATGCGAAAAATTGTGAAAAATTCAAATGGCATCGACTGAAAAACCATAAAATTTTTCCAACGGGAGCATTTCCATGCAATGCTTATTCTCTTGAAAAGCTAATAATTCGGTCATCACCAGCTAAAGTTGGGAATGAATCTCCAATATTCTTGGAAAGAATACATGGTGATATATGTGGGCATATTCACCCACAATGTGGCCCATTTAAATATTTTATGGTATTAATTGACGCATCTAGTGAATGGTCACATGTGTGTCTATTAAGAACACGAAATATGGCCTTCGCAAAATTCATTGCCCAAATAATTAGATTGAGAACACAATTTCCTGATTATACAATAAAGAAAGTAAGACTTGATAATGCTGGTGAATTTACTTCACAAGCTTTCAATGACTATTGTATGTTGAAAATTGATATAGAACATCCAGTCCTGCATATATATATATATATATATGTGCTATTGCAATTCTACTTAATTAAGTACCACAATGAGAACACAAAAAAAAAGTTAAGCACTAATAGTACTTATATCGTGAAACGTTAATCAATTATATATATTTGTGATTTGTGAGATTTGGTGTTACTTTTATTCAAGGCAAGAGACACTCATCATTCCTTTAAAGTTGTTAGTTTAGTCTTGTTTGATAACTAATCAACTAATTTAGTAATTTTAATCATACCTTGTTTAACACTTTTGAAGAGGAAGAGATCGAGACTTTAATAGGCCTTAACAACTGTTTAACTGGAGAAATTGGAAGTTTGAAATTTGCAGAGAATTTGAGATTTTTTTTAAAGTAGATGAGAGGATGTTAGAGATTGAAGGTATATGGAATTGGAAGAGAAAGTAAAAAAAATTGATGGAGTTATTTGGTGATTTTTGATCGACAAAAAAGGAGCTCCGGAGGAAGACAAATCTTTAGGTCAAAATTTTAGAGAAAAAAATTAGAGTAAATCTGTTTAGATTTTAATGATTTAAATATTTTTTTAAAAAAATTTGATATCCCATTTGGGGACTTGAACTCGTGACTATGCCTAAGCACTAAATTTTGTTTATTATTATACCGCCAAAGCAATTGCTTATTAGGCTTATGCTCATGGCCGGACCTGTTATTTGTAAAAAGGAGAACAATCAGAGGATTTGTAAAACTCTCTTCTTCCTCTTCTTCTCCTTCTTCTCCTTTTTTTTCTTCTTATTTACAAACCATTTAAAGTCAAAGACAGAAATTATAATCAATGCCAATGTTGGAATTCACAATTGGTTAATCCTACAGTAGAATTTCATTGCCGACATAATATATTCATAAGCAATCCATACGTTAATGGAGACGTTAGAGCATGTACAATGGGAGTTCTTAAGATTAAAAAGATTAAAAAAAATAGAAAAGTGGAAGAGAGAAGTGAGATGGGGTTCTTAAGTTTCTTAAATAAGAACCTCTCTTAACTTTTTCATTTGAAAATTAAGAACCTCTATTAGTTAGGTTCTTAAAATTAAAATATAATATATTTTAAGAACCTTAAAAAAATTCTAACCATTGTACATGCTCTTAGACCAGTAGATTCAGCATCAAGAAGAGTCTTAAGTACAATCATATTTTTTTGACTACCCTCTCTTTTAGGTCAGTCTTAAGAACATCTAGGCCCTCATTGATCATTCTTAAGAACAGTTACGATTATATGAGGATGTAACTCAAACAAAAACAATGAAAGCAAAAAATTGTTCATGTTTCCATGTTTCCATATGAATATGCAGTTGTAATCTAAAGTTTTTCACAGAATGAAGCGACTGTTTATGTTTGCGTTAGCTGATGAAATTTTCACAAAAACATTATGATATGGCGATTAGGAATATTATGGAGCATTGATGTGTACCGTTTAAGGAATTTAGAAACACTTTCACTTTCTCTTTGTTTGGTCTTGTCTAGAATTATGTTGGAACAAACTTGGTGGCGAAGGGGACAATGTGGAAAAAGTGACAAGTTGGGTTGTTTTTTTATTCTTGGTATTTGTTTTTTCAATAATTATATCGATAAGATTCTATTTATAATTAATTTTTTAAATTTCTAACAATATTATATAGGATAAATGCAAGCTGAAATTGAATTCAGGTGAGAAAACAACAAAAATGTTAGTCAACTATTTGACCAAACACAACTCTCTTTTTATTCTTCGTGTTTAAAATAATCAAATGCAATATTATAGGAATAATCAAATGGCTATATAACAGGAATGATCAAATGTCTTAACATGTAAAGAAAAAAGAATAATCAAATGCCATATAACAGGAATAATCAAACTCAATCTAACAGGAATTATCAAATGTCTTAACATTTAAAACCAAAAAAAGAAGAATAATCAATTGCAATATAACAAAGAATACTCAATGCAACATAAATGGCTATAATCTTTCTGGATGAACCGGCCGGTTTGTAGGTTAAATGAATTTTCTAGGGTTTTATTTTAGCGGCCCAATATAACAGGCCCACTAAAATCAGAGCCTTGTTTGCTTCCATCGATTCTAGTAGGTTTGCCTTCGACCTGTTATCGGTAAGAACTTCCTACGCCTTCACCACCGTCGAGCTGACGCCGCAATCAACGGTGTGTTTGACTTTCTAAACCTTTCTATCACTTATAATAGATTCTCCTCCCTCACTTGATTTAGTTTTTAGTTATTGCAACATTAGGAGTGTTTAAAAATGGCTGGGGGATCAAAGAGGTCGAAAAGAGAAAGACATTATGACAGTGAATCGGAGGAAGACACAAGCGACCAAGAAAACCTTATGGTATATTTCTGTTGCTTTTGTTTAGTTGAGTTCTTTCAATGGCCGTGTTGAATTTATTTCGTTGAGGATTCTATTATAGGTCGAAGACAAGAGCGAAGATGATGAATTACGTGGTGAGATAGAGAGTGACGAATTAGATAGCATGGAAGATGATGAAGGAGAGAGTGAAGAAGACGATGAAGGAGATAGTGAGGAAGGAGATAACAAGAAAGAGGAGGATGGAGAAAGTGAGGAATTTGAGGATGGAGATGACCAAGAAAGTGAGAGTGGCAACGAAGGTAATGATGACAATAAACATGCTGAGATGGAAGAGCTTGAGAAAGAGTGCATGGAGATTCATTCACAAGAACAGTAAGATTCTATTCAAGTTAATACTTCCTCACAACTTTTTTTTTGTCTGCCCTAGTGAAGTCTTCTATTTGCTTATAGATATTGTAGATACTCTCGTTTAAATCTCAATTTTTTAATCTAGTTCAGTAGCACTAACAATACAGTTAGCTGAATTCAGAAGTCGCTTTGAACTAACTAAAGCAGTTTTGGATTTATTCATGATTAGTTGAAAAGAATTACGTGATTTTAAATAAGCAATTGAGAACCAACAAGAATCGCTGTAAAGTTTATTTTCTGATATGTTTGTTCTTTTTGTAATGTGTTTATTCCTGGAATAGGGATATATTGAAGAATCTTAAGCGTGATAAGGGGGAGGATGCTGCTAAAGGTCAAGCGGTGAAGAATCAGAAGGTATGTCTCACAGTTCTGTGGTTTGTGAAATAGTTTTACTGGATATTAAATGCATGAAGTTGCAGATTGTATTCTTATCTATGTCAGTGAAGTTAATCTTGAGCGAATTTCTGATTATGACAATTCTCATTTTGTGCTCTGTGTGAAGGCTCTTTGGGATAAAACTCTGGAGTTCAGATTCTTACTACAGAAAGCATTTAGTAGTTCAAACAGATTGCCACAGGTAAGCTATTTTCATTTACTCTTTCTTCTATATATTGCTGTTTGTGTTATCATGCTTATGACAGGAGGTAATCGTTTCAGGAGCCTGTGAAATTGTGTTTTTGTTTAGAAGATGAGAAGGTCTCAACTGCATATACAGATCTTATTACTTCATCTAAGAAGACATTAGATTCCCTTTTGGAGCTTCAAGAGGTAGGTTTGCGAAGGCGGGCTTATTCTTTGTTCTTTTGTGTTGAAAATTATATCTTGATTCAATAACTGTGCGCTGGTGAGTGTTCTGTCTTTCTGTCACTTTTGCTTACTTCCGAATATTGATTTGTAGGCTTTGCTTGAGAAGAACCCCTCGGTTGATCAACAAGTAATTGGTATGATTTATCCAACAGAACACATTACTATTCTCAACATAAGCCAGTGTCAATTTGACTTTTCTTTCTTTCTGAAATGCATTCAGAATCCAAGAAATCAGAGGCAGAAGATAACGATGAATGGCAGCGAATATCTGACTTGCATAAAAGGTATTCTAGACTAACTTTTCAAACTTTACAAGTCTAAAGTTCTCCGTCTGTTCAAGCAAACGAATTCTGTTGGGTAAAAACTTGGTTGAGTTCATCCGAAGACCAGTCTCATTACTGTTTGTGTTTCATTGCTAACACAAAATTGGTCTTTGCTATGTAGAATGTCTGTGTTCCGAAATAAGGCTGTGGACAAATGGCAGAGAAGAACACAAGTCACAACTGGTGCAGCTGCTATCAAAGGAAAACTTCACGCCTTTAACCAGGTATAGGCAACAACCCCTGAATATAGAAAGTTTCTCTTATACATGTGAAAAATCAATCTAAGTTGATTTGTTTCCAAAAACCAGAACGTTAGTGAACAAGTTGCTTCTTACATGAGGGATCCAAGTAGGATGATTGAACAAATGCAACAACCAAGATCTTCTATTGCTGTTTTTGGAACTGTAAGTTTTGGCTTTAATAATAAAATCATCTCTTGGCCGTCAGCTTCTCTTCGTTGTGTTCTGATCTTTTAATTTCCCGTCTACAGGTCCCTGGGGAAGCGCCGGAACCAAATCAAGAGGTATAATCTCTGTTTTCTTTAACAAAGACCAAAGAATTACTTCAATTTATCAGTCTTTATGATTATTGGTATGCCCATTCTCCAACACATATACTCTTTGTTTTAGAATAAACTACTAGAAGGAGACCCTGAACTTGTCGAGGATGCTGAATTCTATCAGCAGCTACTAAAGGAGTTCTTTGAGAATGTCGATCCAGCTTCCTCAGGTATAGTTAAAACATCTTGGAATCATTAGATATGACGAATTGCCTAGGGATTGTTATATGACCAACAATTCTCAAGTCTTTGCTTGTGTTGAAACTTGAGTCATGTAGACAGTTGTGGTTTCCTGTAAAAGTCTTTGGTTTTCTGATATCTCAAATTTGTAATTGGCAGAGGCGGCTTTCTACGCGATGAAGAAATTTCAGACGAAGAAGAGAAAAGTTGTGGATCGGCGTGCCTCTAAGAGCAGAAAGATCAGGTAAATATAAGCATACGTACAGTAGTTTCAAAGTCTTGGATGATTTTCTCTCCCAAATCTGAATCATTTGTGTTTAAAAACACGAAACAGGTATAACGTTCATGAGAAGATTGTTAATTTCATGGCTCCACGACCAGCAAAGATTCCTCCAAACACTGCGGATTTGCTCAAGAATCTGTTTGGTCTCAAGACCAGAAACGTTCCGTCTGAAGCTTAACAGTAACAAACTGTAATTTTGAAACGCAGGAATAGATTTTAACCTTTCTTTGTGCTGTGCCGTTGTAATACAAGATTCATAGTGAAAACTGAAAATTTTCTTTTATCTATCAACATTGTTTCTTATTGAAAGCCAAATTTTGAATTATTGTAGTTTATTCTTTCTATCCAGTAAAATTCATTCAAAATTATAAACTTTGCCTTCGTATTTTAACCATTGTTAAAACGAAAAAATAACAAATATTACAAGAATTTCAAATGAATGATCATACTAACTTACAATACTTCTTTTTGTTTTTTTTTTCCAATTTACTTCCTTCAAACTACTTGTTTTCTTTACAGTGATTGGTGGAAATAATATCTTCACATAACCTATTTTTCTAAACTGTGGATTCTGATTGGAGTAAAAATGCTAAACGTAGTAAAAAGATAGTATGACTTTATCTTAAACTTGACGTGATGTCCAAGAACCGCACAAATCGGATATATTTTCAATATTGGACCTGATTTTTTCCTCAATTTTAATAAATTTATCTATCTTTTGACTAGATAATACTCTCGAAATATCAAAACAACTTATACTTGATCGTCAGCTAACAATCTCGTGTGAATCGTATGTATATAAGAGTTCGAGAAGAAGAAGAAACCTAAAAGCATAAAACGAAAAACAGATAGGATACACAAAACAGAAAGAATGGTGACATGGTTGTTCCTTTTTGTCCATCTCTCGATCACTTTCATTATCCATCGCTTCTTCCGCCACACTCTTCCTCTACCTCCTGACCCTAACTTCTTCCCTTTCCTCGGTCCTTTCCGGTTGCTTTGTCAAAGTTATAATGGTTTCTATTCATATCTCCGCTCCCTCCACCACCGCCTCGGTCCCATCATCTCCCTCCGCATCGGTTTCCGTCCTTCCATCTTCGTCTCTGAACGTTCCTTAGCTCACACGGCACTCGTTTTAAACGGCATCGGTTTCTCCGATCGTCCACAGGCGCTTCCAACAACCAAGATCCTCACTAGCAATCAACACACTATCAACTCGGGATCGTATGGTGACACGTGGCGGCTTCTCCGACGTAACCTCACCTCAGAGATTCTCCATCCGTCTCGTGTGAGATCTTATTCCAATGCTCGTCGTTGGGTTCTTGAAACCCTATTTGACCGGTTTCGTGGAGAAGAAGAAGAACCAATCTTCGTCGTCGTTAATCATCTCCGTTACGCAATGTTCTCGCTTCTTGTTCTTATGTGTTTCGGAGATAAACTTGACGAAGAACAGATTAAAAAGGTAGAATTTGTTCAAAGAAGAGAGCTCACTTCCTTGCCGAGATTCAGAATTCTCAATTTCTTTCCCAAATTCACCAAATTCTTTCTTCGAAAGAAATGGGAAGAGTTTTATCAAATCCGCAGAGAACAAATGGACGTGTTACTTCCGTTGATTCTTTCCCGGAGAAAGATCATCGAATCATCGGACAAGAAAGAGTATGTGAAATCGTATGTTGATACTCTGTTTGATCTCGAGCTTCCTGATGAGAAGAGGAAACTCAACGAAGACGAGATAGTGAGCTTATGCTCGGAATTTCTCAATGCCGGGACCAATACAACTGCGACGGCGCTACAATGGATCATGGCGAATCTAGTGAAAAATCCAGAAATTCAAGAGAGATTACACAAAGAGATCAAAAGCGTAATCGGAGAAGAAGGCGAAGAAGGAAAAGAGATTGAAGAAGATGAGATGAAAAAGATGCCATATTTGAAAGCAGTAGTGTTAGAAGGTCTCCGATTACATCCCCCTGGACATTTATTGTTACCACACAGAGTAACCGAAGATACAGAATTGGGAGGATACAAGGTACCGAAGAAAGGAACGATCAATTTCAATTTGGCGGAGATTGGTAGAGATCCGACGGTTTGGGAAAATCCGATGGAGTTTAAGCCGGAGAGATTCTTCGGAGAAGAAGCTGTGACGGTGGATATTACTGGAAGTAGAGAGATAAAGATGATTCATTTTGGAGATGGAAGAAGGATTTGTCCAGGGATTCGATTGGCGATGCTGCATTTGGAGTATTTTGTGGCCAATATGGTGAAGGAGTTTGAGTGGAAAGAGGTTGAAGGTAATGAAGTTGACTTCACTGAGAAATGGGAGTTCACTGTTGTTATGAAGTATCCGCTTAAGGCTCGTGCTGTGCCTAGAAGAAGACGATGCATTGTCACGGTTTAGAAACAGAGTGACGTTAGTTTGTTTTTTGTGTTGTTTTACCAAAAAAAAAAGAAAAAAAAAAGGCAATTGTTAAACGGTGTCGTTTTCTAGCTCTGATTCTCTAAAACCCTAGAAATGAATTTTATAGAAGCAGAGCCAGATTGTTGCAGATTTCACATTTTGTAGCTTTGCTTAACAGGTTTCTCTCTGAATCTTCGTATTGGAACTTTACATGAATCATATCTGCTATAATAATTTCCTTCGGCTCTCTTTGCGTAATTGCTTACAATGTATGCGGTTTTTTTCCTCCTGAAAAATTCGAACTTTACAAACTGGGTCGGTTTTTTCGTGTCCGTCGTTGGGTTTATAGTTTGGAAATTTGTGGCTTTGAACTTCTTTTAGCTCTAGAATGTTTGTATTGATATGTGTATTCAATGCACTTGGGTTCTGATTTCTGATTTGTGGTGGAAATGATGAATGTTAAAGTAAAAGGTCTGAGCAGGTTATGAGTGATTTGTGTAGCTATTGATGTTTAAAGTTAGTCTTAGAGGAGACAATATTTTCAACCTAATAGGAGAGGGCCCTTGTCCATGCCTTGAGCCATGGCATTTGTTGGCTCCGCAAACTCTCCAACAATGAACCTGATTGACTCACCGCTTGCACCATGTGCTCTGTGTATGTTAATCTGATGGGTCGATTTTAAAGGCGTGGGGTTGCTTTCTACCATTGATTGCTGACCTAGAATTCTCCCTACAGACGTATTAGTCTCCTCTTGCTTCTTTAGCATCAATTTTAGCAGCCCTCATAAGCCCCTGCACTGATCAAAGACATACTTGACTGATCCACATATGAGCTATATCCATTAGTCCATTGTCTTTGCTTTGTTAAAGTTGGAGGCTTTTGACCGAAGCTTGTTCGATATATAGGCATTGTTCATTGCGGTATGTGTGGACTGTATAAGTATTTTTGAAACATGTTTGTAGCATTTGCCATTCTGTGGTAAAGCTGCAAATGTCTTTTAAGAGACGCCTAACAGCTCTCCGCAAAAGCTAAAAAACGTGCTTAGTTAATGTTTACTTGATTGGGTTTTTCCCTATGGCCATTTGAGTATTGAGGAAAACTACTCTGTATCTGCTGCTTTTCTTTTAACTAAGTGGGTTTGATTTGAAGACCTGTTATGCGTGGATAACCGGAGAATGATGCTATGTTTTACAGAATAACTATTAGAGAGAATGGTTCTTTTTGTGTTCATGATCTATTGTAATGTTTAACTTGGTCTGGGCACAAAATTGCACAACCAACATTGAAAGGTCCAAGTGTTGAAGGAGCTAGTTATCGGTATCACACCTCAGGCTAGCAGCTGGTGGGTTATGGAACGAGCAGGAAAACAAGAGCCTTCTATGATTTGATTGAGAAAGACAGAGATTGGTGTTGCTGTTGCAGAAGATTAGTAGAGAGATCTTCAAGTTTTCTAGGTGAATTTCTTCCATTAGCAGAAGAATTGTGACAACAAGTTTCTGGCTTCTAAGCACTTCTAAAGGAAACAAAACCTCTCATTATCTAATCAAGGCTTCTGAAACTAATGATGCACACTCAGTTTGGTGGGAAATATGAGAATCGTTTGGGGAACCATAAGAAAACGACAAAGAGGCACCAGAATTCTTGCTGCTAATACTAACACTTGCATAGCTTTGTTGTAGGTTCCTTATCTCGTGGAAACAACAATCTGAAGAAAACATGAAGTGCTTTTTGTACAAAGTCTCGTTGCATAGATTAAATACCACATAGAAGATACTGAAACTCACTAGGTGAACGCTTGGGTTTCGTTATGATTGATTACACACTACACACAAAGCTGAGATTTTATTTATTCTTTTTCTGCATGTATTATCCATTCAGTCGCAGAAAAGTTACATCCATTAAAACTATTGGAAAAAGATTTTAAGAAACTGAAAGTTGGGTAAAATAAGGGTCTTTAAGAGTTTCTTGAAGGAGATCATCATCGTCCCAATAATCACGATAAGTTTCCAAATTTTCCAAGGAATTCAGTAGAGCTGATTTACACAGCTCCTTTCTCTATTCTTCCAAATGTGGGAATCCAATGTAATCTGCATATTTATCGCTATACTGCAAATACCAAAAACAAAGATTTACTATGAAAAAAGATCAAATCTTTGAAACTAATATATATACCACAAGTTTTGCCTGACAAAAGCTTTGCGATCCATTTGGCTTGTGATTCGAAAAATGGGAATCCTATCAACTGTAATAACCGTTTTTATTGGGTTCAATTAATGGAAGATTGTTTGTTAAGTAAAATGATTAGTCAATGATTTAGTATTAGACTTTTGGGTTAAAGACAAAAGTACCTTACGAGGGATGCCGACAAAAGAAAGAGAAGGAGAAAGAGATGGAGAAAATGTATGTTTGAAGTAGCTCTAGGCATTCGGATACCTAAACTTGATCGGGTCGGGTTTTTTGGGTTATGGGTATTTCAGGTTTAGTTATGGAATACCCGATCGGTTATTTTAGAAATTTGGGTCGGGTTTAATAATTTACAGAGAACCCGATTAATACCTGAACATATATAAAGTTTGGATCCGGTTTAGGTCCATTTAGGATATTTTCAAAACCCAAACCAAAAATATGTTTATGTGTACGGTTTGGATCTGGTTATGTGTTAAATGTATAATACACCTAAACCAACACATAAAATCTTCGGTTATTTTCAGTTTACTTTCGGGTTTCTGATTTTATCTGATTGTTGCAGATTCCATAATTACTTTAATTATTTTTGTTCTAAAACAATTATAATGAAATTTATTACGAACGAAATAGTTGATGTTTATATATAATAAGGGACCGAGTCATTCTCATATTTTTAGCTTTCTGAAAATTATGATAAGATCATATCATATCAATTTTTTTTTTTAGTTTTCATATCATATCCATTTCATTAAATACATATCATAGAACTAGGCGAGATCTCTATAAACTGAATTTTAGTCTCATTCATTTGGGTTCAATTTATGATCGTATATATATATATATATATATATTATAATTATGTTTGTGATGATTGATCAGTTTGTGAGCACCAAATACGTTTTTCACCCATTATCCATATTGTAAGTTTGTTTGAGTGTTTATAGTTTCTATTGTAATTTTATATAAACCATGTCTCCCGTATGCACAAAATGTAAATGTCATGATTATTATTGTGGATTTTTTCTCTCCTTTAAGAATTACTTGGTTGTGGTGGTGCTTCATACACAACCTATTATGAGCATAAATATTTTCTTCCATTTTCTTAAACCAAAAATGTTTATTTTCTTCCATATGCACAATTTCCATGTGTTAAGTGCTGTGATTATTATTGTGAACATTTTTTCCTATTTAAATTATTTGATTGTATCAAGGCTTCCTACACAAAATATGGTAAGCAAGCATAAAAGATATCATTTAAATTTTTTTTTTTTGATAACCAGAAGATTGTGGACTTTTGGTCCATAATTTACTAGAGACCAACTGTCTTTTTCTAAGACCGGTGACCAAACGACTCAAACTCAACAACTCCATTTGGAAAAACCGCTGAACCAAAATCGGTTGGTTATCATTTTATTTTGTTACACACCAAAAATGTTTGTTTTCTTCGGGTTTGTCACCGTCAAGTGGGTGACGGTTTTTTCTTTGTAGTCTTGTTATTTATAAATGGGCTACTGCAACTTAACCATCAAATTAGATCAACAAGAACAAAGCCCAACTCCAACAAAACCACATCATTAATATTACTCTGTCGTTGGGCAAAAGAACGTCACCGACGTCGTTACCCACAGTCACAAATATGAACGTGATCAATTTAATCCTTTGTTATATGACCAAACATATACATGAAGGGTAGCATATAAATTTAATCACATGTTTTGATACTTGGCATTTTCGTGTACTGTAGCATAAGGTTTAATAATTTATTAATTTTTGCTTTAACAACAAATCACCACATTTCCTCTTTCGTGTGTATACCCAAGAGAATATAAGACAAACATATCGCAATTCGTAACTCAACATTATTGGAATCTCTTGGGAAAATTAAAATGGATAATTTAGTTAAGCAACGAAGAAGAAGGTATACTTCCCAAAAATGCCTTTATATTACTTATCGAAATTAAAAAACATTTCTGGAATCAATTTTTTTTTGTTGATCTTTAAAGGGTTTCAATTTCTGAGAACAAACAAACAGATTTGCCAGACCCATCAGAGTTAGCCATAACGGGTAAAATTTCACTTTTATTTAACATCTTTTTTGCATTTATAATATATAACGACTCACAAAAACTTGTGGAAGATGAATGTATAGTAATCAAGTTATGTAGTCTTTAATATAAAAATTGATTAAGATTATGCAGCAATAAACTGGCTAAAAAACCAATCATATTGGTACGAGAAGAATGATTACTACAACGAGCAAGAAAGCGAATTTGCAGTTTCTGTTGCAGCTGCTGCATTCGTCATTAGATCAATGGAAGAACTCGATGAACAACAAAAGGCTAAAAGAATAAGAGACGAAATCAAGAAGTCGCGAACCAAAATAACCAATCCGGTTTTACCTAAAACCAATGAAAAGAGATTAAGCAAATCATATACTCAAGATGTGAATATTAATGGAGGTAAGTAATTTTCCCTGTGATTACTAATATTATCACTTTGGGAATTAATGAATTTATATTCAAATTTAAGACATGAATTTGTTTTCTTCGTGGGCAGATGTGAGTTTCAGGAAAAAACCATTGGAGTCTCCTACACCAACATTAAGACTCGCTTCAGCACCAAGTAAAGAAGATTCTTGGGAAACTTCTCAAATGAAGAAAATAAGATTAAGGTGATATTTCATTTTTGGTTATTAAGATTTGAAGTGTGTATATATATATATATATATATCATTTCTTATTAATTAATTATGTGGAAATTAATTCTGTTTAATTGAAGGTATGAGAAAATGAAAGCTGAAATTGTGAGTTGGGAAAATGAAAGAAAATTAGCAGCTAAACTGAGAATGGAGAAAAGAAAGGTTGTGTGTTTTCTTCTAATTAATGACTATATTAATGAAATAATTAATTAATTGTCACATACTTATAATAATTTTTCTGTACATTAATTGGGAGTAAAGAGTGAACTGGAGAAGAGAAGAGAAATAAATAACCAACATTATAAGTCAAAGTTAGCAAGGATTCATCTAATTGCTGATGGAGCTAAGAAACAACTTGAGGAGAAGAGAATGAGCAAAGAAGCTCAAATTCATGAAAAAGTAAAGAAAATGCGTAGAACTGGCAAAGTTCCTCTCAATTATTTCTGCTTTCGATGTTACTAATTAAAATCGAAATTATATCTATCAACTATATACAACTGTCAAGGTCTATGAACTAAATATTGAGTTTCAGAAATAAAGAAGTCATAATTGTGAATAAGTGTCAGAAATCGCTATATATATATATATTTGTCGATAATAATGTATGATCCATAACCAATTCTCAAATCCCTAACAATATAAGATTAAGCAAACACAATTTTCTAGAATCGAACTCCAATCAGAAAGACAAAAAGACAAAAGATGTCGACCTTTAAACAAAGACACTTCACCCATCACCACGTATAAAATTATTGCAGTTTTAACATTGTTCTTTTCTATCAAACAAATTAACTCCCAAATTTTAAAAATGTTTTCAAAAGACCTGTCTAAATCTCAAACTATAATTGATATTATTTGAAATAATTCATCACAACAAAAATAACGATCAAAGTCGATAAAAATCAAAGATATAGATGTGATAGTCGGTGTTACACGCTCTCTCCACCATATGAGACACATGAGAGATTGTATAGTAAAACGAGTAAGGGACCAAAAAGGATTTTGATAGATTGATAAACACTCAATTCAGCGATATGTTTTCAATGGCAAATAAGCCATTCTTTGGTCCAACCAAAAACGTCTCTCTTACCCTCAGAGCTCTTTGGCAACTGCTCTATGTGGTCGCCAGGACCATTCGCATTTACTACTCTCTCTTTTTATATTTGGAAATTTCTATTATTGTCATTGTACAATTCTCTATCAGAAGATTTCAATTCTGTTTATTTAACTATTGGCAAGCCTCTTCTCTCAATTTATGGGGAGAATTTGTATGCCATGCCAAATAATGCATTATATTCTCATTTTGACATGAATTCATTTTTTCTTGGAAAAAAATAAGTACTACTGTGAAATGACTTTGGTCTAATGGCAGGTGGTAAGTCCACTGAAGGTATGTACTATTTCTCACCAAAAAATTGAGTCCACTACCTATATTATATAGGAATTTGACTAATGGACAGACCAGTTGTAGCTCAGTGTTGACAAAAAAATAAAAATAATTACTATTTGAATAAACCAACAATAAGTTATGAGCTTAAGCATAGGTGTTTATGATCTTCGCTGATTTCTTATAATTTAATCGATCTTCAAGCATAAGTTATTAACTTTTCAATACTTTAATTTTTTATTTTCTTCAAAATTTATTAAATCTAAAGATATTGTTAAAAGCATTAGTTAAACTAGTTCATGTGAAACGAGAGACTATAATATTCAAATAATAGCAAGTAAATGAGTTTGGACGAGATTGTAGGTTTGAACATCTAATAATAAATTATCAAGTTGACAAAAAAAGAAAAAAAAGGCAACGGAATGGGTCGAAGAAAATAATTTAGATGAGGATTTTATTTGACTTATTTCAAAAATATTACTCAGAGACATTATCTTCACAAATTTGATATATTTTTTATAACATCCAACTTGGGATCTAAACCTTAATTTTAATGGGCTCGAAAACAGTCCTTAGATATTTTTTTTTGAAATATTCTTTCTTTCTGCACAAGCTGAAATTCGAAATAGTGATCTATCAAGTTCCACCACTTGGGATACTCCCAGTAAAACTAGTTTGTCTGAGTTATTCTATATATATTTTAGTATATATATTTTTAATAAAAACACATCATTCTCTATTAAAAACATATAATCAAAAGCTTATTTATTAGAATGACCACATTTTATAGATTTTTTTTTTTGGTCTAGCAAAGACATCTCGTAAAACGTTTTTTAAAAAGTACTTGACAAAAAGCACTATCTTATCGGACATCTATGGGACTCTTATGGATATCATCGATCTATCTTTTCGTTTTTTTTATTGTCTTTTCGTTATGTTTCTAGAGTTCAGAATATTATCGTTGATGAGCTTGCTAAGAAAGTCTTTGTAGCCCCAAACTCTATCCCTTTAACTAATGAAGTATTTTAGTGACAAAAAAAAAGTACTTAATACCGTATAGATATAGTATATAAGATACTATGAAATACGACGCTTAAAAACATGGAAAAAGAAGATAAACTTTGAGGAGCGTTAGGATTCGTTGTCAAGAATCTAATGCGAGAAGTTGATTGGCTTAAACTGAACAGATCGACAATGGGTCCCATTCAATCTCCACTAAAATCTGCCACGTGTCATGATGTCGACATCAACAAAGCTGTCGGCCGTAACTGACTTTAAGATTTTGATGTGACTTCAAATGATTGGGAGATCTCTAATACAAAGGCTTTGAATGGAATATATGAGAGATGCTGATGAGAACACGGAAGTAAGAATTCATTTCACTGCTATATATTCTTTCTTCTTTACTAAAGTGGGTCATCTGTAATGTTTTTTACCATTCATGTAATAAATTATGCGGAATAAAAATTAATAAATGCAGATAAAATCTGTGCAAATCAGATTAAATGCAGAAAAAATGACTATGCCAAGTCTTGTAACGGATGCCCCTATCTGCAGTTTTTAATTTTTTTAATTTTGTTTAATTATATTTATTATGCTTATATAAGCACAACACATATCATTCACTATTACACAACACTTTTTTTTTGCAATCTTGTTTTTTTTCCTTTAGTTTAATCATAATTTTATTAATTTACAAGATTATTTATTTTAAAAAAATTGTAAACATGCAGGATAATTATAAAAATACACTAAAGGTGAAAAAAGTTTAGTGATCTTGACAACAACATCTTCAAAATCATTTGTTACTTTTTTGTTATTATATATTATAGAAAAATATGACATTGTTATAAAATATAACATTACTATTTTTATGGAATGTTTGAGTTTGGTTGGTTTTACAAAAATTTATAATATAGTTTTTGAATCTAGTAGAGAATTAAATCGAATATAGAATTCAAATATGTGCATATTTTAGTTAAGTTAAGGAAAAAAACTATGGTCTATATTATATATCTTAGTAATATAACTGAAAATTCTAAATAATAACTATCACTAGAATAGTTAAAGTATCATATAATTTATTATATATCGTTTTCTCACATATATTATTAGTTGAATATATATTTTAGTATAATTGTTCTAAAAATTTATTTATTATTAATGTCATGAAAATCATATAAAATATATTATGAAATATGAATAACTTAATAAGCTCATTTTCATAAAATAAGAATAATATATATATAAGAAATAGTTTAGTGAAAATTAGCGTACAAAAAAATTACCAAAACTAAAAATTATCAAAAAATATAAAAATTTTACCAATAATAACCAAAACTATGACCAATAATCACGTATGACCTATTCATAGGTCATACCAACAAATTGCTAATTTCGTATCATTTTATATTACAAAAAATGAATAGGTAATTACAAAAAAATTACCAATAATGACCTATGAATTATTCGTAACATTCATATTTTTTTTTGTAATTTTTGCTAAAATTTACAAAAAAATTCAAAAATAGGTTAGTGCTAACTTAATAATATATCTTGACCCAAAAGAAAAAAACAAAGGTTAGATCCAAACAACTTGACCAAAATTGTTTTTAATAATATATTTGTGGTTAGATCCAAATTATGTTTACTCAAAATTTTAATAGAAGAATTTTTTAATAAATTAATGAAAATCGAGATAGATTCCTTTTCTTACTTATTACAAAACTATTTCATTTTTAGTAGACGAGTTAATTAACTATTCTTCTTTGTTTCCTATGGAGTTCCATTTGTTGCCGGAACCATCCAATGATGTTACTGCTTTAGATTTTGATGACATTGTTGAGGTTTCTTTCTCCCGGAATATTTGTGTTTAATTTAATTTCTGTTTTAAATAAAGTTTTGGAGATTTTTTCTCCTTTTTTCCGACAAATTTTTATTTATTTCAACTATACTATGTAATACTATATTCTTTTTGCATTTGATTAAAAGGCTATAAAACTTTGCCCACAAATCTCTTCAGATTGGGAATCAGAGTTTGTTTTGTGGTTATCTTCCGAAGACATGTTTATTTATGGATACTATAACGATATTTTTTTCAAAAGCAGTCAAACTCTACTTTCAAAGTGAATGAAAAGAGAATAAAAGAATATATCAAAATTTTCAAAAAGATCATATGTCAATAATAAATTAATAAAATTGCAAATGATACAATTTATATTGATTAAAAATAAACCAAAAATAATATTTACTGAAAACGATCATTGGTAAAGTTTCGAAGAAATTATTAAAAATCACTCAAATATATAAGGAATTAATTAATTTTTAGAATCGAAGTATTATTTACTTCATTTTTTTGGCTCAAAATTAAGACTTAGGTTTCAATTTCGTGATTGTGAGGCAAATTTTAAAGTACGATGTGAAAGAACATAATATTATTATTCCTCACAAGTTGCATCAAATGGACTTGATCAACCTCACATCTCGCTCTCATTTTGATATTCGAATATCATACTATAGTTTCATATTCTAACGTGTTTACTCCAATTGATATTTTTTGTCTTCTATTACTTAATGAATCTATATGTATAAATTTCAACCACTTCTACTGAAAAGATAAAAATTTACATATATTCATTATTTGTATTACTATAATTAGAATTGTGTTTGTTACTAAATGAGTAGATCATTCAGACGCTGTACTATCTAGTTTCTATCGACTGGTCAATTACATTTCAATGAATGAGTGTCAGAATGACGAAGATGCCCTCATTTATTAGGTATTTGGCAGGTTAGAGGATTCTGGACTTGAGGGGCAAAACACAAACAATCCTTTGCCACACATGTGCTTCCTCCACATAAAAACCATTTGACGTTTTGCAGGGACCATTAGGAGCCGAGAAGAAAGAGAGAGAGAGGCTCTTTATTATAGCTTCAATATGAATCAAAAGCAGATGCACCGCTTGAGTTGTCGTGTTGATTGTGAAGAGCTTGAAACAATTAAGATAGAAAACTTTACACCATTAGAGAGAAGAGAAGAGGAAGGGCCAACAAAAGGGAAAAAAGATAAGCTTGATTGTCAGTTTATTCCCTGCAAACGTGCAGTCTAAGTAACACATGTACACTTCTCTGTTTCTGATAAGAACTCTTTCTCTGTTTACACCAAAAACAGACAAACTTTGCTTTGTTACTTTTATTTTTCTCTTTCTTAACACAAAAGGTCTTCTTTTGGTGACTCAGGTCTAATTACGGAGTGAAAGAGCTTACATGGGAAAATGGGCAATTAACTGTCCATGGTCTAGGCGAAGAGGTTGAACCAACCACATCGAATAACCCTATATGGACTGAAAGTCTCAACGGGTGTGAAACTTTGGAGTCTGTGGTTCACCAGGCAGCTCTACAGCAGCCAAGCAAGCTGCAGCTGCAGACTCCGAGTGGTCTAGACCACAATTCTGAGAGCAAGGACGGATCTTGTTCAAGGAAACGCGGCTATCCCCAAGAAATGGACCGTTGGTTTGGCGTTCAAGAGCAAAGTCATAGAGTTGGCCACAGTGTGACTGCAAGTGCCAGTGGTACTAATATGTCTTGGGCGTCTTTCGAATCTGGCCGGAGCTCGAAGACTGCTAGAAGTGGAGACAGAGACTTTATACGCTCTAGCTCGGTACAAGCTAACAAAAGTACTTTTACTTATGTTTCAAAGATGACTGGAGAAATAACCTAAAGAGGACTTGATATTTTTACAGGAAACTCAAGATACTGAAGGAGATGAACAAGAGATAAGAGGAGATGCAGGGAGATCTAATGGACGACGAGGACGAGCTGCAGCGATTCACAACGAGTCTGAAAGGGTAAACATAGAAATTACTCGATCTGTGTTTTCTTTGTAGAAAAATCTACAAAATTGCCAAACTCTTTAGTAGAATCCATACTGACTCTTTCTGAGTTTTGATGCAGAGACGACGTGATAGAATAAACCAGAGGATGAGAACACTACAGAAGCTGCTTCCTACTCCAAGTAAGGTAAATCTTTTATCCTCTTAAAGTTTTAGTGAAGACTGTTTCTTTATCGAAAGGACGTTACCTAAAGTCAGAGTTAATTACTACAGGCAGATAAAGTTTCGATCTTAGACGACGTAATTGAACATCTGAAACAGCTACAGGCACAAGTTCAGTTTATGAGCTTACAAGCCAACATTCCACAACAAATGATGATTCCACAACTACCTCCACCACAAACAGTTCTCAACATCCAACAACAACAACAACAACAGCAACAGCAACAGCAGCAGCAACAACAACAACAGTTTCAGATGTCGTTACTTGCAACAATGGCACGAATGGGAATTGCAGGCGGTGGAAATGCCTATGGAGGTTTAGTTCCTCCACCACTACCATTGATGGTCCCTCCTATGGCTAACAGAGACTGCACCAACGGTTCTTCACCCAGTTTTACTGATCCGTACAGCGCTTTTTACGCACAAGTAAAACCACCTTTAACTGTTTTGAATGATGATGTTCTGAAACATAAAAACCTTGAACTCACTGTTCTTGGTCATTCTGCTGCAGACAATGAATATGGAACTCTACAATAAAATGGCTTCAGCCATCTATGGACAACAGTCTGATCAGACTACAAAGGTCAATACCGTCATGCCCTCAAGTTCTTTGAATCATGAGAAAAGAGATTAGTTTAGCCGAGTTATTGATCCATATATACATCATAGAAGTTTGTTCCATCGTGATAGTAAAAAACAAAGCACTGGTTTGAGTACGGAAAAAATTTGCTGAGATAAATTTTCAAAGCTTCACAACTTCATCTTCTGATATCAAATTCAGTCATTGTCAACGTACATGTATAAATCTTTTTGCTATTTGGAGGACAGTAACATAAAAATTAGCTTTCTCTCTTGCTCTCTTCCTTTTAAAATATGTTCTTAAAGTTTCAAATCTTGGATGTTATATTAGATCATATGCACATTATTAAGTTTTTTTGTTTCTTTCACTGTTCGGAACCTAAAGGACTAACCTTAGATGCAGATGTTGTGGCCTTGCTCCGAGATTTCTGAGATGTCTTAGTGTCCTGAAGAGAAATAACAGTTTCAAAAGCACCAATAAGAGCTTTCACTTTGTCTTTCCTCATCTTTGTGAACTTACTCACTGTCTCCTCAATCACACTGTTGAGCAATGTTATCTTTTGCTTCTTCACTTCTACTTTTTGATGCCTCAGAACAACCTTCTCACGTTTACTGTCTTCACAAGAATCTCTTTTTTCAACATCCAATCTATTACCTTTCAGATTCTTCTTCATCCCTTCGGTTTGGGTTTTCAGTTCCTGCACAACCCTCTTTCTGAACTTGGTCCATTTCGGAGAAGAAACCTCAGGCTGCGGCTCAAGAACCTTCCCTCTCTTGAAACTCAGTTGCTTCGGTAGAGTCACCTTAACTCCTCTCCTCTTAGGCCTACCGGTACTGATTGTATCAGGAATCTGTTTATTAGGACTAATGGAACCACGTTTAGGAGTAGTCGTCAAGCTTTCATGTCCACTGATCATCATGGTTTTTTTCTCAGATGATGGCTGCTTCTGGCTCTGAACACCTTTGATGCTAGATTCAACAACACGCACAGTCTTCTCTTTCATATCTTCACCACAAATTTTCTGCTGAGTCTTGGCCTTCTCCTTATTCTTTGGAGCACAAACTTTAGAACTTTCACCATTGCTGATCCTTGAAACCTTTTCCATAGAAGTATTTGACTTGTCACTTCTCAAGCCAGGAACCTTTTTAACAACTGCTGAACCACTCAAAGTATTCTGACTTTCTTTGTTCTTCCGAGCTTTATCATTGCTCTTAACACTTGAACCATCAACAGACATCTCAATATCTCCTTGAAGACTAGATGGTTCCGAATTAACAGAAGCACATGGCTTTTTCTTTACAGCCAAAGAATCTCTCTTTGTAGCCAGTGAACTCTTCAGTTTGGTACCATCAACAGAACTTTTAACGCTTAAACCATCAACAAATCTGGCCATCTCAATATCTCCTTTAAGGCTAGATGATTCTGAATTCACAGAAGTACATGGTGTTTTCTTCATAGCCAACCCATCTCTCTTTGTAGCCACAGAACTCTGCGGTTTGGCTCCTGGAGTCTCAGTTTTTACCGTCTCTGAGCTTTCAACACTCTTTCTCCTCACCATCTTCCACGGTTTAACAGCATCATGTTGATCACACTTCTTCCCATGTTTACACAAATCATGAGTTGAAGCTACTCGATGATTCCCACGATAACGGGACTGAACCTGCGGTTTACTTGCTCGAACACCTATCGTTCCAGTCGAATGACGTTTCAAATTCACATCTTGTGGCTTAGGCATTTCAATAACGTCTGGTATAATCTCTTCTGGATCCTTGGATACAACAGATATATCATCTTCAGCATTTACCACATCCATTACAGGTACTGTTTCCACAGAACTCTCTTCAGACTTAGCCGATGGATTTGTATCCAAACAATTCTTCATCTCTGATACATCTAAATTATTCTCATCAGTCATTGCAAAACCAATCAACAAGACCTATAAAGGAAACAGAGTGCATTACAAAAAAAATCAATCAAAGCAACTTTCAGGTTTATAAACAAACCAATAACTCCATTCATCTGACCTATTTCTAATCAGATTGTAGATTTTGACATCACAGAGAACAAATTTTTAGAAAAACTACAAAAGATTACTCAGCATTCATGAATGACATCAATACCTAAACGACTTGATCGTGCGACCCATTTCGAAAAACTGATCACTTTTAAACAAAACAATGAAATCAAGTCTCTGACTTTTTTTTTTAATAATAAATTGACTTTTGATCGAGATTTAAGGACAATGACCTAATTCTACAGTAACTTATACTCTATCACCAACAGTTTCAAACTCAAACGAACATAAACCTAAACAAAACGTATAAGAGAAATTAAGAATGCAGAAATACCTTTAGATTGCTTGGAGAGATATTAATAACCTAATTCTTAGAGAATTATAACAGAACAAGAAGACAAAGAAAAAAACTGTCACAAGATGAGAAAAATAATTTATATAGGAGAGAATTTGGTTTCATAAGAATAAAATTAAATAATCATTTTTTGGAAACAAATTGAAGAAAGAAGAAAGAAGAAAGGTAGATTTGGTTGTTAGATAAAGAAAACACACAGGAGGAGAAGAAATCTTCTTCTGGAGGACTCTTATTACAGAGGGAAAGACTTATAAAGGATTTATATATTAAAAAAAATAAAATCTACTCATATTTAAGTTACTCTTTTCTAGATTTTATTTATATTTAATAATTTGTCTCATTTTTATCTATTTTACAATGGATTTGATGCTACTAAATAATAAATAATAAAAAATTGTGTTGTTTTAAAACGAAATGAATCTTTATTTGCCATCAAATATGAGAAATGCATGAATAAATCCAATAAACTAGATCAGTCTTTCTTAGCATAAAAGTATTTTCAGTGAAAGGTAAATAACTATTTTGGCACATAAGATATTGACAATTAAAGATAAAATCTCCTTAGAATCACTGCTGAATCTAAAAAAACTAATCAGTCATACAATGAACTCGAATCGCACAAATTCCTTTAGGTCAAAGTAAATTCAATTTTGTGTATATATACCAAGATTCATTGCACTCATATGGTTCATGAAGGTATAAGTCAAAGTCAATAAAGTTCAGAAAAAGAAAGAAAAAAATTGTAAATTTTGTGTTTAATGATGGAGGACGAGAGGAGAAGTTTATTTTGGAAAGTACAATGAAAAAAATGAGATTTTTTTTGTAAAGAAATAATAACTGAAAATGTGATTTTGTAACTTTTTCGTCTAAAATAAGTTATAAAATTAAAATTGAAACGGCTTTTTTTTTCTTTTCTAAAGATCTTTAGATAGTTTAATGAAAAGATAAAATCCTCAACCCCAAGTTGTTGATCTTTGTTATTTTTGGACGGCTTCTATATCTTAATTAAATGATTATAAAAATAGATAATCTGGCCGTCCAATAAATGGATGATGAGCTAAAATTTTGTACATTATTAAATTTGGTGATTTATAGCTGAAAACATAAAACGAAGATAAAGATTTCCCTAACAGTGTCACACTTTTATTGTTTTTCTGGAATACCAAACATCGTGTGTGTATATTTCATGGGCCTTTCAATGTATCTTGTTGTTTTACAAGCCCACCACATTGGCTCATAGCTATTTCATCACAGTGCTCTTTTTCGTCTTCTTTCTATAATTAATTATAAATGTTTTTATGGAAAATGACACTTTTAAATTAGCAATTATCTCTAGTGCCATCACCAATTAAAAAAATTATCTCTACTACTATAAAAGTACATTTTATGATAATGAGCCAGACATGAGTTAGAAGTCCATAAAGAACAGCAATGTGACATATATAGAGGCTAGACATCCATGACAGACAAATATCCATGACAATCGTTATACACATGTCGTATTAATAGATTATTGACACATACCAATCACTCAACAAATGCGTAAGTTTATTCTGAATTTCGAATGCACTTGACTCTCTTAGACATTTTATCCATGTGTCCGGCACATTACTATTCGTTATGGACGTGTAACACATATGGCTGTCGTCTTTTTTGATTAAATTTCATAAGTACGTTTGTCTTTTTACTAATACCACAAAATCTGATTTTATAACAAAAACAAAGAGTTATAAATTAATACATTTCGTGTAATTTCAAGTTAAAAGGTAGCATTTCTCGTAAATAATTCATAATCATATTGGAGTAAATAATTCATAATCATATTGGAAGGTGGCACGACTATTGAAATGCACTGACCGATGATGATTTTACCAAACATTCATAATTAAGTGCAGTACACAAAAGACCAATTCGATTAAAAAATTTATATTTTAAAAAGGAGATATATCTATTTTTAAAATATTAATTGATGTATTTTATTATATACAATACGGTTTCTCAAAATTATTAATTAACATAATTTTTTCATGTGTCAAATTCAATGATCATAAATTTTTTATATTTATATTATTAAAAAATAAAATAAAATATATTTTTAAAAAATAAAATAAAATATATTTTTAAAAAATATTTATCTCTAAATATTACAATCCTAAAACAAATAGGATTGTACACTTAAGTATTTTTCTTCAACTAAAACTATTTGATATTTTACATTCATCAGTCGTTTATATTAAAATGGTATTGTCAAAAATTATATAAACATAAGTGTCAAATTATTTCTATATATATATATTTAGAGTAATTTTTGTGAATATACATAAAAAATTCATAATTAGGTGAGTCAAAAAGTATTTTCTGTTTCTAAATTTAAGACCATTTTATCTTTGTCATCTTCATTCCAATTTCCCTCTCCTTATCTCCCATCTCTCTCACCACTCTTCACTTTTCTTCTTCTTCTCCCTTCAACCAATTTCTCTCTCCTATCCAACTCATCTCAAGTCTCCTTCTTTCCTATTTCTCTTCTTTTTCTTAATCTGAAATTAAAACTTCTCATTCTTATTTTGAAACCCCTTACTCTTTCGTTGAGAAAAAAGTTCAAACAAAAATTTGACTCATCTTGAGGACAAAGCTATTAGAGAGGAAATTTGTAAAGGTTAGATAGGCGATTTGGCCTTGTTTACAAACAAAGATCGTGTAATTAGGGTTTCGTGGTTATTTTGGCCGCATTTATAGATTCTCTGTCAATTGTGTAGCCTCTAAATATATTCTTATCAGGTCCTAGGTATTGTCTCTAATTTGATTTTGCGTGATTTGTAGCATGTAATGATACTCTTACCCCAATACTTAGTTTTTTGCATGCTAAGTGTCCTTTAGATTCTAAAACTATTCTTATCTATCACCTCGCGCTTGATTGGTAATTGTTTCTTTGCCTGCTAGTAGCAGGTAAATATTGTCTCCCCCCCCCATTTCTTGGAGTTTGCCTGCTAATTGTTCATATGTTTACTAACCAATGCGAGTTGGTTAAGTTCCCAGATGTAGTCTCTAAATCTATTCTAATCAGTCATTAGTGATTACATGCTAATTGTTTCTTTGTGTGCTTAGACATCTAGATGTGCTAATTGTTTCTTTCTATGCTAAGTGACTGAATGCTACAAAGATACCCGATGTCTTTGCTATATCTGTTTTGATCTGGCGCCTATTGATTGCTTGCTAATTTTGATTTTGCGTTCTTTGTAGCAAGTACCTATAGTCTTACCCTTGTTTTTGTTAAAAACATGTGTTGGGTAAGTCCCCATATGTAGTCTCTAAATCTATTTTTACCAGTTCCATACTGATTGAATGCTAAGTCTTTCTGGTGGTGCTAAGTGATTGCATTCTCAGTTTTTCTTTGTGCCCTTGACTGGTAATGTTTTTTTGCCTGCTAGTAGCAGGTAAATATTGTATTTCCCCACTTCTTGCAATTTGCCTGTTAATTGTCCAGATGTTTGCTAACTAATGCGAGTTGGTTAAGTTCTCATATGTAGTCTTTAAATATATTCTAATCAGTCATTAGCGATTGAATGCTAATTGTTTCTTTGTGTGCTAACTAATCTAGATGTGCTAATTGTTTCTTTGTGTTCTAAGTGATTGAATGCTACAAAGTTACTTGTTGTCTCTGCTAAATCTGTTCTTGTTTAGCGCTCGCTTATCAATTGCCTACTAATTTTGATTTGCGTCATTTGTAGCATGTTTCATATCTCCCTTTTCGGGTGGAACTTGTGCTGATTCTGCATCTGGTTGAATCACTTAGTGATTTGGGTATCATGGTCCTTCTACCTATCCAAGCTCACGTCGTTGAAGGCATACAAGGAAATTGCACCTGCGTACATTGGCTACTACTGTGAAAAAATTGTTTCCTCTATTATCCATCACAAACTTTGACTATACCCTCTAAACTGGCTAATATTTGCTCCCACCCTCTTTAATTATGTACCTTTTTGATCCGCTACACTCCCTATTACCTGCTACAATCATTGTTACCCTCTACTTTTTCCTATCAATATATCCTTGTACATTTCTTCAAATTACCCTACAACGTAACTTGTTATGCTTCATCATGTTTTAGACATATGTTTTGATCTACACACATTTTCCTCGCAGTTTTAGCAACAGACTTAGTTACAAGTCTTGATCTACGGTGATATACGCAATAGACTTAGTTACAAGACTCATAATCAATTACCCGCTAACATTTCCATTATTCTTATTCTGATCTCGATCTCTTCGTTTAACAGCTATCATCATTTTTTTGCGGGATATCTACGCTTTCATAACAACTATTATCATTACCACAGTATTATATTGTTTACCCTTTATATTATTGCGAATCAGGTACAACATTTCTTAGCATAAATCTTATAGTAAGAGTAGAAATTATATAGCTGGCGCATGATATATGTGCTAACCAGATTTGTGTTAGCGCATGATATATGTGCTAATCAGATTTGTGTTTTTCAGATAATAAATTTGTTACCAGGTAAATTATGTCTTACCTATATAATGTATATGTTATCGCATAATACATGCGTAAACATATGTTTTAACGGATAATATATGAAATAGCGTGTAATATATATATATATATATATATATATATATATATATAGTCATGTAATAAATGATTTAGTGGATAATAAATTTATATGCACCGCATTAAATGTTGTAAAGTGCATTAAATGTACATCTTTTTTATTCTTTCTCATACTGAGCAAAGGTTAGTGATGTAATTTAACCAGATAGACCCATGTCACTTACCTAATAAAAGAAATTGATATTGTAGATATTGAATTTATAATTATTTTGTGTATATTCAATTAATTCACCTTTTTTTTATTTTGTTATTCTTTAATCCTCCTCTGAATATAGTGCAAACTAACAACTAGTCAAATTTAAAATTATTTATAAAAAAGAAGAAAAAAAGAAGAAGCAGCTAGTCAAAAGTGTTCAATTTGTTGATAAAGTTTTTAAATGAATATTTGGTTCTCTTCCGGTTTGGTAGAAACTATTAAACCAGATTTAAGCACGCTTTATGAACTTGAAGAAGAAGCCATTTACAAAATACCAGAGACTTTGATGAAGTGTTGTCAAAGCCAAGAACAAGAAAACATCTGCTCTGCTTTAGATCCCGACCACAGTTTTCTGAAGTAATCAGACTAGGCTTGTTTCTCCATGGATGCTGGATTCTAAGGTCAGTTTCTATTCTGATTTTGCCTTATCTCAAATCAGATATTCATTCAAATTTCTTCTACCTCTAGATTATTATGTTTACCACATAAATCCGATTAAAATCATGAATTTAAAAGACAAAATTTTTAGAGTCGTCGTCATTGAGACCAACTTGCGTCTTTATCTGATCCCAAAAGTCAACTAATCCTACTTTTGCTTGGTCATGCGTCTCTCAAACCTGATTTTACTTAAGAGAACTACTTCAAGATATACCAAAATAATTAATTTTCTTATATTGAAAAGTCCACCAATATATCATTTATTCAATATCCACATATTCAAATTTCATAAACTGTGTGACAAAAAAAAAAAAAACAAATTTCATAAACTAATAACAAGGTGTACTTTTCAACTAAATATTCTGAATTATTTTAGACGCAATAGCCTGCTTATACTTTTGAACACGTCTCCAACATAGAAGCTTTTGTCCTCTGTAACTATCTGCTTGTTCTGGTTTGAGTTCTGTTTATGTTCTTCTTCTTTCTCTAAATTTTTTTTTGGGTTATATAAATATATATTCCATTTTTAATCATTTGTTGTCTTAGAGATCAACCTGTCGAAACGTGAGGCTCGGACAAACCAAAAATGGGATTCAACGTTGTGTTGTTAAGCTGTCTGGTTCTACTTCCGGTTACTTTTGCTAGCAACGTGGAACGAGCCAACATTAATATAGATGGTACACGTCGAATCGCAGAGATCGATGAGAACTTTGTCTGCGCCACGCTTGATTGGTGGCCACCTGAAAAATGTAACTATGATCAGTGTCCTTGGGGTTACTCCTCTCTCACCAATTTGGTATCTAAACAAAACTTTTAGCTTTTGACCCTTAAATCACTTCACTTTGCTAAAACATGTCTTTTAAATCTTTTGAATGATTTCAGAACTTAGCTTCTCCTCTTCTTGCTAAAGCTATCCAAGGTTAATTTATAGCCTAAACCGATTGATTCTGCTCTCACTGGCTTTCTTTTTGCTGAAATATTTGGATTGTTGTTTAGCTTTTAGGACGTTGAGGATAAGAATAGGTGGTTCTCTGCAAGATCAAGTGATCTATGATGTAGGAGACTTGAAGACTCCTTGCACTCAGTTCAAGAAGACTGGCGCTGGGTTGTTTGGATTTTCTGAAGGATGTTTGGATATGAAACGCTGGGACGAACTTAACCAGTTCTTCAAAGGAACCGGGTGAGTACATAGTCTTTAGTATGGTTCTATGCAGTATAATTCACAAAGATCTAACTGTAATGCTGCAGAGTAATTGTGACATTCGGTTTGAATGCGCTGTTCGGAAGATACAAGCTCAGTGGAAATGCGTGGGAGGGGATTGGGATCCTACCAATACTCAAGATTTCATGAACTACACAGTCTCAAAGGGTTATGCTATAGACTCGTGGGAGTTTGGTATGTCTCAAATCTGTTTTCTTTGGCTTAGTTGTGAGGAATCATGAGTTTACAACTCAAAAGGCTATTGACAACGAATGGTTTGGTTCATTGTTCGGTAGTCTTTTCACACTTACCGATGTGCAATCTTAACATTAGCTTGTTCTTGTCTAGGTAATGAGCTTAGTGGAAGCGGAATAGATGCAAGCGTGAGTGTAGAGAGTTACGGGAAAGACTTGATTGTATTGAAAGATGTGATTAAGAACGTCTACAAGAATTCTCAGACCAAACCTTTGGTATTAGCTCCAGGTGGATTCTATGAAGAAGAATGGTACTCGGATCTTCTTAAGCTCTCTGGACCGGGTGTTCTAGACGCTATGACTCATCATATATACAATCTTGGTCCAGGTGAACTGAGTGTTGAGTCAATCAGAGACGTCCCTCTCTTCGTAGCATTCCTAAACAATGTTAAATTGAATGTTTCAGGGAATGATCCTAAGCTAATGGATAAGATACTAAATCCACATTACTTGACTGGGGGTTCAGATGTATTCGAGAATGTGAACCGAACAATTCAAGAACATGGACCTTGGGCTGCTGCTTGGGTTGGAGAAGCTGGTGGAGCCTTTAACAGCGGTGGCCCTCAGGTTTCCGAGACATTCATTAACAGCTTCTGGTAATACCAAATCAAAATCAGCATTCAATGTTTGCTCGGTTCCATAATCAACAAAAACAAACTCTCTTCCTTAGGTATTTAGATCAGCTCGGTATGTCGTCGCAGCATAACACTAAAGTATACTGCAGACAAGCTTTGGTTGGAGGTTTCTACGGTTTGCTCGAAAAAGAAACGTTTGTTCCCAATCC